>BEHA01050214.1:141087-166223 GCA_002897215.1 Eschscholzia californica subsp. californica
ATGAAGTAACAATTTAGACAAGTGTCTCTACAAGCATTTCTTTGTTTCATCATGAGACCAAAAGAGGGAAAGGAATTCAAATTATTATGTGTTCTTTTGAAGATTCATTAAGCCTTGTACAAAATGATTTCATTTTATAAGGCCTCTCCAATTATGTTAAAAGCCTCCCCATGAACCATTTTACTTGCTAAATTATCACTGAGGGGAGGCCTTTTAACAAAAATGAGGGGGCCCTATAAAATCTTCCTAATATATAGAACAACAAGAAATGCTAGACAACTCTAAACAAGCCCGTCGAGATATATAGTGTACCTCTGTTCTGATTAGGAAATGAATTGACGATCGGAAGGATTCTAGAAAAGATATACAACTATTGAGCAAAAGGTCTCTTTCTTTTAAGTAACATAATGTCAACATCTCACTTTTTAATTATTTTAATTTTTTGTTTCTTTTAATTTATTTTAATTTCAACAAATGAAAATGTGATCATTTTTTTTCCCAAATGATTTGTTCTCTAAACTTTTCATACTTTCATCTAAACCCATCTTCCTATCTTTCTACTATACTCTTCTTATATTTTTTTTGTTGAACTACTATACTCTTCTTATATAGTCATGGATTATATAATATGCATTATGTGTAAGTAATAGGTGCTCTTTTTCCTTGTACTCTATACTCGTATGAGTACATTCAGTCAAGTATTGGAACACTCATTTTCGTCACAGAGTTACATGTAATCGATAGGTGCAGAACAATATATGCATTACTTTGCTTAAGAATATCTAAATAAGTTCTTTATAAAAGTCCCTCGAGCGGTTTCATGACAGTTTTGTGTTTCATGTGATAGATCGGCGCATGTTGATGTCCTCTGCTAAATATAAGAGTATCTCTAATGGGACATTCAAAATCTAAAACTTAGAGTGTCACTTAGGATGTTTAGAATTTTAGTTAAAATAAATTCCCCAATGAAACACTTTGTGATGTTGTTAAGACATTTATTATATGACGACTCTCAAGAAAAACACCCTAAAATTAAGAAAAATTTTATTCATCCCTCCATTTTGATCCCTTTCCTAGCCCTCCGCTGATATGGCGACATATCACTAGAGTGTGGAGCAATTGAAGAGAGAACGGTGAGATAATATACCACACTCTAGTGATATGTCGCCACATCAGCGGAGGGTTGAGGGATGGACTAAAATGGAGGAATGAATATAATTATTGTAAAATTAAAGTATTTTCTTTAGTTCTTTAAGTGTCACCTCCTCACGCATTCTAAAATTTAAATCAAGAGAAAACATTATTTCGTAACTATGTTTTTCCAATTAAATTTAAGAGTGATATTATATTAAATAGAGTTAGTTTAAAGATCTCCATTGGAAACTTAAAAAAAAGAAATTGATTATTTTTATTTTGCTAACGAAGAAAGCAAATCTTTTTTTACACTAGACAACTAAGATTTTTAAAGTTTTTCTCAAGTGTTTCACCAGAGATACTGTAATGTTTGTTAAAAAATGCTTAAACAAAGTGGGTAAGGGCATCATGCTCTATAATTTAAAAAAAAAAAAGGTTTAAAGGAAGCATTAGGATCATGGAATTAACAACTCAAAGGAGATAATACAAATCAGACTCCATACACAAACATCACAAACCAAGGAAATACAAATGGTCAACGACCATTAATCTAAAAATAGATCAACGACCATGATTCATTGATTAAAACATAACCCCATCAAACCTCAACAAATGAAACAAAAGAAAAACCTCCTTCATTGAACAAATCCCAACCAACCAACCAGATCTACTCATTCTCTTAGTAATCAGCGGTTGGCAATTGCTCATGAGAGCGACTGATGAATACAAACTCATAAATAAGTCCAGCAAGCCCACCTCCAATCAATGGGCCAGCCCAGTAAACCCAGTGGTTAGTCCAAGTCCAACTAACCACAGCTGGTCCAAATGACACTGCAGGATTCATTGATGCACCATCAAATGCCCCTCCAGCTAAAATATTAGCTCCAACTATGAAACCAATTGCAATTGGTGCTATTGTTCCCAAACTACCCTTCTTTGGGTCAACTGCTGTTGCGTACACGGTGTACACCAATCCAAATGTCATCACTATTTCGAACACGAAAGCGTTCCATACTGTCACTCCAGACGAAAGGGCAAAAGCGGAAGTTTCCTACAAATATTAAAAATAATTAATTAGTGTTAATTATATGTATTAAGATTTTGATTAACGGCAATAACGAACTATTTAGGTAATTAATTACCAAGCCGCCGGTGGCGAACTTAAGGAGTAAACAAGCGACGACGGAGCCGAGGAGTTGAGCGATCCAGTAAAGAATACCACGGAAGAGAGTGATGTTACCGCCGATGAAAGCACCGAAAGTAACAGCGGGGTTAACGTGACCGCCGGAGATGTTAGCACCAACGGAAACCGCGACGAAAAGTGCGAAAGCATGAGCGATAGCGGCGGAGATAAGTCCAGCTGGAGTGCTTCCACCACCAGCTGATAGCTTATTGAAAGCCATACCAGAACCTTCTCCGGCGAAGACGAAGATGACTGTGCTTATGAACTCGGCTAACGCTGCTCTTAGAGCGTCAGGATGAGTTGCTTCTTGGGTTGTTCCGATTGCTATCCGGTTAATCGGCATTTTGTTCTAGTTTTAGGTCAACAGAGAAATTTCTCTCTCTCTATATATATATAGATATATCTAACTTTGTCTCTCTAGAACTAGTAGAAGGATCTGATTTCCACATCTCTAACTAGTCTAGTTATATACTGAAGTAGTCACGGTTATTGTGACCGGGATAACCAGTTTACCAGTCATCAATTATTTGGAGTAGCTACAAAAGACTCGACATTGTCGTCTTGTGGTTCCTGATATGATACTACGTGTAGCATTTTATTCTAACGGGAGTATTATTTGAAAAAAAGATAGGCTTTTGGTATAGGAAGAGCAATTTTTAGCAAAGTCAGTGCATTAGATAGGAAGAGCATTCTTTTTAGAATAGGGAGAGATAAATACTATTTTCTTAAATATCCCAACTTTGAACTTCGGTCCCTCCCCTTAAACTATTTTCGACCAAAAGGTAAAGAAGAGAGAAAAATCATGTTCGACCAAAAGCCTGTTCGTCGATCAAAGTGACAGAAGAGAGACAAACACCCTTAGAACCTGTTCAACCAAAAGAAAGAAAAAACCCTAAATCTAATTTCAATCAAAGAGGGAGAGAGATAAAGATGAAACCCTAAATCCTAGATGACTAACACAACACTCATCTCCATAAAGAGTTTGTAATTCTTGTTATTGCTTGATTTCTCCATCGGTTTTTAGGGTTTTAACACTGATTAAAGTGACTTTTGAAGATTTCAAGTATCAATATTGCAATGAAGAATACAGAAAGTTAAGAGTTCTTCCTCATCCAGAACAACTGAAAATTTAAACAAATTTCATCCAGAGCAGATGAAAAAACAGAACAATTTCAGCCGGCTCGGCCGAAATTTATTGTGTTTTTTAGCGGCCTGGTCGAAATTTGTTGTCTTTTTCAATCGATCCAACCGAAAATCATTTACGAAACAAAAACGACCTAAAACCCTAAAACGTTTGTTCAGTCATAGAGGAAGACAAGAAAATGATTTTTCCTTACCTGAGACATATTATCTTCATTATATGTCGTTGTTTAAGTCGATATCTTCGCTTAAGTCGATATATTCGTTTAAGTCTATGTCCTCATTTAGGTCGATAGTTTCGTTTAAGTCGATGTCTTCGTTTAAGTTAAAGGATTTTTCTTTCTTGATGTAGGTTGTCTTATTCTTCATTAATGGTGGTTCCTCATCCATGAGATTTTAAGACATCATTAAAAGCTTGAAACTAAGACTATAGTCATGGGTAAACTTTGCAAGTTTTTTTATACTAATGGTGATGTAGATAGTATTGACGATATTAATGTTAGGTTGTTTATGTGAGAGAAAACTACAAGTAAATAGAATATTAAATTTATAATTAATTTTTATCAAAGTCCTTGTATTTTAGCACTCTTTATTGAATGATCCTTATAACGCCCTCCTTAAACTAAATTGGTAAAGGAAGAGCAAATACATAAATTGACCTTTCTAATGTACTGTCTTTACTAAATGTTGATCTTCCTATACCAAAAGCCAAAAAATAAGGGTTATTTCCCAAATGGCCCCCAACTTTTTGACCAGCTTCCTGCCTGACACCTTACTTTAGCAAAATACGTACCCATATGGCCCCCTTTTCCAAATTCCGTTATAACACCGTTAACTAGTTATATTCTTTCTCTCCTCCATCTCATCTCTTCTCTCTCCCACCTCATCTTCTCGCCACCTCGTCATCTTCTCCGGCAAGGTTGTCGGCCGACCAATTTTCCGGTCGGCAACCTTCACATATAAAAAAAAACACTATTTTTAAAAAATTTCTCTCTTCTCTCTCTCTAAATTATTTTTTTAATTCCTCTCTCTTCTTTCTGACCCTTGTTTTCTCTCTCTTTTCAGTATCTCTTTCTCTCTAAATACTCCGGCGAAGGGGAAACCCCCTTCGCCGGAGATCTAATCGACAAGACCTTGACGGTCTGGTCAATCTGAAACCAGATTCGAAACAGACCTCAAGGTCTGTTCTTTGAATGATTCGAACAAACCTCAAGGTCTGAATCTTCGAATCTGGAAGAATCTGAAACCAGATTCGAAACAGACCTCAAGGTCCGTTCTTTGAATCTGAAACAAGATTCGAAACAGACCTCAAGGTCCGTTCTTCGAATCTGAAACCAGATTCGAAACAGACCTCAAGGCCTGTTCTTCGAACCTTTTTCAGATTCGAACAGACCATATGTAGGTCTGTTTCGAATCTGAAACCAGATTCGAACAGACCTTGAAGGTCTGGTCGATCAGATCTCCGGCGAAGGAAGGTCTGGTCGATCAGATCTCCGGCGAAGGGGGTTTCCCCTTTGCCGGAGTATTTAGAGGGGGAGAGATGAGAGGAATTAAAAAAAAAATTAGAGATAGAGAGGAGAGAGAAATTTTTTTAAAATTTTTTTTTTAATAGTTGAAGGTCGCCGGTCGGAAAATTGGTCGGTCGGCGACTTTGTCGGAGAAGATGATGAAGTGGCGAGAAGATGTGGTGGCAGAGAGAAGAGATGAGATGAGATGGAGGAGAGAGGGAATATGACTAGCTAACGGTGTTATAACGAAATCTGAAAAAGATGGTCATATGGGTATTTTTGCTAAAGTAGGGGGCTAGGCATGAAGCTGGTCACAAAGTTGGGGGTCATATGAGAAATAACCCAAAAAATAATTTGATTTAAAGACTAACTTCCAATAAAAGACTAACATTTCAAAATGTGTCTATTTAAACAGCTCTTTTTGCGTGAGTGTGTCATCATATCACATCAATCAAGACCTTTTATGTTTTTATGGTGGTGTTTAGGGATGGGAATTGGTCGGTCGGGCTTACTCGCGGTACAATATCAATCGGCCTCGGGCGATCCGGCTTTGAGGGAACAAAGAGTGAGATAAGTTTATATTATATCTCATGATAATTCTTCATTAGTTTTTAATGTGAGATTAAATTCCTAAAAGGAACAAAACAAATAACGTCTAATTTTAATCCCACATTGTCTTTTTGGAATCAGTAAAGGTGTTTGGAGATTTTATAAAAGGAGAGGAAAAAGTGATTTTTTTCAAGTCATAAGATTACCCGCTACCAGCCCTCCCATATCTGAATTACCCGAGCTTCTTAATGGACTTGGGCGGGTAATGGACAAGGCGAATTTCAAAATTGCCCGCCCGATTAACACGCTTACCCTAATAGGCATTTAAATTTTGTGCCCGACTCAATGCTTCAAGTGCCAATGGACGCCCGTACCCGCCCAATTCTCACCCATATCCAGAGACCACGATAAAGAGGAAGTAAAATCAATTTTAGGAGGAAAGGCGACGGGCAGAATCTAAGACCTAGAGATGATCTTAACTCGACGGACCCAATGAAACAAATGGTCGATTCGAATTTTCAAGTGATACTCGATATCCCGCACAATCTGGAAGGTTACTTGCTAGACAAAATATAGTTGCTAATTAAAGACAAAAATTCTATTCATCTCTCCATTTTGATCTCTCCTCCAACTCTCTGCTGATGTAACGACATATCACTGGAGTGCGGAGCAATTAGAGTCCAGTGATATGTCGCCACAGAAAAGGACTGGAGGATGGATCAAAATGGAAGAATGAATAAAATATTTGAAAGACAAAAATTCTTTGTCACACATCTTCATGCAATTAATGAGAAGAATCTAATCTTGAGGTTTTCATTAGCTTATTAACTTACTCCGTGCAGTACATTAACAAGTTGATACCACTCATTTTTGGACGTAGACCCATACAGCTAAGGTTTTTGCCTCCAAAACGCTCTTGTCATGCCACGTGTCGGTATCGACACGTTAGGTAATAGACATATTGATGTGACAATATTAAGAAATATTTTCCTTTCTCGTCTCGCCCCCTCTTCCGTTATCTTCTTCAAAGCTGAACCGTCCACTATATTAAAAGCTTAATTATTAGCAAGCGAGAGATTAATTAAGCTAACAATCTTATCCAGATAAACATAACACAAATATTTTACACAATGGACACTAGAATATCTTTTGTCCTCATTGCCATATAAAAAATATTCTTAAGCACTTTTGTTTGTTCGAAAGATACATAACATTAATTAACAAGAGTACCATTACAATACATATTAGACGGAAAATGAGGTACATATTTCTAAAGTTCCGACCTATTTTTCTTCTTTGTCAATTTCGTCAATTTGTCCGCTTGAGTGTTTTGATTGCGATTTATGTAGTTGAACTTGATACTGTTAAGCTTGTTTCTGATTTCCTTAATTTTTCGTATGTGGACCATCGATTGGCATTGGATTTTGTGCATAAGATTTTTCAGATGCTGTATCAGATTGAGATTGTCATTTTCGATGATAAATTCTTTGTGATTATGTTCCTCTGCCCACTTGATGCCCTGTAGAATCGCTATAGCCTCGCTTTCTTCGCTATTTCTTGTCTGAGCCGTCTGTACTTTCGCGTCCACGAATTTAGATTGACGGTTATGAATAATCATACTGGTTCCAATATTGGTATTAATATTTGTAAAAGAAGCATCCACATTTATTCTTATAAACGGTAGGGGAGGGGGTTGCCATTTTCCAACTATGTTCATCAAAGGTTTCTTCAGTATATTATTCATTTTTGGGAAAGCCATATTACATTTTATAATTGTGCTAGTAGTATTTATCGTGTGTTGGAAGCAGTGATCACATCTTGCCTTCCATATATGCCACATAATAGTAACCAAGTGAATGTCATTGGAGGTGTAATTGGTTTGTGATTGATCTTGCCAAGACAGAATCCATTCGGATATGGATTGAATATTGGTGGATAAAATATTAAAGTGGAACCATACGCTTTTAGCAAAAGGACAACGAAGTAGCGCATATTCAATTGACTCGATTTCAGTACAATTTGGACAAGTGTATAAATTTCCTATGAATTTAACAATACGCTTACGGACTGGTAGGGCTCCCGAGCAACATTTCCAAAGAAACTGGCGAATACGGGGGGATAGTCGGGATAAACTATATGAAGTTCCAGTTGATGGAGGGAGGGGGTGGGGATTCTGGATAAGACTAAGATTTTGATACACAGACTTGACTGAAAAAATTTCAGATTGAGTGAGAGTCCATTTCATCTGATCAAAGCCCTCATTTTGATCAAATTGCAGGTATTATTATCAAAGTTGTCTCTCAGGGTCTCGTCACACCACTGGTTATTATTAATAAGTTGAGAAACCGTAACAAGATTCGAATTAGTACTGTTATAAAGAGGGGCGTGAGTAAAGATCCAATTACCCTTGCAGATATTGATTTGCTCCCTCGTGTGAACTTCAAGTGATCGGGTTCTCAATAAGTCCATTTGCTTCCTTAACTTTCCAGTTCCACGAATGACGCGTTTTAGCAGGACCAGGAGAATGAGACTGATTGAAATATTTAGCTTTGAGAAATTTAACCAGATAGCCTCTGGTTCCGTCTTGAGCTTCCAAGCCAATTTACTAAGAAGGGTTGTGTTGTCAACATGAGCATGATGAATACCTAACCCTCCTGACTTTTTAGGGAGACATATATCTGACCAGGCTTTCGTACATATACCTTTAGATTTTCCCCACAAGAAGCACTTTTGTGAAGTCGTTATGCGTTTGCTTATGCCTTTGGAAATGGTGAAGCATTACATCTGGTATCGGGGAACAGCTGAGGCTACAGACTACTGTTCGGCCAGCTTGGGAGAGCAATGAATGGTTCCAATTAGATAGTTCAGACTTTATCTGGTCCAGGAGGTTATTGAACATCTTAATTTGTTTTCTGCGCCTCAATAAAGAGTTGGGCTCCTATGTATTTCTCAGAAGTGGACACATATTTAACTTTAAGAGTTTTCATGATAACCCGCTTAAATTTCGGGTGGGAGTTTTTGGAGAAGGTGTTAGATTTAGCGTAATTGATCATTTGACCCGAGGTAGAGCAGAGAAGATTGAGGATTTGCTTGAGATTAGCGAAAGGGTTTTTACCAAAGATAATGCAGTCGTCCCCAAACAACAGATGCGAGATGGTAAGTTTAGGATTATTGGTAGGGAAGCCTAGAAACTTGTTGTTTTCCGGGTCCGAAAGGAGAAGTCTACTAAGTTCTTCCATAGCTAGAGTAAATAAAAAAGGAGAACGAGGGTCTCACTGGCGAATGCCCCTGTTAGGAAAGAAGGTCGGGTCCGGACGACCTCTAATGAGAACTTTCATGGAGGAAGTAGAGATGCACGTGGAGATTATATTGATCCAATGCTCAGAGAAACCTAGTTTTCTCATAATGGTAGTTAGGAAAGGCCACTCTATTCTATCATAAACTTTAGATTTGTCAAATTTCAAGCCAAAATATCCTGTTCCTCCTTTCATCTTTCTGTACGAGTGGATGATCTCTTGCCCTATAATTATATTATCAGATATTTGTCGACCTGGGATGTAAGCCGCTTGAAAGGGAGAGATGATGGATCCAAGATTGGTTTTCAGTCTCTCCGCGAGAATTTTTGTGATGATTTTATAGGTAGTATTAAGAAGACTGGTAGGTCTATAGTTGGCATGTGTTTGTGGAGTAGTAGTTTTTGGAATAAGGCAAATGTGAGTATGGTTTGTAGTTGGAAGAAGAATAGTCATTTCAAAGAAGGTTTGAACTAAGTTGTAAATGTCGTGATTCACAGTATCCCAGTTAGACTGGAAGAAGGAGGGAGGGTAGCCGTCTGGCCTCAGAGCCGCATCCTTTTTAAGGTACTGAATAGCCTAATCAATTTTCGTTTTGTCAAGTATGACAACCATTTTCCCATTCTGCATAGGAGTGATGATGGGGCTGAAGAGGTTAGAAATTGTGGTGGATATGTCACTATTTCAAGTGGTGTTAATGTTGTGGAGGTGGTTGGTGAAGATTCGATGAATCTCCGCTTTATCCTCCTGCAATACTCCATTACCGTCCTTTATGGCTAGATGTGGTTGTTCCGGTTACGCTGAACCACTTGGGAGTGAAAATACTTGGTATTTCTATCTCCCAAAGAAATGAAGTTGTTTCGCGATTTTTCTTTTTAGAGGCTTTC
The DNA here is from genome assembly GCA_002897215.1 of Eschscholzia californica subsp. californica. Lineage (NCBI taxonomy): Eukaryota > Viridiplantae > Streptophyta > Magnoliopsida > Ranunculales > Papaveraceae > Eschscholzia > Eschscholzia californica. The sequence goes on from BEHA01050214.1 coordinate 150,782, forward strand.
TTGTTGTTGGTATAGTTCTTCTAGTCTTAAGTACTTGATACAAGTTTCTTTTTTTTAGCTGAAACTGTTACAAACTTAATGAGGTATGTTTCTTGAAGAAGTTAGGTTTTCTGGGTATTTGTATCTGTTTTAACTTTGTGTCTGTAATAATGTTTTGCTACGTACAAAAAATGGTCTGAAAGTAGTACTATAATTTGATACTTTTTTAAGGTGGGTGATTTGGAGAAATAAGAAAATTATCTAGGATAGAAAAATTTAAAGGGGAGATGTGAATTTTGACGAATTTTAAAGAGAAACAAGTCAACTTCTTCCTCGTCTCTTACCATCAACTCGGCTACCACCACCAACTCCAGTTACCAACTCTAAGTCCGACCACCACCATTTCCTTTTTTTTTCTTCCTCTTATCTCCTTCCAATAACTGCAACCTCCAATTATCTTTCTTCTATCTACTCCTCCCTTAACATTTCTCTCTCTACCCCTCATTCCTCTCTCTCTCTCTCTCTCTCTCTATTTAACCCGGTCAAGATTGAATCAGAAAGTGATAACACCCCAATATACCTGAGCTATTGAATTATGATAAACCATATAAATGCAACAAGTTGATTTTCAAAATCAAAATTTTGAGATCCTAAAATTACGATCTATGTGAAAACTAAACAACAAATTTCATGTAATCAATCAGTTCTTATTCACGGAATAAGAACTGAACTTATATGAATCCTAACAACAATATTTCACTAAATCCAGTTGATCTAAAAATAGAAATGAAGAAAATTAATTATACTGAGGGAGAGAGACGAACCATCATTAGCAAAGAGAAGAGTAGGATCATTGACAGTAACAACATCACTAGAAATCCAATTAGTACGATTCTTTCCTTCAAAGACTTAATGAAAGTTTCTTGGACTTTATTTGTCGGTCATTCAGTGTCGTCGTTTGAGATAATCCCTGGCATGATATTGTTGTTGGTGATGGAGGTAGAGAGAGAAACTGAGCTGATAGATGATGATGAAAAGGAGAAACTGGTATTAGCTAAAACCCTAATCCTTTAGGGAAGAAGGTGGTTAGAGAGAGAATAGGGAAAAGAGAGAAAAATAATGGTTTCTCTCTAACAATTAAAAAAAGACAAGTCAACTGAAGTTGACCAATTTTGGGGAAAGTCTTTGCACCCAAGATACTTTTCTTATTTTCCCAAATCACCGACGTTTTCTAAGTTTTGGGTCATCAAAAATAATATAGGGGAATAAAGAATACCAATAAAGATTCACACTGGGGTATTTTTTTACTTTTAGCCCAAAATAAACTTCAGTGCACGTTATTCCTTTATCTTTATTTCACTTCACCCACACCATCACAACTTCCGTCCACCGCCTACTACTATTTTTTTTTTTTATCTTTTCCTCCTCTTTCTATCTCTTCTTCTTCTCTCTTCCTCTCCGTCTATTTTTCTCTCTAAAACACCCCAACAGATTTAAGTTCTGCTAGATCTGCTGGGGGCATCTTCTTCATCTCTAGATATGAAGATCTTAGCAAGGCAACATATCTGCTACGTTGTTGTAGTGATGAAGACGGAGGGAAACACTCTTTTATCTTCATCAACCCCAACATATCTTAGATTTGTTGGGGTTTTCAGAAGTGAAGAGAAAGAGCGGGAGAGGAAAGAAAAGCAAGGGAGACAAGATAAAAATGGTTGTAATTGTGGTGGTGGTGATCGGAACTTGTGGAGAGAGGTGAAGATTAAGATTAGAAGGTAAAATGCAACGCAATTTATTTTTGGACTAAAAATATCAATATCTCCTAAATCAATCTTACCTGACTAAATATTTATTCCTTACATATTAGAGCATCTCCAATGCAAAACTCAAAAAAGTCTCTATTCATCCTATGTGTCGAGTTCGAATTGAGATTCTCTCTTATAGGTGGGGAAATAGAGATCCTCAATTTTTTTTCCAATGCAAAACTTATTTACTTATGTGATATAATTATTTTTGTAGAAAACTCGATTACTATTGGTTCAAAATCAAATATTGATAAATTGGACAATTAGAGATATCTCAGGAGGATACGCTAGAAATAGAGTGTCCTCTTGAGGTGTCTCTATTCCACCCTCGACACGTCATCTTAGAGATCCAAAAAGAGTATTGCAATTGGAGATGCTCTTATCTCGGAATGCCGAAAGCCACAACCTTTTTAGAGTTATTTTCTTATTGCTAGACCTAAATCACATAAACACATCGTGAATAAAACAACTGTTATAGTAAAATTTGGAAAGAAAATCCAGAGACAAAAAGTCAATTTGGCTATCTCCCAAAGATTAGGTGCATGAGTTATAATTTAATAGTTGTGACGTATGTACAATTATTAAATCTCACCACAGCACCCAATGATTTAAAGAAAAATACATATTATTCAGAAACTTTTGGATCATTCTTGAGCAAATTAAAAATACCCATCCACTTTTGATTAGTAAATATTAGTTCGTGAGTTCCACTAATCCTCAAATATAAATAGGGGACGAAATTACAAATCTGCATGGTAGAGTGCAGCTAGAAGAGGGGTAGAGGACTTTTTCTTTTTTTGGTTGAAAGGAGGGGTAGAGGACTTAAAGGAGCGGGTTTTTTTTCCTCAATTTTGTGAACACCTAATTATGTTTTTTTTTTTTGTTGAAAGAACACCTAATTTTGTTGACATGAATACATGATCGCTTTCATCGTTGTCTACTTGTCCTATTGGGCGTTATGTTTCTATTTCGTGAGCTAAGTAATTAAGAATGAAAAACTGAATCTAAAAAGTGATTAGTTAGTTTGGAGCCATAGTTCTGAGTTTTTTGGAGTTTTTTTTTTTGTTGAAGGAAGCTTTTTGGAGTTTATAAATACAAATTTTACCCACTTGGATAATATTTTGGTTGATTGTGAAAAGGACAGTATCCATCTTCAACAAAAAAGAAAGAAAGAGAAGGATATTAAAGAGGTCTACAACAGGAACTTGTTATTATTTAAATAATTTTTGAGTTCCTAGTAAAAAAAATCTATATCTAAACACACATTTAGTCCACCCTGATGTTAATATAGGATTTTAAGCCAAAAGAATAATTATAGTCGATATTTAGACCAAATTAACCTATCTTTATAGAAAAAACAGATCTCTATCAATTTTATTTAATCACAATACTCATTATAACCTTTTATATAAAGAAAAACTCACTTTTGAAAATCAATCTCCAAAACTCTCTTTCTTTTTTTGTCAGATTTTTTCAATTGATTTCAAACTTACTATCTGTTTCGCAATATACACGTTATTTAGTAGAGTTAATTCCTATATGGCCCCCTACTTTGTGACCAGCTTCTTTTATGGCCCCCTTTTTTTTTTCGTAAATTCAAATATGGCCCCCTATTTTCAAGTAAATGTCATTACTACCCTTCCTTTAAATCTTTTTTCAAAATTAAAAATAAAAATAAAATTATAATTCCACCTCATTTCCTCTCCACCACACATCTCTCTCCATGTCAACTCTCTCTTCTCCACATCACCTCTCTCTCTCCACATCACCTCTCTCTCTTCCCAACTCACCTCTCTCTCTCTCTCTCCAACTCACCCCTCTCTCTCTCTCCAACTCACCTTCATCTTCTCCGATTGAAGTAGCCGGCCGGAGATTTTTCCGGCCGGCGACTTCCCAAAAAAAAAAAATAATAATTTCTCTCATCTCTCTCTCTCTCTCTCTAAATATCCGGCGAAGGGGGTTTCCCTTCGCCGGAGCCGTGAACAGACCGGCAGACCTTCAAAGAACTCTTCAATTGGGTTATTCATAAATAGATCGGCAGTAGGTAAAAACTATATGTTTAATTTTCAATGCTTGAAGGTACTTTTAAAGAACTCTTCTTCAATCTTAATTCTAAATGAATCATGGACTCAAACCTAAGCTAAATTAATTAGAAATTGAAGAAAGTTCCAACCAAATCTAGGAAGATAACAACATAATTAGAGCTTAACTGCCTTGAACCTCTCAATTATGAGCCCTAAATTTCTAATTTTATAACAAAGAACTCAAACCCTAAGCTAAAATTATCACAGAAAATAAAAGAAAAGAAAAGAAGAATAGCCAAATGAATCATGAACTCGTTACTCAAAAACAGATCAATTAGTACTAACCAAATCGATGTTTTCTTCTAAATTTTGAAGATCAGAACTTTCTTTCACAACCGATCGAACATCTAAAACTCTTACGCTTTGATTACAAACAATTTCTGCTTCAGCTACCATCTTTAATCAAAGATCATCACCAATCAATAATACAACACCAAATCAAATTCCCCCAAATCGGAAAAACTTCCTTCAAATAGAAATACAGAATCAACTGTTCGTCAACAAAAGAACTAGGGTTTTGAAAAAAGTTTCTTTGCAGGAATTATTATTAGTTTCTTGGTAAGAAAGAATCGGAAGATGAGTTACGACTTGTATTACTTTGTTCTTTCACTTACTTTTCGTGTCCCGCGTTATTTTCTCTCTCTCTCTAGATAATACTCCAATGTTTGTTATTGTAATAATTTATCTCTCTCTCTCTAGATTCTTGTAGTTGGTGTGGTAAACGTGGAATGAGTTTGGTTGCGAAAATTGGTTTTTATGACAGTGGTGTGAATTGGTAACCGGCGCCCACCTGTAAATATTGACGGATTTTTAGAGAAAGAGAGAGATGAGAGAAATTTTTTTTTTTTTTGGGAAGTCGCCGGCCGGAAAAATCTCCGGCCGGCGACTTCAATCGGAGAAGATGAAGATGAGTTGGAGAGAGAGAGGGGTGAGTTGTAGAGAGAGATGAGGTGGAGAGAGAGAGAGAGGGGTGAGGTGGAAATAAGTTTTTTTAAATGTTTTAAATTTAGAATTAAGAAGGACAGTAATGACATTTACTTGAAAATAGGGGGCCATATTTGAATTTACGAAAAAAAGGGGGCCATAAAGGAAGCTGGTCACAAAGTAGGGGGCCATATAGGAATTAACTCTATTTAGTATCAATTACGTATATTTCTACAACAAAACACATTTAGTATAGTTAAAGTATGTCTAGATGTCAAAGTTACAGTGTTTTTCTGTTTATTGATTCTTGTTTTGTTTCATAAATAACGGGTTATTTATTGTTAAAGTTTCATACTTCATTTCATTTTTTTTATATGTCATACATAACACATTATGTATCAACAATGTTTCTCTAAAAGAGAAAAAGACTAAAATCCTATTTTCTGGGAAGATTGGATCTTAATCTCTTTTTGAATTTTATTTTGGGCCTAAAACTCGTGGACCCTTATTTAAATAGTCAATAATAAAGGTTGAGGTAAAATGTTCTAAAATTAGGAGTAAGTTCGCTTTAAAAAAACTTGAAAAGTGTTGGATAGTAGTTTCTTGGATTTTTGGTACAAAGATTTGCCTCTAGTGTCTTGAGACTCAATTAATAAAAGAGATATTGGTCCTTTCAGTAAGTAGTAAATCATCTTATATTCATTAAAATGGCTATGTTGAAATTAATCCACCAAAACATAAAACAATTTAAATAGTTGAGAACCTCTTTCTCTATCTAAAAACTCGGAAAGGATGATGGAAAAAAATTGAACGAAAAATTTCGGACAAAATATTAGAATTAGACAATATGTCTAAAATTTTGACTCATATGGTCGAAATGCGCCCAAAATTTTGACTACTATGGTCGAAATTCTGACGATAAAGAAAATAAACTAACCATTGTAACCGAAATTTTCTACTTTGTGAGACAAATCTTCAATAACATTTTTCACAAATAGAATTAAAAACTAAATACGTTACATAATAAAGAGATAAGAAAAACTTAAGAGTGTAAGAATAAGTGTTTATAAGAAGTGTGGTTGTTTTGAATGATAAGTTAAAAATACGATTTTATACTAGAATTCGTGGATCTAGGGAAGAACATGAAAATAAAAGAAACCCCCATTACCTGTATTAGTTTAATTCATAGTTTCAATCCAAATAAAAATTATTTCATCCGGTTTTAATCTCTAAAGACAGTGTCACTTTTCCTAGTTAGTATAGAGACTTAGAAGTCTGGAAAGATGATATTTTGACCTTGTTCTAATACTATATTTAATTGTGTCCCTATACTAAACACCTTGCTCTAACAGGCTTTCGCCAGTTTTGGTATTATAAAAAGGTGTTTTTCATGTTGCTTCCTTTTTGTATAATTATGTTAAAGACAAAGATAAATAAAATTTTACTCAAAATAAAATGATTTTTGTTATGATAAAATCACCACGATTATAGAAAAAATTGATCTTGGTGGACAAGTTTTTTGCTGTTCCTTTTCCTTTTTTTCCCTAATAATTTTAATATTTTATCACTTTAAAAAATTCTCTAGATAGAAAAAACCAAACAACTCTTCCTTTATAACAGTTGTAAATGAACTAATGGTGTGTTTGGTAGGAATCATACATCCTTGGTCTGTTTGGCTACCAAGAATCCTAGGACTCTTGAATCCTAAGGATTCCTAATTCTAAAATTTGCATTGGACCAAAATCCCAACCTGCCCCCTAGGATTTGGTAGGATTTTAGATTAATAAACCTAAATTTCAAACTTAAAATCAACAAAAATTTATTTCCCTTCTACAAAATAATTATTTTTCAAAAATCTTTATTTTCTTTTCCAAAAATCATTATTTTTTCCAAAAATCATTATTTTTTCAAAAATCATTATTTTTTTTCCAAAAATCATTATTGTTTTCAAAAATCATTATTTTTTTTTCCAAATCATTTTTTTTCAAAAAACTTTTTTTTTTCAAAAATTATTTTTCAAAATTATATTGTAGAAGGAATAACTATTTTTTGAAAAATAATGATTTTTCAAAAAAATAATGATTTCTGAAAAAAATAATGATTTCTGAAAAAAATAATGATTTTTGAAAAAATAATGATTTCTGAAAAAAATAGTAATTTTTGAAAAAAATAATGATTTTTGAAAAAAATAATGATTTTTGAAAAAATAATAATTTTGAAAAAAATAATAATTTTGAAAAAAATAATAATTTTGAAAAAAATAATAATTTTGAAAAAAATAATAATTTTTTAAAAAGTAATAATTTTCGAAAAATAATGATTTTGAAAAAAATAATAATTTTCGAAAAATAATGATTTTGAAAAAAATAATATTTTGAAAATAATTATTTTGTAGAAAGAAATAGCTATTTTTGAAATTTTCGTGAAAAAAATAGGTTTAATGAAATTTCAGTTACCTAGAGACAAGATTTGGATGAGATTTTGTTTTTGGGATATTATTCATGAATTTAAAGGATATTATTTTAATTAGAATCTTATTTTATAAGAATCCAAATATAATAGACAAACAAAGCAAAGGATTTTAAATGAAGGAAGCAAGAATCCTATAATTCTTATTGGTTACCAAACAAACCAAAAGAAACCATTTGGATTCATGAATCCTGCAACCAAACGCAACATAAATGAGTTATATTTATAGAATCACATTTTGAAGCACAATTAGTAGTAGCATTTTCAAAGTAACTTGCACATTGGAACCGCATGTGGAGAATTTACTTCAGAATTATAAACGAACTAAACGAGGCCTAAAAGATTTAAAAGAAAAATAGAAGCTTAGACAAAATAATTTGGTTTAATAACGAAAAAGAAATCACTATAGTATCGATATGATTATTTAGGCCAAAACAATATGCTCAAAAAGAAAGTTTGTGCAAAAATAATATCACCAAATGGCAGCTGCGTCCAAAATATTAGTCCACCCATGTGAATATCGTTCACATTTTTCGCATGTTGCCTACAATACCACTCCATATACAAAAGAACAAAATTAGATTTTCTTTTTTCAATTTCCTTCTCTTGACCATTTACCTCTATTCCACAATCTCTATCATCTGACATTATTTCTTTCTCCAACTCTGTCTTTTGCATAAACTTACCAAATTTCTTCACTTGTGAAGGAACATCCATTACCATTTTGACTCGCTTGCGAAGAAGATGAAGATCAAAGGAAGGTAGACATGGTTGTTAGTGAAAAAATGAACAGATTAAACCTGAAAGCATTCGCACAATCTCTTTCATTTGTTCAAAGATAGATAAAAATTATCTGTTTTCTTCCGATCTATTTTCTTATGATTTCTGGTGATATGCCCCAAGGAACAATTCGATTTCGTGGAGATTTTGGTCGACCAAAAAATAGAAATATTTCAGTCATGTGGAAATTTTACAAATCCACCAAAAGAATAAAAATATTATGCAATTGTGTATAACAGGATATTAAACCATAACAAAGCATAAAAATGATATTATGTTGACTCTAACAATAGTTAATGAAGGTAAAAACGAAAATTACTTGTTACATTACACAACAGTACCACATTAATCTCTTACCCCCTTCTTCGTTGTCTTGGTTTGGGTATACATGAGATTTATATCCTATAAAATTACATAATTGTGTCCACTACTTACAATTTGGGACCAATTCTGTTACTTCTGAATGTCTTGCATAATAATATATTAGTTTAAGGGGGTTATATGCAATCACACTATTAGATCGAGGGTTCAATTAACTATCTTATTGACAATAAAACCCAAAATATGACATTTTTACTGTTAGTAGTTATAAATAGTTGATACAATGAGTAAACAACAAACAATTAACTTATTTGTATTAAATTCTGTTAGTTTGAGGAGGTATCTGAAATTACATACTTAAGTTGGAGTAAATTGAATTATTTCAACTTATGGCAGAGGGTAAATTACTAAATTAAACTATTATGTATACTTAAAAGTAAAACACATGAAATATAAAAGAAAGATGTACCTTTGTGCGATAAAATTTGACCGTAAGAAAATTAAGATTTCTTTCCCAACGAAAAAAACCGAAACTTCCGTATTCCCCCTTTGCTCGACGGATCAGAATGGTCGACTGGGGCCTAACTACTGGGCGCGATTAAATCGGGACCAGTCGGATTTAGGCGTATATAACCTTGAACGTAAATTCATTTAAAGAAATCTTCTCAAGTTTGATAAAATTTCTTGGGGTTTTCTTAATGAGGACAATAAATGATGAAATAAAAAAGAAATTTATAAGAAAGTTTGATGAAACCAACCAGAAATTGAAGAAGAAATGATGAAAAGATGTTCATTTTTTTTCAACCAGATGGAGTGTGGTAAGTGTCATTTCGAATAATTTGAACTTAAAGCAAAATTTTGTGAGATTTCGGTTGAAATCCTGCATGAAAAATCTGTAAGTATGTCCTTGTCTACCTATTTTGAAAAACAGAAAACTTTTGGTCATTTCGACCGAAAGTTTTTGAATTTTCATTCTTTCATATGTTCAATGTAAGACACGTTTATAAGATTTGTGTCGTTTGTCATCGAATACATTGTTTATTCGTGGTGTTTGGTATGTCTTTTGGTCACTGGATGGTTTGTCCATATCTGGGATATTTAATCATAGACTTTTGGTGTTTAATCTGCATTTTGATCTGTTTTCCAATCAAAATGGTATTATGATATATTTAATTCTTTCAAAAAATTGAGCAGCTTCTATTGATCGATTCAAACGATTAGTTCAAGAAATTAGGCATAAATATGTCCTAACATCTGTTTGATATGCTCAAGACATCACGACTTTGCTTTTTGATTTCAGATCCATGTGCAAGATTACAGACACAAACTATATATTTGAATTGTTTTGTATTTGATATGTGTATTTAGATTTGTTTTGATTTGATCGAGTTTGGATTTTACTTGTTTGTCTGATTTTTGTGTTAGACGTTCGTTTTTAAGGATCAATTTGTAGTATGACAAAAGCAAACTACTATCTTGTTAAATGTAAAATGATATGTTTTGTACAAACAAATAGGCGTTTGAAACAAACAGTACTATGTTAGAAACAAACAAGTAGTTTCTTTACCGATATGTACATCATTTATGTAAAGAAAAGGTGAACAAGCAAGGGTGTGTTAGATTAAAGAGAGTGGTGTGTTGGTGTAAAATAGTAGCATGTATGTTGTGGACATATATTCGTTTTTTACCTATGAAAAAAACGAAAAAGAAAAGTCTAGGAAAAACCCTATATCTTAGAGGTGATTTGGTGCCCTGTTATAGATTGTTTTAGTCCGACTGTTGATAGACGGTGAAAATGAGGTGGTTGAAATCCACCGTGTTGAATTGAGATTACTCTTAGGTAGTTAGGAGATTTAAGATTTCCTTTTGAGTTTATCACGTATCTTAGATATTTAAGAGTTCCTATGTTTTAGGACCCTCGTTAGATATCTTTCCGAGTTTAGGAGATGTTTCTTCCTTTTGAGACTCTTGAAGCTCAAGTTAGGTAAAATACTCGAGATCTTCACCGACTGATATCTTTGATAAGATTCGGGATTAAGTCGGTAAGCGTGAGGCACGCTTCATTTTGGGAGTGTTATCCTAAAATTGCTAAATAACTGGGAGTCAATGTCTAAATAGTCCTAAACATTCCGTGAAGAGCATTTTTGTCATATGTCACGCATGTGGTTGACACGTGAACCACTTAACTGATATTTAACGAAAAAATCGAGAATGAATATCAACGACATAATTATCTTCTTTTTGAGGTTTTATCCACATATCACTAAGTAGTTGGGGATCAATGTATAAATAACCCAAAAAAATCCTTGTAGGGTCTTGTCACTCCCATCAAAATTTTAAAAAGAGAAGGAAAGATTTGCAATTGGTTGGTTTATCAAGTGGGTAGGTCCCAAGACCGACCAAAGGTTCATGATGCATCACCACCGTACCTGACCCGTGAATTAATTCTAACCACTTATTTTTCATGATCAACAATTTTTCAGTCTTTTCAAAAAAAAAAAAAAACACTATTTTTCAGTCAAATTCTGAAGTACCGTAGCTCGTGACCCAGCTATAATGTTCACATCTCATTCAAATATCCGAATTCGGGTATTAGCTGAGTTTTCTAGATCATTCATTCATCCTCCTCCTCCCGTGCATCATAACCAAGCATTTACACATACATAGTTCATTACCTACCCAATCTTTAAGTAGGAATGTTCCTAATTCTTGTTTTAGATGTCTGAGACTCAAGTGCTAAGGAGTAAAAGGTTTTACTCTTGGCGAATGCATCACAAACAGTGACGGATCCAGAAATAAATAGGAGCATCTCTAACGTACGGGGTTGGGAGTTTCAACCAGGGTTCCAAATGGGAGGGGGCTCCCAACTCTTATTATAGTCGTTAGGGTCTCCAACAACTAATTTAGGTTGGATCTCTCAAAACTTGGCCCCACTCCATTTTATTTTATTTTCAAATTTAAATCTTTTTATTTGTTTTAAAACTTTTACTCCGATTCTTCTAAATTTTATAGTTGAAAATTGAAAAATCTCACACACATACATCACGCACATGTATAATTTTGATTAGGAGCCCGACACTGGAATTGAAAATTTAGGAACTCCTAATTTTGGGAGCCCAACCCCTACAACTGGACTTTCTCTAAGGGTTGCACTGACTAATTTATTAACAAATTTATCTTGATTACCTAACTTCTTCTAGCTAAACTGACTCTCTAATATCCATATAAGGAGATGATCTCCTTTATTTGAGTTTGTTGGAATTTTTTTTCTTTTACTTTTCGAACTTTGGAAACTTAGAGAAATTCCAACCCAAGAAGGCTTAGGCCCCAAAAAATTAACTCCAACCTATATGGGGCTTAGGCCCCAAATTGTGTTTGTGACAAACAAGTGTGTGGGTTTTTTATAGGTGTTAAAAAAACGTGTGAGATATTTTGCATGCGCGAAACGAGGTATGAACTATTTCAATTTTTTTTTTTTTTTTTTTTATAAATTTTCAGATTTTCGATTTCTCGTTTTTCTACCAAACTAATTAGTTTAAGGGATTACAACTACTTGATTGAAAATTTAAATTTACTTACGTTTGATTAAACAACAATGATTACACCTACCTGATTGAAAATTTAAATCTATTTAAGTACGACTAAACAACAATGATTACTAAAGATAACTAGAAGGAGTTTTTTGGGTCTCGTGGAAGACCGACAATACAAGCATCTCGCGCTGCCTTAAACATTTGTACACCATCTTCTTCGAGAGTCCTATCATCAATCATCATTAAGTTCAACATATTGATCTCTAGCATATTGCATTTTGTGGTTCTTGTATTCTTGTTGTATTCGTAGGTTTTCTTGTTGAATCCGTAGAGATTCCGTTGAACCCGTGGATTTTCCTGTTGTATTTCCACAACTTCATCCGTTGCAAATGTTCTCCTATGTGCTTCTTCGTCTCTCACTTACCAATATCCATCCGATAGAGATTTTGAAGAATCACTGGCTTCTTTATCTTTAACACTAGAGTTTGTAGAATTTTCTACAACTCTTACATTTGCTTTGGCTTGTTTACGAACATTTGATCTTTCCTCCAATGGATTGAAACTAGTATCTCTTTTGGTACATGTTGTCTCACCTGACATTTTTGACATCCACTTGTTGTGCATCATCAAAATTTTGTAAACATGTTCGAATCTAAAGGCTTTTACTTTGTGGTTTTTTTAAAAGTCGCAACTGCTATTTGGAACTGAAACAAACAAAACTTATATTAAGTTTATATCATGAAGTAAATAAATAAATAAAAAATAAAAATAAAGGGATTTCAAGTTTGAAAAATTACGCAATCATAACCATTTTTTCCGCTTTTTTGTACTTCGTTTACAAACCAGAAAATAGAAAGAAAGTTTTGACAGTCAGAGTTTATCCCACTAAAACGAGATTTACAACTCCTTAATGTACGCTCTCGAACTGCCTTTGCGTTATACTCATCAGATATTTTTTTCCCAAAATACTTTATACGGAGTATTTTTATTTCTTCCGGACGCCGTTGCGAGCTTCAAAAAACAATTAACAAGTAAATTATCTTCCTCGTTGCATACGGTATCCGTGGAGCTTTTTTGGTGTTAGTCGTGTCTTCTTGCGCATAAGAATATCAAATGTTTCATAAAACATTAAGGGAACGTGTGGTGATGTTTTTTTGATATCATCATTCCCTAATTCAACATATGAGAAACTAGGAGACGTCAATTTTATAAACCTTACGTCGGACATTTGTTGGACATCTTGGGATCCATTATAAGAAGAGATAGATAAAATGGGAGAGGATGGGAAAATTATGGGAGAGATAGAAAGAAATTGAGAGAAAATGAAACGAAAATTTGGAGAGAACTAAGAGCGGTATGGACTTCAACTCCAAGTTGTAGGGGGGTTGAACCAATTTCTGGTCGTTGGAGCACATCCAACGGCCAGGGATGACTGGTCACATTACCGTTGGAGTCCCCAACTCCAACGGTCATGTGACTAGGCCTTCAGTCGACTCTTGTGTAAGAGTCGTCTGAAGAAACTCTTTGGTTTGAGGCTCGACCGGTGGGATTTAGGTTAAATTTTGGGCCTCAACCCCACCGGATTACAGTTGCTTAAGGTAACTTTAATGTAGGGGTTCAGACTACCAATTTTGGGAGCCCTTGAATTTTGGGAGCCTCAGAATTTTTCAACTCCAATGTCGGCTCTCAACAGGGGCTCGCAATCCCAAATCATGTACGTGTGCGGGTTTTAGATTTCAACTATAAATTATTAATTTCAAATATAAAATTAAAATTTGATATTATTCTAGAGAGAAATAGAGAATTTCAAAAGATAAAAAAAAGTTAGAGAAAGAATTGAAAAACATATTTGAAACATTTAAAAGATAATTAGATAAAAAGAAAAATAAAAATGAAAAATGATTAACTGGATCTTTTTTTAGGTCCAAAATTTAAAATTTGAACCTCAATCCAACGAACGACTTGAAGTTGTCAAATTTTGGACCTCAAAACGATTTGGAGTTGCTCTTATATCAAGCTTATACTTATACTGATAGTTTATTTTTATTTTTTTTGGCCTTTAAAAAAAGCTTATGCCTTAGGCTTTCAACAAAAAAAAATATAGTTAGGACTTAGGAGTGATCATCGGTTAGCTGCCGAGTGCCTTTACTTCAATTGATATTAAACTAGTCAACCCTGGGCTGGCTTTGAGCAGTCTAGTGTCCATTGAGCCCATGGGGTCAGTCAGCTTTATCCGTTTATATATGAAAATAAAAGCAGTACGTGGGGAAATGACCGGCCATACGTAGGTCCTACCAAAGTAAAGATTGACAGTCTGTCATCTCTGTGACTGGTTCTCATGGAGTCTCCGACAGCTAAGCAATAGATAGAAGAGCCATATAGGATTCCTCTATCCGTGCTATCTGACGTGGGACCACCACGTGACAATAATTCATACGTCCATCACACCACTTCCTTTCTCTTCTCCTTTTTACTTTGTTTCTCTTATACAAACAAATCACGTGCAGATCAGCGTGATACATGTGTCTATCCATTCAAATCGGCAATTCATGATTAGCTCGGGCCGTACCAAAAACCTATCAGTTCTATATTATTGTCAAAAATTATATTTTTTTTTTTTTTGACAATAATAAATTCTTAGATTTATTGGAAATCATTCTAATATTAATCTTGTCTAAAAAGTATGAATTTGCCATGAAACAAGTCTGAAACATTGATAGTCCAGTTTGGCTTCCTAGCTAGTTCCTAACTTCTCTTTGTGTCAAACAACATTAGTTGTTAACAACATTCTATTTTGGTTTATGATGTGTTTGGATGACGGAATCATGAAGTCGCAGATTCATGAGTCCTTAGGATTCATGCTTTCACGGATTAATGAATCCAAGTAATATTTTTTGGTTTGTTTGACAACTAATAAGAATCTTAAGATTTATTATTATTTGAGTATTTTTAAACCTTTCTTTAAAAAAAAATATTGAATAAATTTTGTTCTCAAAAGTCGTTTTTCAAGAAAAAAATGATTTTTGGGAAAAATGACTTTCGGGGAAAAACTGAATTTGGGAAAAAAAAAACAATATTTTGAAGAAAAAAGGATTTTCGGGAAAAAACTGATTTTTGGAGAAAAAATGATTTTCGGGAAAAAATGGTTTACGGAAAAAAAATGATTTTCGTGAAAAAACTAATTTTTGGGGAAAATAATGATTTTTGAAAAAAATAATATTTTTAAAATAATTATTTTGTTGAAGGAAATATTTTTTTGTTGATTTTAAGTTTGAAATTTGGATAAATTAATCCAAAATGCTATCAAATCCTAGGGGGAAGGGTGAGATTTTGCTCCAATACAAATTTTGGAATTAGAAATCCTTAGGATTCAAGAGTCCTAGGATTCTTGGTAGCCAAACAGACCAAAGATTCATGATTCCTACCAAATCCCACTTTTGATAGAAATCCTGCAACCAAACACACCATTAGTAAATTTCCTTTCTTTTACTTTTTTCTTTTTTCTTTTTTATTT
Source organism: Eschscholzia californica subsp. californica (assembly GCA_002897215.1). Taxonomy (NCBI): domain Eukaryota; kingdom Viridiplantae; phylum Streptophyta; class Magnoliopsida; order Ranunculales; family Papaveraceae; genus Eschscholzia; species Eschscholzia californica. The sequence continues at coordinate 166,188 of BEHA01050214.1, forward strand.
TTCTTTTTATTTTTATGTTGAAATGGTTTCGTGAAA
>BEHA01050214.1:191937-207918 GCA_002897215.1 Eschscholzia californica subsp. californica
CCCTTGGTTTTGGATGAATGTCAAACGGAACAAACGGATATGAAGTGTGAGTAGGTAACTAACCGCTAGTGGAGGGCAAGTGGGAATTCTTATTCCGGGGAGAAATTTATTTGGGGGCTATCTTTTTTTTGTGTGTAATTGAAGGCCTATAATTGTATTTTTACACGTAATTTAGATGATGGAATTTTTCATCAAAAAAAAATTAGATGATGGAATCGGAACCGACATTGGCTCCATCAATATTGCCGAGCTCATAAACAAAGCACTTGCTAGATCCTTCGGAATCTTGGTGGAATGTCACAAGGATCGTTGGATCTGCACGGATGGATGCCAGTAGGATCATCGGATCCCCAAGGACGGGATGAACGTCATTCCACCAACGTCGGGCACACAAGATAGATAACTCATTTTTTATTCGACAATCATAAAATCATATGGAAAAACCACAACACCTTGTAATAGGCAATCAAAGAAAGAGGATAAAAAACAACAACTTTATCACTAGTTAGTCACATGAAGATAAAAAAAAATGACTACTCCGTATATTTTGGGAAGGACTTTTACACAATATCCTTTATCAAGAAATGATGTTTGTCCCAATCAACATTTTTTTCCTTCTGTTTTTTGTATAGACTAGTAGGGTAAGTTGAAATTGATCAAATAACTTGTTTTATTCCTTGATCAAAGAACTAGTTCATAATATTTTACTAGTTTCTAATAGTTTATACTAATATATTTACTAGTTCCTAATTTCTTACTAGTTTCTAATATTTGATATTTCCTAATATCTATTATATAGGATATCTTAACATATAGAAAGATATTTCAACACTTCCTCTCAAGTTGGTGCATAGATATCGCACATGCCTAACTTGTCTACCATTTTCGAAGATATTAGACTTGAAACTGCTTTGGTAAGAACATCAGCCAATTGATCTTCAGATCGGATCTTTGGTAACTCTACAATCTTGTCTTCCAACTTTTCTTTAATAAAACATCGATCCACCTAAACATGCTTTGTGCGGTCGTGCTCGACTGGATTGTGAGCAATATCACATGCTGCTTTATTGTCACAATATAATTGAATTGGTCTTTCAGAAGGATATCCTAAATCATCTAACATGAGACTTAACCATAACGCTTCACATATGCCATCAACCACTCCTCTAAATTTAGACTCTGCACTTAAACGTACAACAACGTTCTGTTTTTTACTTCTCCACGTAACAAGATTTCCACCAACAAAGGTAAAATATCCTGCAGTTGATCGCCTACCATTTACTTTCCCGACCCAATCTGCATCAGTATATACATCAATAGTTCGACAACTCGAATTTTTAGTAAACAAAATACCTCTTCTAGGAGCTGCCTTCAAATATCTCAAAATGCGTAAAACAACATTCATGTGGTTTTCACCAGGATTGTGCATAAATTGACTAACAATACTTAACGCATATGCAAGATCTGGCCTCGTGTGTGCCAAGTACATCAACCTTCCAATCAGTCGTTGATATCTTCCTTTATCAACCGGTATCTGATTAGGCTCCACTGACGACTTTAATCCTTCTTCAACAGGTGCATCAATCGACTCACACGCTGACATACCCACCTCATGTAACAAATCTAAAGTATACTTTCTTTGGGATAGGAAAATTCCATTACTAGATCGAGATACTTCAATTCCAAGAAAGTATTTCAACGGACCAAGGTCTTTCATCTCAAACTCTTTAGATAAGTAATTCTATAAAGCCTTTCGTTTTTCAGGATCATCCCCAGCAACCACCATGTCATCAACATATACAATAAGTGTTGTGAGTTTTCCTTTCTGCCTTTTTATAAATAAGGTATGGTCAGAATTGCTTTGGCGATAACCGAATTCCTTCATAGCCTTTGTAAACCTTCCAAATCACGCTCTTGGTGATTGTTTTAATCCATACAATGAATTTTTCAATCTACATACCTTTTGGTTATGTATTTCTGGTATCTTGCATCCCGGTATATGGTCCATATAGACTTCTTCTAATAGTTCCCCATGTAGAAAAGTATTATTTATATCAAATTGTTGTAGTTGCCAATCTAAATTTGCTGCTAACGATAACAAGACGCGAACAATGTTGATTTTTGCAACTGGAGCAAATGTCTCTGTGTAATTGACTCCATAAGTTTGAGTGTAGCCTTTTGCCACTAGCCTCGCTTTGTACGTTCAATTGTACCATCTGCTTTATACTTCACTGAATAAATCCACCGACATCCCACTGGAATTTTATCGTCTGGACGATCAACTAGCTCCCAAGTGTCATTCTTTTGTAAGGATTGCATCTCCTCATTCATAGTTGTTTTCCATTTTGAATCAGATAAGGCGTTCTGCACATTGTTAAGAATATATACAGTAGATAATTGATAAACAAATGACTTATTTGATTCTGATAACCGATGATCTGACACATACTGACTCATAGGATATTTGACTCTACTAGACAGCTCAGGTTCATATGTCGGTTTAGGAATACCTCTGGTTGGACGTGACGGTAATATTTTCCTAGGTGGTTCAGAAGGTGCTTCAGGAACATCCTCGACGACTGATTAGGTTGGTTATTACTAACTCTTGGTTCAACGACTTCAATTGAAGGTGAATCCACAATTTGTTCAACGATTTCATTAATACTTTCTTCCATTACTTATCTAGGTGTTGGTAATTCTGGAATTTCAATTGTAGCTCTAATTATTTCTTCAGGAATCAAATTTACTTCAATATTAGAACCAGTTCTCTTCTACATGATTATCCGTTTCTTCATAATCAAGAGTCAGAACTTCCTGCTTAGTTTTCTCCCCCTGAAGTTCAGACTTAGGTGAAAAATACTTAGAATCTTCATGAAAGATAACATCCGATGTAACAAACATTCGTTTAGTTGGAGAATGATAGCATCTGTACCCTTTCTGATTTCCAGCGTACCCTACAAATGCACATCTTAATGCCGTTGGAGTTAATTTTGTACGTTGGTGCTCATGAAGATGAACAAATGCTACACACCCAAAGACACGGGGAGGTAAATTTGAAACTGTCAGAGAAGTTGTAACATCCGATAGAGCTTGAAACGGAGTCTTAAACTCAATACTACTAAAGGGTACTGATGGGTCATGAAAATGCCCCATCTGAGTCATTTAATTTAGCCGAGTTAGTTCTTTTCGAGTCTTTATTATAATAAAATGGTTGGTTTTCTTGATTAGGTGCGTTTTGCGGAGTTAGGTGTGAAAATGGTTAAAAATGAGAAAAAGATACACGGAAGGTATTTTGGTCATTTGGAGTCGAGGACAGTCTGGTAATTTAGCCAAGGTCAGTGCGTGGTTGAAAAGTAGAGGTCGAGACGAGCCCGTAGGAGAAAACAGAAGTCAAATCGGAGTCCGGATGAGTGAAATATGCAAAGTCAAAGATGGGTCAAATGCTGTTGACCAGGTGGGACACATTCGGTAGACATTCGGGCGTGCGGGATTCTGCGGGACACGTGGCGCGCTCTAGGGACCGGTGTATCCAATTCCCGTGTTTCCGCTGGACATCGAAATGGCCCTTATAAGCCTGATTCAGTGTGACGCGCTATAACTTGCTTCGGTAGCCCCGTCTCCACGTTTTAATCTTGGCCGCTACCTACCGCGTTGTCAAGATCCGACGGCTCCTGTGCATCCCGTCCTTTATTGTTTATTCCGTGTACCCGTAGCAGCATAGCTGCCGTGCTCTCGGACACGTGGCCTCCTCTTAACCATCCAGATCCGTGCTCGGCTTAATCCGACGGGTACCAGCTGCTGCCGCACCTCTTTGCATTAGCCGCGGTACACCTTATCAGCCGAATCCTTACCAGCAAACCCTAGCCGCGGGGTCACTTGTGTAATTTAGGGTTTTTTGCAATTTAACCCTCATAAATTCCAAAAGTAGCCCTCCAATTTACCCTTTTTACCATTTTAACCATACCAAACCCTAACCCTATATAAAAAACTCTTGAACCTCCATTAAACCCAGACTTGCAAACCCTCTCAATCCCCTCTTAGCCTTCCTCTCTCCTCTTAGCCTCTCTTTCCTCCTCCTTGTAGTAGTAAAACCCTAAACCATTTTCTCCTCTTTTAGCCTCCTTTTCTCTCTACCTCTTCTAAACTAAAAAACCTAGCCCCCATTCTTTTCTTCTACTTTCTCTACCACCTTCATCTCTTCTCTACATTTTCTTTCCACTTCTAATTTCTTCTTCTAACCTTCTAATATCTCCATACCTTCTTCTCTAAAATCTCTTCTTCTTCTATCTCTCTTCTAAATTTCTCTTCTTTTATCTTCTAATAAGCTATTATTTGGAGTTTGGGTAATATTCTTGAGACATTTGGAGCTAGTTTTGGATATCAAAATGGAGATACATGGGAATATGGAGTTTGAACATTCTTGGTGATTTCTTTCCATTAATCTTTTGTAATTCCATTTATTTTATAAATTCAATGAATATTACTTTAGATTCCATGAGTAGCTAAATTTGTATCTGGGGTGTAGAGGAAACCCATATTTGGGCTTATTTTGAGATATGTTATAAATCAATGAATCTTTATATTGAGCTTCAATGCCTATTGATTGTCATTTCATGTTGATTCTATAACCTTATTATCATTCATGCATTATAATTAGATATTTCATGCTTTTATTGAATTATTAGATGAGATATGCCTTTTAGATAATGAATGATAGTGTAGGAATTTAGTTTTATACGATAGTCAATCAAATATTCTTGATTTTGAATTGTGTTATTAAAGAATATTATCCGAAACCTAATTAGTTCATTAAGCTAGGTTTTGAGTTATAAACAAAAAGTGATTTGTTGATTGAATGCTTGTCTTAAGTAGTCCATTTATGTGGTGAAATCGAAATCCCTAGATTCTTTTTCTCACCTTGATTTCATTCTTATTAGTCTATTAGTATTATTTTCTTTCTTTAAGTAGTTTCCAAATCAAATCAAATTTTTGAAAGGGGGTTTTTAATTCGAGATTTAGGTAAAATAGCTTGTCCTTTGGAACGATACTCGATCTTATTTTAAATACTATAACTTGACCCCTACACTTGAGGAAAGACCTATTTTGGGCTATCAGGTACTCTATTAATTAAATAGGTTGCAGCAAAAAGTGCTTCTCCCCAATAAGATAATGGCATATGTGTCTCAATCAACATAGCCCTGATAACTTCTAACAAGTGACGATTCTTTCTTTCAACGACCCCATTTTGTTGAGGGGTATTTGGACAAGTAGTTTGATGAACAATACCATGAGAAACCAAATAAGTTTGAAGTTCATGATCCATATACTCTCCTCCGTTGTCACTATGAAGTATCTGGACATTTGTGTTGTACTGAGTACTAAACAATTTATGAACCTTCAAAATGATCCATATACTCTCCAGCATCTTCTCAATTTGTGCTGGAATTTCAAAATGATATTCCTATTATGCCTTCATTAGCTGAGCCAGAGTTGGTCTCTCATACTCTTGATGTTCCTTCACCTACTTCTAGCGTGTCTATTGATACCTATACTCAGGAAGTACTGGTTCCCACAGTGGTTCCTACTGTCTCAGCATATCCTATGCATACTAGAGCCAAGGCAGGTGTGCACAGGCCCAAATATCTTTCTGATTATGTTGCAAATTTCTCAGTGTGTCATCCACTTTCTCAGGCTTATATAACTATTTTGGAGCATTCTCCTTATCCTACATCTTTCACTCAGGCCTCTAAGGTTCCTGAACGGTGTCAGGTTATGTCTGAGGAAATCAGTGCCTTGGATCAAAATGGGACATGAGTGTTAGTTCCAGCTACTCCTTCTATGAACATTCTTGGGTGTAAGTGGGTGTTCAAGACTAAACTTAAGGCTGATGGGAGTATTGAGAGATACAAGCCCAGACTTGTGGCGAAGGGGTTTCATCAGCTGGATGGCATAAATTATTTTGAGACATTTAGCCCTGTGGCCAAACCCACTACCATCAGATCAGTTCTCACAGTTGCTGTTACCAGAGGCTGGGACATCAAACAACTTGATGTCTTTAATGCTTTTCTTCATGGTGATCTTGAAGAAGATGTCGTTATGAAACAACCACCTGGCTTTGTGGACAACTCCAAGAAGGATTATGTCTGTCATTTGAAGAAGTTTTTATATGGCCTGAAGCAGGCTCCAAGAGCTTGGTTCACAAAATTTGTTGAATTCCTATTGAGTTATAGTTTTCAAAAGACCTCTACTGATCACTCCTTGTTTGTTTATAGACTGGGAGCTGATACATTTGTGTTACTTCTATATGTGGATGATATAACTTTAGCTGGGTCTTCTTCTTCAATGATGCAGCAACTGATCAATGACATGAGTTTGGCATTTGCTATGGAGGATTTGGGAGCACTTCATTATTTTGTGGGTATTGAAGTGAATCCTATCTCCTCTTCACCAGGTATTTTACTTACTCAAAAGAAGTATACATTAGAGCTTCTTCAAAAGGCAGATATGCTGGATTGTAAGCCTATTTCTACTCCAATTCCCTTTGTCAAGAGATTGTCAAGTCTGGAGGGTGAGCTTCTTGAAGATTCTCTTCTATTTCGAAGTCTAGTGGGTGGATTACAGTATCTAATCATGACTCGGCCTGATATTTGCTTTGGGGTGAATTATGTTGCTCAGTTCATGTTTGCTCCTAGGACTTCTCATCTTCAAATGGTTAAGAGGATACTGAGATACCTCAAGGGAACTTTGGGGTCTAGCATTTCTATTTTACTTGGTGATATTTCCATTCTAACTGCCTATTGTGATTCAGATTGGGCTGGATGCCCTGATTCCAGAAGATCAACAAGTGGTATGGGGTGTTTCTTAGTTCTACCCAAGTTGCTTGGTCTTCTAAGAAACAACCTATTGTGGCCCGGTCGAGCACATAGGTTGAGTACAAGTCAATGGCAGTTGCTACTTCAGAAATGTTATGGATTTCATATGTTCTTGAGGAATTGGGTCTCTCTTTATCCCTTCCTATGTTTCTGAAGTGTGATAATATGGGTGCCAAGCATTTGGCCATGAATCCTGTCTTCCATGCTCGCACCAAGCATGTTGAAATCGATTATCACTTTGTGAGAGAATTGGTTGCTGCTAGGGGTGGGATTTCCACCCGAAAGCCCGTTACCCGCTATGGGCACCCGTGGTCCGATATGCCCCGTGGGTGCCCGTGCCCGAAGTCGGGTGCATCCCGCCCGTCCCGACAGAAAATAGTGGGCGGGCTCGGGTGAAAAGGCTTACCCGAGCTCCCGCCCAAGCCCGAACCCACTATTTCACCCGATGAGTGCTTTTAGATACCCGCCCGATTAGGTGTCATTATACTCTAATGGGAAGCCCAGTAACTTCATTAGGAAGCTCAGCTAATTAACTATCTTCAATCACACGGACATAACTTTCACCGATGGATGATAATATCCAATATAACTCTCACCGTCAGATGTAGGGTTAGATAAACTTAACCCCACCATATATAATACCTTTGCAACCTAATAATCTTCTGGCCGCACTATGCCTCTCCTGCATTACCTTCTCTCCTCTCAGAAATGTTCTAATACTTGGAGACATGGTAGACACAAGAGATAGAAGAATAAGTTTTGAGGGAACATCTCTGTCTCCCTTGGCATCTATCTCTCAATCTTCTTGTTCTTCGCTTTAATTTTGTGTTCTGCCTCATTTCTGTATTACTTTATCTCTTTCTCTTTCTCTCTGGATCTGCTTCTTTTTTCCTTAGTTTCATACACATGATTTATAGAAGGATTTGTTGATTTACAGAACAAATATGAAAAATTTGTATTTTTATTATAGATTTGTACAAAGTAATTATTCAGGAAGATCTGTTCTTCTATATAGCTAATATTCAACAACAAAAAATCCATTTTACAAATCTGTTCATGAGGATATATGTGTTAATCTGTAAAACATAGCATACAAGGAACTAATCTTATGTAAAATCCAACTTGAGATCAAAATTTGAGGAAAACCTAAACAAGAAAAATAATTTGACATCTTTTTCATTTTAGTTTGACCCGATGCCCGAATAGCCCGTACCCGATTTACCCGAGTCTAATGTCGGGCATGGGCGGGCTTTGATCAGTCGAAATTTCAAAAATACCCGCCCGACTTACCCGACTACCCTAATAGGCAGAACCTCAATCTGCCCGACCCGCCCGAGCCCGAAGCCTGACTACCCGTGGGCGCCCATACCCGCCCGCTTCCCACCCCTAGTTGCTGCTGGTTTAGTTCATGTGGACTTCATCCCTTCTTCATCTCAGCTGGCTGATGTCTTCACCAAGGGTCTTTCTGATCCTCTTTACTCTCATCTCCTTTCCAATCTGATGATTCGTTACTCTGCTTCAGATGAGGGGGAATGTTAGAGAAGATGAAGGAGATGGTGTATTTGGGGTGCTACTATATGTCTGTATTTTGGTTGTTTCTGTTAAATGTCTAGAGGCACTCCTAAACTATATCAATAGAGATGAGATGTAATTCTGATTACTTGATAAAATATGACAAACTCTCTTACTGAAACTAATTCTCAATAGGGTTTCTAATAAATCTGAAATCAACTAATGCAAATGCATCACAGTGACAGCCACTAGGTGGAGGATGTGCTTGTTAATCCAATTATCCATCATCGAAATTCTTCTCAAACCTCTTCCTTCTCTTCCCTTGGCTTTACTCGAATTCTGATTAGTTGCTCTTTGTCATTTGTAAAGGTTTTCGACTTTTCTTTTGTCAAACATTTTGTTTTGTTTTTCGGTATACAGTTAGGTTCTTTGAATAAGCTTTTTGCAGAATGGAGTGTCTATTAAAGAAGAAATTAGATATCAGAGAGGAATTTACTTCGAGGTTGTGATCATGGTGGTCATAGTATAGTACTAATATGTCTGTTCTTTGTATTAAGATTACTAGAATTTCTCATTCAGTTTATCTTCATTTTAGACAATTACCCATGTATAGATTTTTACTCTCTTGCGAACTGATCGGTAAAAATTTGGTGAGGAATGAACTACTTTTCTCTTACACTTATCATTTACTACTCCTTCCTCATCTTCCTGTTCCAAAAGGCATGAGAGATTACCTTATTTTTAGAAAGATAACCAAAATTAAGCAGAATAAGAGCTTCTTCAATCAAGAGAGAGGTCCACTGACTGACCTAAAAAGTATGAGCTAAGAGAATTCTTTTCTTGGTTAAAAATTTGTTTTTTTTTTGAGGAATCTTATACGATCTACGTTAGTCGTTACAAGGCATTGTGATAAGCATGATAACGGTCTAAGTTAAACTAATAATAAAAGAAACCTAAAACCCAACAACATGAAAGACGCCTAAAGCCAGATAAACTTATTACATTATTTATACCTTTAATAACTCAAATTCAGTAACAATGGATTCCACTTCCTCTAAGAATCGAACTTGGAACTTCCAGAATTATAGAGTTTATGTCCACAGTATCAATCATTGGAAGTGAATAACAATTTGTTAACAACTAGTTTTGATTCTCAAAAAAAAGAAAAAAAAAAAAATTAGTTTTGTTGACCCCATGGTGGACGTTCCTTTTCGTCTTTAATTTTTTTTGTTTCTACTACTTTCTAGTTTTCCTTTTGTGTAGTTATGTTTAAATGGTGATGGTAATTTTCTTCCTAATCTTTTTCACTTTTTTTCGTCCTCACTTTCATATTGAATAGTGGTACACACAAAAACCTAAATTGATTCATCTCTTGTTAAAGACACTTTAATTTACAGTTGTATTTTCATATTCACTAGTGCTCTGCAAAATATCACAAGTACGATTCATCTTTCGTCAAAGTCATTTTAATTTACTAGTTGAATATATGTTTGGTCTAGTAAAGTTCATTTTTAAGCGGTATATATTCTGGAAGAGGGGGAGAGTTTTTTGAGGAGAGAGAAAATCCCGATTTTCCTCTTTCCTTTCCACTCCAAACCCTAGCTTTACCTTTGAATCTCACCTAAATCATAAATCCAGCAGCAACATCACTCATAAGATACTACAAATCAACCAATCTAACCCTCTCAAATACTAAATTATGGATGAAACTAGACAAACTTTCAATAAATTAAACCCCAAACCAGCCCAAATCTAACCTAAATCATTCCAAACCTCCCCAAATCAACCAAAAAATCCAAATCCTTTCTCATCTTACTTCATCTGGATAATAAACCTTCAATTTTCTTTGATCCCAATAACAAATACCTTTATCTCACTATTAATAAAACCTAATCTCAAGAAAACTCAACCAAATCTGAATTCGGAAACACTTAAGCTCGATCCCTCAACAAACCTATCTGGTGTACTCCACCCCCAACATATATCATTAGCTGGGTTGTACTAATCAGGATCAGGTGTGTTAGCAGCTTGAAAGATCAAAGGATTTGTTTTAGCAGATTTAAGATAACTTGGATGGATTGGAGTACATGACACATGAGACAGCAGCCGATTTCAATCTGTAACGGATACAACCGATTTCTCCTTTTCACCTTCAAACCCTAGATTACCAAAACCCACCAACAATCCTTCATGTGCATAAAAATCATCCGTTTTTAGGAACCTAACCTATTCCACACAAATCGAAGACAAGCTTTAATCAGCTCTTAAAATAGCAACTTCTATCAAGTGACAACCAAGTGGTAGCAACAGATTCATCCCCAATCTAGTCAGGAAGATGCATGTCTTGAGGTTGTATTCCTTGACAGGTGATTAGGAAGTCAGCAGACTAGACCTCTTCGGATAATCAGTCGGTGGTAGCTGCAAGAGTGGAGCGCAACTCAAATCTACAAAAAAAAGGCTTTTTCGAAATCAAGGGCAGTAATCCTCACTTTTCTTACGCTTTTTCTCATTATTTTCTCGTAGTGTTTTTATTATCTCTGTGTATGTTTAGATCTCACAAAGATTTGCATGTTTACTCCCATGCCCTAAATTTCAGTAGCTAGGTCTCCGCATATTACTTTAAGGTTTACTTCTTTGTATTAGTTTGGTGATTTAGTTAATTTGTTCAACTGAGTTTTGGGTTGGGATTTACTAAATTTGTTCTTCTAGCATTAGCATTAATTTCTTAGGAGTCTGATTCAACTGGTTTTGTGTTAAGAGTAGCTTTCATCTTATAGTAAAAAAGAAAAAAAAGAAGTTTTTCTTAGTCTGTTATTAGTTTTTGTTTTTGTCTTCTTTTTTGTTGAAGTGTTGTTTTTGCCTTCTCTGATTTGTGCAGGTCTAGTTTAGGGGCCATCCTAGAACGCCTTTAAAGTGGTTGGTTATTTCGTTAAGGGAGCAGTCTTTTCTTGGGGGGTATTTCTTTTGAGCTTCTAGGTTGTGTCTGTTCGCGTGGGTGGTGTCTGCCTTATGGATTTAACTGTATTGGCCTGGAATGTTCGTGGTTGCAATAATTTTGCTAATCGCAAACATCTTCTGGGTCTTATTAAAGCTCACAACCCGGACATTCTATTTCTGTCCGAAACTAAATGCATGAATGTTAATATAGACAAAATGGTGAATATCACTAATATTTACAATAAACATGTTATTGAACCGGTTAATAAAGCCGGTGGCCTCGCCCTTTTCTGGTCTACCAATTATGACATGGACATTATTCATGCTGATAATAATATGATTCATGTCAAGAGTACGCAAGTTGTTTCGGGTAGTAAGATTTTTCTCATGGGTTTCTATGGTTGCCCTTATAAAAACAATAAGATGAAACCCTGGGAAACTCTCGCTAACCTGGCCCCTAGTGACAATACCCCGTGGCTAGTTATAGGTGACCTCAATTGCATCCTTGATCAATCGGAGAAGTCGGGAGGTCAACCGGCTCATCTTCCTACTATTCAACTGCACAAGAATATTATTAATAATCTGGGCCTGCATGATTTAAGTTATATTGGATATCCGTATACTTGGACTAATAGACAATTTGCAGGAAATCTGATTGAAGAACGTCTGGATAGAGCAGTGGCTAATTATAATTGGCTCATCAGTTACCCTCATTCCAGAATTAATCATCTCGCCACTCTTGGTTCTGATCATAACCCTATTCTTCTCTCTACCAAGAATCAGTCGGCTCTTGGCCGTAAACCCTTCAAATTCATTCGCACTTGGATGTCTCACCTCAATTGCGCCAGCTTTATCAATACCAATTGGATCACTATTCCCAATCCGATTCAATCCAAGCTTAATTCCCTTGCCATTAAACTCTCTAAATGGAACAAAGAAGTCTTCGGTAATCTGGAAACTAATATTAAGCAGCTCACCCAAAATCTTCAGAAGATTAAAAACGCAGAAGAGTTCAAAGATACTTACTCCCAGATCGAAAATCTCCTTCTACAGCAAGAGAGTCTATGGAAGGAAAAATCAAGAATAACTAATATCAACTTGGGAGATAGAAATACTCAATATTTCCATGCCAAGGCCACCACTAGACTTCGTAAGAATAAGATTCTGGCCATTAAGAGGGAAGATAATACTTGGGCTAATGATGAAGTGGAAATCTCGATGCTCTTTTCTAATCAAATTCAGCAGATTTCCACCACAGCGGGATCTACGATCTCCTCTACTATTACGGAATGCTTCTACCCTCAGATTTCGGCTGTCCAGAATGTGTCCCTCATTGCGCTTCCTCATTATGATGAGATTCGGATGGCCACTTTCTCTCTCAAGCCAGGGGCGGCTCCGGGTCCAGATGGCTTCCCTCCGTATTTCTACCAGTCTAATTGGGAGACAGTCAAGGATGACATTCAACTCATGACTGCCTCCTTCTTTCAGAACTCTACCTTACCAGCGATGTCTAACCACACTCATATTTACCTTCTGCCCAAAACTAAAACACTCCAATCGCCGGCTGACTACCGTCCTATTAGCTTGCTGAACACCACGTATAAAATCATTACCAAAATTCTGGCTAATAGACTGAAACCCATTCTGGCTGATATCATCTCTCCTTTTCAAGGAGCCTATGTTCCTGGCAGACAAATCGCTGATAATATTATTATCAGTCAAAAACTCATCCATTCCTTCAAAAAAGTTAAGGGAGCCAAAAGCTACTTTGGTCTAAAGTTAGACATGTCTACAGCTTTTGACAGAATTGAATGGAGCTATCTGGAGAATGTTATGAATCTGATGGGGTTTTCGAGCACTTGGATCAACCTCATTCAAACTTGTATCTCTACTAGCTCTATGGCAGTTCTCATCAATGGGCGTCCTGGCAGTACTTTCAATGTGAGCAGGGGCATTAGGCAGGGTGATCCTCTCTCCCCATTTCTGTTTGCCATAGCCATGGAAGGTCTTAGTCGTCTTTTAGAGAAAAATCAAAATGCTTCCTCTTTCATTGACTTTCCCATTCCTCACGCGAACTTCTCGATCAAACATCTCCTTTTTGCTGATGACTGTATCATTTTCGGGCAAAACTCTCTTGAGAATATTTTCAATCTTAAACAAATTCTTAAGGAGTTCAGCGAAGCGTCTGGCCAGATGATTAACTATGCTAAATCGAACATCTTTTTCTCTAAAAATTCGCACCCTAAGTTCAAACGTATGATTATTAGAGAACTTAAGGTTCATCAATCGTCGTCTGGGGATAAATACCTGGGAACTAAACTTTTTATCAATCGTAACAAGAAACAAGCTTTTAACTCCCTCATAACCCAAATCAAAAATAAACTTGCCAAATGGCAAACTCATCTCCTCTCGCAAGCTGGCCGCTCGGTAGTTCTCTCAACTATCGCAGCGGCTGTTCCCCGATACCAAATGCAGTGCTTTGCCCTTCCTAAAGGCATTAGTGACAGCATTGAGTCTATTCAAAGGACTTTTTGGTGGGGAAAATCCAGAACTTTCCATACTATTAACTGGAATTCTATTTGCAAACCTCGCAAACATGGAGGGCTTGGTCTACGCCTACCCCAACTCGACAATCAAGCTTTTCTTGCACAAACTTAACTGGCGAATTATCAACAACCTGAAGGCCATTTGGGTTCAAGTGCTTAAAGGGAAGTATTTTCATACTCTCATAAACCCAAGCCTCCCAAGAATCACCATTCTTGGCCGTGGAAATCAATATCGAAACACTATAATCAAAGTGAGAGTCTTATTTTTTGGAATATAAACAAAGGTGAGCAAATCAATATTTGGACTGACTATTGGATACCTAATCATCCACCACCAATTCCGAATGATAGAGGTTGTACTTTTGTTCAGGTTTCTCAACTTATTACGAATGGTAAGTGGAATTTAAACGTCATAAATATGTATTTTAATAATGATATTTGCAGTGCTATACTCAGCATCAATCTTAACACTAACGATGAGGATAAAGCCATCTGGACATTGACAAAATCAGGTAATTTCTCTCTTAAATCCATGTACAATTTTTTACGTAATAATACACTTTACACTACTCAAGACTAGATGGACTGGTTCTTTATATGGAATATGAATACTATTCCCCGGATTAAACTATTTCTTTGGAAATGTTGTACGAATAGCTTACCAGTAAAAGCAAAAATTGGCAAGTTTATTGGTAATAATTGCTCCTGTGTTAACTGTAATGAGGAGGAGACTATTGATCATGTTATGCTGCATTGCTCTTTTGCGAAAGCAATTTGGTTTCATTTCCAAGTTAGAACGGATCATATCACTACCACAATTCAATGGATTCAACAATGGAAACCTCTAGAAGAAGAAACTATTAATCTATATGCTAAAATTCTATGGTTTCTGTGGAAAGCCAGATGTGAGAACTCTTTTACGACGAATAAACAAAATCCATTACAGATGATAGAAAGGATAATCAACACCACAACTACTCCACTCAGAACTGAGTCCAGCATTACCACTAAATGTAAGGAAAAAACGATCATTCAAACTTGGAGACCTCCATCGACACCATATATTAAGATCAATTTAGATGCCTCCTTCGTTAATTTAAATGAATAGGCTGGAATCGGTTACATTATACGCGATGCAGATGCCAACTATATAATTGCGGTAGCAGATACTGTACGAGGGCAACATGCGGAAGAATGTGAAAGCTTAGCGATATTATCTGGTCTCCTAGGTGCGATGCAACTTCAATTATCTTATGTGCATTTAGAAAGTGATAATCAGGCAATAATCCAAGCTCTCAATGGCAATGGAGGAAGTCTTCAATGGCAATCTCAAAGTATCATCCGACAGATCAAAGACATCAAGGACAAATTTACAGGAATTATATTTACTTATGTGTCTAGGAATTGTAATACTTATGCAGATGCTTTAGCTAAATGGGGGCGAACTCACGGTCATAAGAAAACTTGGAATGATGTCGCATCTTTTTTTTTTTCTGAATTTTAGTTGGTTGTAATAGACTCTTTTGTTTAATGGTATTTCTCTTCATAAAAAAAAAAATATATTCTTCTTAACAAAAAAAAAAATAATATTCTGGAAGAGGGAGTCAGAAAATATTTTTTTGTATTTTTTTTTTGCTAGTTGAATAAGCATTTGGGTCAATATAAGGACCCAATAATCAACTCCGCTAGATCATGGGAGATTCACACAAAAAAAGGAGGCTTCTTTCTTCTCTCCTTCTGATTTTGAATGGCACAGATTCTTCCCTCACTACAAGCCCGGATGCTAGGTTCTCTCTCTCTAAAACTTTCTTGTTCTCTTCTATTTTCTTAATCTTTTTCATTACTTATTCATATTATATCAAATTGAAAATTAAGTTATCTTTTGTTATGACAAACCCAATAATGTATAATGAGGATCTTGAATTGAGTCCCAATTTGAAAGGAATTTTGGTGAATTGTCTCATTGAACAGATTAAGAATCCTGATTTGTTTATAGGGTTTTAACAATCAGAGATGAAGTGAATAATTTATTGGAAATGGGTTTTCAGAAAATTATTAGGAGGGATGGGTTTTCATTAATCACAACCCCAAAAACCTATCTTTTAGAATGTTAC
>BEHA01050214.1:219620-230627 GCA_002897215.1 Eschscholzia californica subsp. californica
GTAATAGATGAGAAGTATTATAAATTCATTTGTTGTACTGAATCAAGAAGAGAAGTATGGGATCATAACCTATGGTTGTTAAGAAGTTGTTACTTTCAGTTATTAGTTTGTTAGGAAGTAGTTGGTTAGTTATTTTTCTGCTTTCTCTCTTCCTATTTAAGCTTGTAATCTCAATTTGTTAATCAATGAGAATCGTTTACAACTAAGTATCATTGGTTTGTGAACTGCCATTTTTATGCTAAAAGTTATCCGAAACCAGTCTCAACCTAAGAGATTAAACCATCTAGGACATAAGTTTGGGAGCCTTAGATCATGTTGTCAATCGCAAAGTATCCCAAGTAGGGTTTTATTTTTGTGCATTCCAATGTAAATGATGTACAAAAGGACTTTGATTTCTTAACACATCACCTAACGCTTTTGACTTTGGCAGATGAGTTTAGTCGAGAACACTGCAGTTTTGGAGCTTCAAAGGATGGAGATTGAGCAACCTATTGAGCCGATATCAGATATTGTAATAGATCGAGTAAATGCTCTCATGTTCAATTCTGCAAATTGAGCGAAGGTATTGAAACTCCAAACAATCTAATGAAAAGTTGAATTAACATTTAAACTACTTTTTATTTACTTAATAACACAATTTAGAAAAAAGAAAATTAAGAGATTACAAGCTACATTTGAAAAACAAACACTAAGGTTGATTAAGAATTATAGGTGTGTAGCATTAATCACATGATTATAGGATTAAATGAATCATTAGCTAAATATATTTCTTGATTAATTAGTAACTAAACTTGAATTCCAGAATCATATACATCTCCTGCTTTCCAATTCGATGGTATGTTATTAACAGGAACCAACCACTTCTCATCGTCGGTATCAATACCAGAAATCAACGTCCTTATCGACAGAGGCCCGCTCAGAGGGGAGATTGTAGTCCATACATCCCCATGGCTCCGATCTAACAGCTTGCAAGATAAACTCTGTGTCTGCATTTGCAAAATCAAATTCAATCCTCACTTCATTAAACTGTTAACCAATGGGTAGAAAGACTAAAAGTTTAAATAACCGTAAAAGTTTTGTAACAACGGATTTAGGTTATATGGTGAAGGAAGTGATTGTATATAATATATATACCTCACAGAGTTGAACAGCAGTGATATCTTCCTTGCCTTGTCGATACCAAATAACAAAGGCCAAGTAGGAAGGGTAAGTACTGCTCTCATCAATTTTGAAAGTGATATTGTTGTTCGGGAGCTGCATGAAACCCTGCATGCATAAAAAACATAGAGGAAATTACAAACTTTGCACAAAGCGACACATAGTATATAGTTCACACAAGTTTGTACAGAAATCAACAAACTTCGAAATGTAGTGACGGTCTATTAACCAAGACAAATATAAAACGACTTGAATGTTCTCCACATCTCATAGTAGTATGTTAAGCTTTTCTTTATGTACCTTCTATATTCAATACCAACCACACCACGGTCCAATAAAAAGGGGCAAAATATTTGGTTTGAGCCATCTTCACATAGGCGTGCCTACTAAGTATGAAGTCAGAGTTACCGCTCGAACCACTATCAGTAATTACGACATCGACTCCATTATCCGAACAGTACTCACTGTTGGTACATCTCACCTATAAGAAATAATCAATAACAGGGAAATACTACTTGGTTGACTCGGGTTATTCTAACGTAAACGTTTTTTTAGTGCCTTACAAGGGAGAGAGATATCATCTTAACGATTACAGAGGAATTAGTAGAGCACCGCGTTCTGGTAGAGAGCAGTTCAACTACGCACATTCATCATTGCGCAATGTGATTGAAAGATGCTTTGGAGTATTGAAAACTCGATTCCTAATTTTAAAGATAATGCCACGGTTTAGTCTTCGAAAGCAGAGGAACATCGTAATAGCAGCGTGTGCACTACATAATTTTATAAGAAAACATGTGTTGAGCGACGATATGCTCAGGATTTATGAAAGTGAAAACTTTATTGTTTCTGAAGAAAGTGGGGAAAATGAAGCTCAAAATTCGAGACCTTTCTGAGCAACTCAAGAAGCGCAGAGAGAAATGTGTGTTACCAGAGATATGATACGTTACAGTATGACTGCACATTATCGATTACCATTATAAATATAACTATATTTACATGGTTTTAAATGTTTATAATATGAAAGTGAATTATATATCGAGTAACTATATTACATATTGTTCTCCGAAAAAAGAGTTGTTTGTTCTTCATTTATTTATTTATTAAATATATATATATATATATATTTTTTATAGAAATAACATTTGTCACTACTTTATTATTTACCATTATGCTTCGTTTTCATTGTGTATAAAAAAATGAGTCCATGGGTATATAGACCAAAATTAATTTGATAATAGATCTATAGACCATTCTTCTTAGATTATGGATTTTTGGTCCTTTTACAAGAAGGGTATAAAGTATGTATAATTTATTGGGTAATACCAAATGTATCCCAAATCAAAAAACCCCGGGTTTTTTGAATTTACGAGGGTTTTAGGAAACTTTCCCAAAACCCGTGGGCGTGATTTGTGGGGGATCTTTAAAACGCCGAAACAGATTGGATACCAATCTTCATAAAGACACTTTCTCTCTCTAAACCTACTTCATTTGGGATTTCAATCCAATCTTCCGGATTCTTCGAAGAAAAACCTTAAAGAAATCGTCCGAAACATAAAGTTTGCATCCTTTCATCTTCTCCATTCATCTTTTCCATTGAAGAACCTATTCAGGTGAAAAGGTAAGCTGGTTCATAAACCCCTTTTCGTTATCAAAACGATTTAAAACGAAACGTGTGTTTCTTTTCGTTGAAATCATTATAAATAGTTGTTGCATGTCCTTTTCACTTACTATTGAAGAGGATTTGTTGATTTTGGTAAAGATTTCTGTGTAAATAGGAAGGTTCTTTTCGGTTTAATGTCTGTTGAAATTGTTTAGGGTTTTTTCGTTCATTTTTTTTTTAAAAAAAAAGGGTACAAAATCGGTTTTGTTTCAGGAATGATAGATCTTTAGATGTTTTTGAAGATAATCTCGACATTAAATTTTTATTTTAACTTGAAAAACCCAATTCTTCTTTTTAAACTTTTACTTCTGTCTAAAAGTAAAATACCTTTGTGTTAAAAAAAACTTATAATTTATGGAAAATGATACCATTGTTCTTGGTCTTAGGGTTTAATGAAATTTTTGTTCTTGGTTTAGGGTTTAATAAAAATATTGTTTATTGCAGCAAAAGGTTGAATATGGCACCTAAAGGTAAATCTAAATCGAATGTTACGGAAGAAACAACCACATTAAGAAGGAGTCCAATGAAAAGAAAGGCAATTGTTGAAGAAGTTGTTGTTAAGAAGAAATCAAAAAATAAAGAAACATCAGTATCTGAGGTAATGTATTTGGAATATGATATAATTTATTGATATTGTGAAGCTAAATTGATAAATTATGTATAATTTACATATATGTGTTGATCTTTTAAGAGTTTCTCCCTTGTTGTATATACAAATTTGGGATATACATTAAAATTATAATTCTGTATATAGCATTTTCCATCATGTTAAGTAAAGTATTCGTACTTTACATGATTTATGTTACAGTGTACAATTTGTTTTTTTGTGATATTGTGCAGGCTGGTGGTAGTTCTAAAAGTTTGAAGTTGAAGGACAAAGGAAGCTCTAGTAGGTGGGTTGATATAGTAGGGGAACAGAAACTAATACCGGAGCAAAAGACATCGGCTCTATTCAGATACACCCTTAGTAAACCAATAGAGTTGATCAATAGCATCCGTTCCTATATGACTGAAGAAATGAAGGAGGAGATAAGCAAAACTCCTTTCAGCCAACTATTTGATGCTATGGCAGAAGGTACTATATTAAGGGAGAATTATACTAGTCGTCCAACGATTGCCATTTTGGATGTTCTTTGTCGATATAAAAAATCGACAAAGAAATTTGTTATTGGGGGTGTTGAGATAGAATTCAAACCTGAAGATGTCTCTTTGTTGTTGAGAATGCCCATGGAGGGTTCTGAATATGAGGCATTCCCTAAGAAGAATGATATAGATCCTTTGAAGTGTGCGTTCTTGACAAAGTATTTCAAGGAAACACTTGAAGCATCAAGAAACAAAAATATGGGTCTTTCTAGTGCTGTTGTTAGGAATGCACTTCAGAAATGCGTGAGGAACAGTGAACCAACAATAGAATTTGTTGGTCTTCTAATTATGATGTTTTCGGCGAGCTTCCTGTTTGCGACTTTGGCTGGTTTCACTGTATTGCCTAGCATTTATAAGAACATCCAGTCTAGAAGAGCAATCAACAGGGTGTCATGGCCAAGAGCCATACACTCATATATGATGGAAACGATCGACAAACATTCAGAAGACCCCACCAAAGCATCTGGTTGCTTGTTACTTTTGCCTGTGAGTAACTTTTTTAGAACTCCATGTTATATAAATTGCATATTATTTCATATAAAGTATGAGTAATTTACATTTCTTTTTTTCCTTTAGTTCTGGGTGTGCATGCATACTAATCTGTATCCGAAAAATGCACTGAATGCAACAAGATACCCAAGGTTCTTGAGGTGGTCTGTGGATGGATTTAGTAATGGGATGGAAAAAGATCTAGCTGCACTTGTACCTGAGGAGATAAAATTAACTTTTTATGTGTACTTTCATTAATGAAAGTTTAAATTCTTTATAAATATGTTATATTTCTTTTAAAAGTATATGTAATTTATCATAGATTACATATAATTTCAGAAGGTTGGTTGAATGCATTTACAGAACACTCTATGATTTATGTAACTTTTTACATACAGGTTTATGAGGATGTTGTGGATGATGTGAGTGAAGAAGAGAAGGAAATGTTAAAGTTTACTGAAAAGGTAGTTGTGGAAATACCTTTTGATGAACAGTTGAATAACATGGAGATGATGGAAGCCCTCAGTAGAGAAGTGAATAAACAAAGAGAAGAATTAAAGAAAAAGGATGAGGAACTTGAAAGATTGAGAAATGAAGTAATACAACTGAAGTTACTTTTAAAGTCTGAACAGAGGGATGAATCATTGATTCATAATGATTATAATGAAGGAATTGGTGGAGATAATGTGGACCAGAATGAGGAGGAAATAATGTTGGGGAGAAAGATAATGTCAATGATGAGAAGATTGATGGAGTACAACCGGATGATAAGGTTCAGGAAGAAGAAAATGTTGAAGAACAACAACAGGAAGGTCAGTAATTATAAATACTTTTGTTGTATTCAATTATAATTTATGATAAATTATGCATACTTTATAGATACTATTATTATCACATGAAAAATGATATATTATTTTTTGTAAATTTTATGATAAATGATTTTTTATTACATGATTGTTGTTGTCAGATGAAGATGGAAACGTGCCATGCACAGCCATTGTGTTGGTGCATAATGAGGAAGAGAAGAATTATAGTTCAACTCCCAATTTTGATTTGGGAATAGATTTCACAAATGCACCCGACTTCACCGACGTTGTTCAAGTTGCAAAAACCTATCAAGAGAATGCTGAAACAGATAGACTCATAGATGATGACTTTGTCCAGACTACTCCAACAACAGTAAAGAAGAAGAGAACAAAATCAAAAGCTGTTAAGGGTGGATCGGATAAAACAGTTGATCCTGTTGAAACACCAAAACAGAATTCTCTTATTAAGAGAATCAAACAAGCTCCCAGAACACGGAAACTAACTGAAAAAGCCGAGCCAAAAGAAAAGGCCGAGAAAGAAAAAAAGAAGGAAATTGCGAAAAAGGAAGTAGTGAATGTTGAAGAATTGGATAAAAAGGGGAAGGGAGTTTCGATTGAGGATGATGAACCACTTAGCAACTGGAAGAAGAGCAAAGTTTGGAAGAAAGTGAAAGATAATGAGAAAGGTCTGCTTGAGGAGTTTAACCAAGGAGTGAAGATGAAGTAATGAATTAGAAGTTTAATACTTGTCGTTGTCTATTTTGTTATGAAATGTTTTGTTGTTTGTGTTACATTATGATGATTGTAACAAACATAATCTGTTATCTCTAATATAATATAACTATTTTGCTATAAATTCAGTTTTTTAAACTAACAACAATTAACATGCAGAACAATTGTATGGGAATCAAATCTGACAAGTGATGTTAGAGGAAGAGAGGTGAATTGGCTTATGATGAACTGTGAAACCGATGCTCAGCTTATAAATTGGTGGTCAAAGCATCTATCTTCCCAAGTTTTGCATGGGGCTGGACAAGTGTTTGTTCTCGCTTCTGAATTATGGGTAAGTTTTATTTAAAGAATTCATAATTTCATAATAGATATTTTTTTAAGTTATACATTACATTTTTTATATAGATGAAAGATTTAGAATGATTAGCAAAGTATGTATAATTTACTTTACTGTATCCTTTTGGAAAGTAAATTATGGATAATTTACTAAATATATGTATTGTCTGTCATAAATTATACATACTTTATTAAAAATTATTCATATTGAAATATACAATATGTTGTTTTTATTTGACAGACAATGATAAATTGCAAGTCAGCTCAGTCAAACATAGACCCCCACCTATCGGATCGGTTAATAAATGAGGCTGAAAGAGGGCTTATATCTTATATAGTTGCTCCAATGTGTCATTCGATGATTACAGATGTTACTAAGGGTATTCATTGGACTTTGTTAGTATTTGATTACTTTGATCAGTCTTGGACCCATTACAACTCGTTATTCTTTGACACAAAGCTCCGTAAACAATGTGAAGAAAATGCTGCAAGGTATGGACAATACATATTAGATGTGCTTCACAAAACTAAATATGTGAGTCCTGAATTTAAGAAAAAATGTAAGGTTTCGAAGACGCCATATGATCATCAACAAGGAGAAAAGTAAGTACAAAATATTTCTTACGTTTGTGATTACTGTAATACATACAAATAGTTTTATAGTTTATAAATTATTTGGTGGTTTCATAATAAATGTTATATCAATGATTGACAGTGCGGATTGTGGACTATTTGTTATGCTTCATATGGATTTAGTATTCATGAAACATTACAAATGGGGAGTACCAGATGAATACCTTGCGGACGATTGGATTGAATTAGCTCAGCGTAAAAGAGCGGAAGTGACGTACGAGCTATTGTATGAAACAAGAGATCTGTGGAAAAAGACTTTAATATAGTTTTAATTTAAGTAAGGTTTTATTTTTTCGATTTGAAAGTAGTTGTAATGAATTAAATTTGATTGTTTGAAGTAAAAAATATTTGGATGGGAAATGTAATTTTTAATTAAAAATATAATATTTGTTGAAAAAATTACTGAAATTTATCAAGTTTCTTCCTTTAATTTTTGATACAAATATGAATGAACAACATGATAAATGTGAAATTTACATGAAAGTATGAATTAAATCTGCAAAACATTTACTTTGTTAAAAAAGTATTGGCTATTGTTGAAAAAAATATCCGATAAAATCCGTAAAAATATATAATATTACGATATACAGTATTAGAGGTATTTGGTGTTCTTTAATAATATTCACATATGTTAAGCAAGGTTCATTCCACAACCGCTAAAGTACACCCTTTTGATAGAGAATAAAAATAGAATAGTGAAACAAAACGTATAATTCAAACATTGAAATTTTTTTATTTATTTGGATTGAAAGTGTAATGTAACATATGTGAATACATCAAATGTTTGCCCTACATGTTTTGCGATTGTGGTAAGAAGGTTGCTTACACCTACCACATATCCTTAATTTTCTTGGCATATTTCCCGAGCTCTCGATCCGTACTGTTCTTGGACGACCTGGTCTACGACGAATCAACGGTGGGAGAATTTTGGTAGCTTCATCAAAATTCCTTGGTTCATCAAC
Source organism: Eschscholzia californica subsp. californica (assembly GCA_002897215.1). NCBI lineage: Eukaryota > Viridiplantae > Streptophyta > Magnoliopsida > Ranunculales > Papaveraceae > Eschscholzia > Eschscholzia californica. The sequence continues at coordinate 227,540 of BEHA01050214.1, forward strand.
ATTGGATATAGGTATTATATGTTCCTGGTAAGTCTTCACATAAGACTCAGTTGTCCAAATAGGATCGTAAAAACAATCTTGTTGGTCGTCAGACAAGCTTTTAATGCACAACATTGCGTGCTCACAAGGAACACCATCAACTTGCCACCTTCTACAAGTACAAGAAATATGTACAAGATTAACACAATGAGAAGGTTCTGAGTAAACCTCGAATATGAATGGGGCTGCCTGGGCAATATTCCAAGTTGCCGCACTATCATATTTTGCTTTCAACAGATCAGTGATGGTTGGACACAAGAATGTCGTCCATTTTTTAGACAATTCGCGTGCTGTGTTCATTTTGTTCATTATATGAATACGAATTGCCTCCAACATTGCTGTAATTGGTAGTCCACGAGCATGTCGAATCTGATTGTTAAAAGATTCTGATAGTTGAGATGATATCGCTGTGTATCTGTATAAAAAAAAACGTATATAAATTTTTTTTATTTTTTTGTAATATCTATAATTTTTACTAAGAAGAATACATAATGTACAGTAAATAAACCAAAAATGCTGTGTCAAGTACAGGTTATTTGTAACACAAAGTCAAAACTTTATACGGTAAACTACATAATGTTCATTTCATTTCATCAATATAGATAATGAAATGAATACACTATTTTATCTGATCGTACCTTATACCGGGAAAGAAAGCATCTGCCCAAGAAGCAGGGTCTAAGGATTGAAAAAATGCAGCAACTTTTGAACCACCCATCTGTATCATCTGGTTAATAGTTGCGTGATATTCAGATTCGGGAAGAGCTCTAGCAGCCTTGAAAATCAATGTTTGGAAGAATTTTGATTTTCTAGCTCCATTTGCTAATCTTAAATTCAGATTGTTCCTTAGATGCCAAACACAAAAGGAATGGTGTGCTGTCGGGAAAATGTTCTTAACACCGTTGATTATACCATTGTGACGGTCTGAAATAAAGATATACGTCTTTTCCATATTCAGAGCATTGCGCAAATGCCTTAGAAACCAGTCCCAATTTTGGTCATTCTCAACATCAACCACAGAATATGCTAACGGAAATAGACCTGTAAATTGAAAATATTTTAGTGAAAGTATGAAAATTTAAATATTCATCAAGCATACTTCTGTAAAGTCTTCATAATTTATGGTAAATTTAAAGTAATGTACATAGATTTAAAGTATGAAAATTTAAAAAGTATATAAGATGTTCTGTAAAGTTTTCATAACTTATGGTAAATTTAAAGTAATGTACATAAAAAGATGTAATATGACGTTGAAAAAGGCGATACTTTTTTATATAAGTTTTGATAAATTTAAGAATGTTCAGAAATTACCATTGTTACCGTATTTAACCACAGCAGCCAGTATGCACCCGTTAAAACGAGTTTTGCAAAAAGTCCCATCAACATATATAACTGGTCGACAATATTGGAAGCCAACTATACAAGCATGTGGTGCAATGAAAATTCTTTTAAATCTCTGAGACACCTCGTCAACTTCAAGTTATACTATGCTGTTTGGGTTGGTACGTGAAAAGGCATCAGCATACCATCTAAGTTTTGCATAGGAATCTCCTTCTTGACCAAATGCTTCATTCATTGCTATTTTCTTCCCCTCATAAGTGTAGTAATATGGAAGTTGGACAGCGTAATCTTTCAAGAAATCTTTCTTCAGACTTGCTGTGGAACGATCTGGGCTTCTTGTAACCTCATCTAAAATAAGTTTCCCAACAAATGAACTGTTTATTTTTGATTTCTTGGTCTTCTTAATGAAATCTTCACAGTCATGTTTCATTTCCATGTCTTTCAAAATAAACATAGATTCGCATTTCAATGGCGCACATCCATGTACTCTCCATTTGCAATCTTCAACAGGACATACAGCAGTTACCCGCTTCGAATCATTTTTAATAAATTTAAAATCATGGCCAGTATTTATACTATATTGCCGAAGAGCAAATCGAAAGGCTTTAGCACCCCCGGGAAATAATTGACCAGGTTCAGTAAACATTTTATCCCAACCATCGGATTTTAGTATCGTCTTCTTGCTTTGTATTGATGAATCTGTTTGAATCTCCATCTGTTCTGTAACACATAATATTAAATTATTTGATATTGATTTAATAATTAAGCATATATTTCAATACAGACCAATTGTTCAGATACGTAAACAATTTAAACTGTACAGAACAAATTACGTATTTTTATGTGTATGTATGAGATTAGCAGTCAAGTGTAAAAAAGTACGCATACTTTGTAGCAAGTAAAACTATAATTTATGCCTATTACATATTTCTTTACAACACCATGTCAGAAGTATGTAGAATTTGTAATGAATTTTATATATGTACATATATTTTACAACACCATAATAGTAAAAAGTATAAATTATGTAACATAAAGTATACGTAATGTATACTACACGACAAAGTGTTTTCCATACATATATGAGATTAAATAACTGGAATCTAATATCCATCATTATCTGTACTATCGGTTCAATTTGATCTGAATGTAATCAAAGATCTGAAACATCTAAATAATTGAATGAAAACATCAGATCTAGATTTCATGGATTCAATAAAAATGAAAAAGAAATATCAAATACATGGAAGAACACTTTAGATATAGAAGATTACAGCAAGACAGATTCAGATTAAATGAAATGAAAAAGAAGAACATTTGATATTTATCAAATCTTCAATATGAATCGTTAAACTATAAAACAATATACATAAGATTTTAAACCTGATTAGTTGTGGCTAGAATAAAGAGATAATCAGTAAAAACCCTAAATAACAATGGAGTTTGTGATGATAGCTCTTGATTGAATACTAATCAATGGAGTTTTTTACAGCTGGGGGAGAGTTTAATGAAGATTTCGTTTTTAGAGAGATAGTGGGAAAGTTACTCGATTTCGGTTACGGAATTTTAGAGAGAGATAAGTTAGTTACAAAACAAACGTGATTGGAGAGAGAAAGTTGAGATAAATATGGAGAGAAAATCTAATACGGTTTAGAATGAAAATCACGTTTAGATATTAAAAGAAGGTTAATATAGGTATTAAATATAT
>BEHA01050214.1:240333-255143 GCA_002897215.1 Eschscholzia californica subsp. californica
CAATTAACATGCAGAACAATTGTATGGGAATCAAATCTGACGAGTGATGTTAGAGGAAGAGAGGTGAATTGGCTTATGATGAACTGTGAAACCGGTGGTCAGATTATAAATTGGTGGTCAAAGCATCTATCTTCCCAAGTTTTGGTTGGAGCTGGACAAGTTTTCGTTCTCGCGTCTGAATTATGGGTAAGTTTTATTTAAAAAATTTATAATTTGACCATAGATCTATTTTTAACTCATACATTACATTTTTTATATAGATGAAAGATTTAGAATGGTTGGTAAAGTATGTATAATTTACCAAAATGTATCTTTTTAGCCACTAAATTATGTATAATTTACTGAATATATGTATATGTCTGTCAAAAATTATGTATACTTTATCAGGGAGTATTCATACTGAAATATACAATATATTGTTTTTATTTGACAGACAATGATAAATTGCAAATCAGCTCAGGCAAACATAGACCCCCACCTATCAGATCGGTTATTAAATGAAGCTGAAAGAGGGCTAATATCTTATATAGTTGCTCCAATGTGTCATTCGATGATTACAGATGTTAGTAGGGGTATTCATTGGACTTTGTTAGTATTTGATTACTTTGATCAGTCTTGGACCCATTACAACTCGTTATTCTTTGACACAAAGCTCCGTAAACAATGTGAAGAAAATGCTGCAAAGTATGGACAATACATATTAGATGTGCTTCACAAAACTAAATATGTGAGTCCTGAATTTAAGAAAAAATGTAAGGTTTCGAAGACGCCGTATGATCATCAACAAGGAGAAAAGTAAGTACAAAATATTTTTTACTTTTGTGATTACTGTAATACATACAGATAGTTTTATAGTTTAAAAATTATTTGGTGGTTTCATAATAAATGTTATATCAATGATTGACAGTGCGGATTGTGGACTATTTGTTATGCTTCATATGGATATGGTATTCATGAAACATTACAAATGGGGAATGCCAAATGAATATCTTGCGGACGATTGGATTGAATTAGCTCAGCGTAAAAGAGCGGAAGTGACGTACGAGCTACTGTATGAAACAAGAGATCTGTGGAAATTTTTTTTAATATAGTTTTAATTTAAGTAAGGTTTTATTTTTCCGATTTGAAAGTAGTTGTAATGAATTTTATTTGACTGTTTGAAGTAAAACAGATGCGGATGGGACATGTAATTTTTAATTATAAATATCATATTTGTTGAAAAAGTTACTGAAATTTATCAAGAGTATTCCTTTATTTTTTGATACAATAATGAAATGAACAAATAAAAAATGTGAAATTTACAATAAAGTATGAATTAAATCTGCAAAACATTTACTTCGTTAAAAAAAGAATGGCTAATGTTGAAAAACATTGGGTGTTCTTTTATCAATATTCACATTTGTTAAGCAAGGTTCATAACACAACCTCTAAAGTACGAACTTTTGATAGAGAATAAAAATAGAATAGTCAAACAAAACGTATAATTCAAACATTGCAAATTTCTTATTTATTTGAATTGAAGTTGTAATGTAACATATGTGAATACATCAAATGTTTGCCCTACATGTTTTGCGATTGTGGTAAGAAGGTTGCTTACACCTACCACATATCCTTAATTTCCTTGGCATGTTTCCCGAGCTCTCGGTCCGTACTGTTCTTGGACCACCTGGTCTACGACGAATCAACGGTGGGAGAATTTTGGTAGCTTCATCAAAAGTCCTTGGTTCATCAACATTGGATATAGGCATTATATGTTCCTGGTAAGTCTTCACATAAGACTCAGTTGTCCAAATAGGATCGTAAAAACAATCTTGTTGGTCGTCAGACAAGCTTTTAATGCACAACATTGCATGCTCACAAGGAACACCATCAACTTGCCACCTTCTACAAGTACAAGAAATAAGAAGAAGATTAACACAATGAGAAGGTTCTGAGTAAACCTCGATTATGAATGGGGCTGCCTGGGCAATATTCCAAGTTGCGGCACTATCATATTTTGCTTTCAACAGATCAGTGATGGTTGGACACAAGAATGTCGTCCATTTCTTAGACAATTCTCGTGCTGTGTTCATTTTGTTCATTATATGAATACGAATTGCCTCCAACATTGCTGTAATTGGTAGTCCACGAGCATGTCGAATCTGATTGTTAAAGGATTCTGATAGTTGAGATGATATCGTTGTGTATCTGTATGAAAAAAAATCGTATATAATTTTTATATATTTTGTTATAATATCGATAATTTTTCCTATGAAAAAACTATAATGTACAGTAAATAGCATGAAAATCATGTGTGAAGTACATGTTATTTGTAACACAATATCAAAACTTTATACAGTAAACTACATAAAGTTCAGTAAATAAATCAATATAAATAATGAAATGAATACAATATTGTCTGATCGTACCTTATACCGGGAAAGAAAGCATCTGCCCAAGAAGTAGGGTCTAAGGATTGAAAAAATGCAGCAACTTTTGAACCACCCATCTGTATCATCTGGTTAATAGTTGCGTGATACTCAGATTCGGGAAGAGCTCTAGCAGCCTTGAAAATCAATGTTTGGAAGAATTTTGATTTTCTAGCTCCATTTGCCAATCTTAAATTCAGATTGTTCCTCAGATGCCAAACACAAAAGGAATGGTGTGCTGTCGGGAAAATGTTCTTAACACCGTTGATTATACCATTGTGACGGTCTGAAATAAAGATATACGTCTTTTCCATATTCAGAGCATTACGCAAATGCCTTAGAAACCAGTCTCAATTTTGGTCATTCTCAACATCAACCACAGAATATGCTAACGGAAATAGACCTGAAAATTGAAAATATTTTAGTGAAAGTACGGAAAGTTAAACATTCATCAAGCATAATTCCTTAAAAAGTATATAAGATGGTCTGTAAAGTTGATATAATTTATCGTAAAGTTACAGTAATGTAAATAAAAGGATGTAATATGTTGTTACAAAGGAGATACTTTTTAGATGAATTATGAGAAATTTAAGAATGTTCAGAAAATACCATTGTTACCGTCTTTAGCCACAGCAGTCAGTATGCACCCGTTAAAACGAGTTTTGCAAAATGTCCCATCCACATATATAACTGGTCGACAATATTGAAAGCCAACTATACAAGCATGTGGTGCAATGAAAATTCTTTTAAATCTCCGAGACACGTCGTCAACTTCAAGTTGTACTATGCTGTTTGGGTTTGTACGTGAAAAGGCATCAGCATACCATCTAAGTTTTGCATAGGAATCTCCTTCTTGACCAAATGCTTCATTCATTGCTACTTTCTTCCCCTCATAAGTGTAGTAATATGGAAGTTGAACAGCGTAATCTTTCAAGAAATCTTTCTTCAAGCTTGCTGTGGAACGATCTGGGCTTCTTGTAACCTCATCTAAAATAAGTTTCCCAACAAATGAACTGTTTAGTTTTGGTTTCTTGGTCTTCTTAATGAAATCTTCACAGTCATGTTTCATTTCCATGTCTTTCAAAATAAACATAGATTCACATTTCAATGGCGTACATGCACATCCATGTACTCTCCATTTGCAATCTTCAACAGGACATACAACAGTTACCTGCTTCGAATCATTTTTAATAAATTTAAAATCATGGCCAGTATTTATACTATATTGCCGAAGAGCAAATCGAAAGGCTTTAGCACCCCCGGGAAATAATTGTCCAGGTTCAGTAAACATTTTATCCCAACCATCCGATTTTAGTATCGTCTTCTTGATTTGAATTGATGAATCTGTTTGAATATCCATCGGTTCTGTAAAACATAATATTAAAATATTTTATATTGATTTAATAATTAAGCATATATTTCAAAACGGACAAATTATTCAAATACGTAAAAAATTTAAAATGTACAGAACAAATTACATACTTTATGTGTATGTATGAGATTAGTAGTCAAGTGTAAAAAAAGTACAAATAATTTGTAGCAAGTAAAACTTTAATTTATGCCTATTACAAAATCCTTTACAACACAATGTCACAAGTATGTATAATTTGTAATGAATTTTATAGATGTTTATATATTTTTCAACACCATAATATTGAAAAAGTTAAAGATATGGAACATAAAGTATACATAATGTATATTACACTACAAATGTTTTCCCATACAGATAAGATATTAAATAACTGGAATCGAATATCCATCATTATCTGTATTATCAGTTCAATTTGATCTGAAGGTAATCAAAGATCTGAAACATCTAAATAATTGAATGAAAACATCATATCTAGATTACATGGATTCAATAACAATGAAAAAGAAATATCAAATACATGGAAGAACACTTTAGATATAGAAGATTACAGCAAAACAGATTCATAGTAAATGAAATTAAAAAGAAGAACATTTGATTTTTATCAAATCTTCAATATGAATCGTTAACCTATAAACCAATAGAGAAAAGATTTTAAACCTGATTAGTTGTGGCTAGAATAAAGAGATAATCAGTAAAACCCCTAAATAACAATGGAGGTTTTGATGATAGCTCTTGATTGAATACTAATCAATGGAGTTCTTTACAGCTGGGGGAGAGTTTAATGTATGTTTAATGAAGATTTCATTTTTAGAGAGAGAGTGAGAAAGTTACTGGATTTCGGTTACGGAATTTTAGAAAGAGATAAGTTAGTTACAAAACAAACGTGATTGGAGAGAGAAAGTTGAGATAAATATGGAGAGAAAATCCAATACGGTTTAGAATGAGAATCACGTTTAGATATTAAAAGAAGGTTAATATAGGTATTAAATATATAATAAGTATTATATGGATTTGTGTAATCTCTCTAGATGAGACCAAAGGACTAAATATCTATTAAAATTATTATTTTGGTTTTGAAATCCTTTTTAGGATTATAGAGGATTAAATCTCCTATTAGGACCCAATTTTTGGCCTATAGACTCAAAAATTAATATATATATATATATATATATAATGTAGTGATAATAATAACAATCTAGTGGCTATGATTAGGGGTGGGAATCGGGCGGGCTCGGGCTACCAAGTGCCGGGCTCGGGCAGATCGGGCTCGGATAAGCGGAGCCCGAGGTAGTGAGCCGGGCGGATCGGGCCAGGCGAATCAAAGACTTGAAGTGCCCGTAGCCCGTCCGAGCCCGACTACCCGAACGGGTTTCAACGGGCTCTGGTCGGGCGGGCTCGGGTTTTAATGAATTATTAAAAAAAAAAAAAAATAAACAATAATTTAATAATAAAACAATAATTTAATAAAAAAACAATAATTTAATAAAAAAACAATAATTAATTAAAATACCAACCATTATATATATGATTATCAGATTATATCATAAACAAAATTACATAATCACCCATTTTAATAACAAAAAGTACATTTCCCTCCCTCCAACATTTTAATAACAAAAAGTCCAAAATATAAACAAAAAGTTACATTTCTCTCCTTCATTCATTAATCGAGCAATTGAACTTGAGAAATGCTAGGACTAGGAGTTGGTTCGGGAAACCCGTCGTTTAACGGATCAAACTCCTTCAAAGTAACATTAAGCTCATGTTTCCACCAATCCTTAAGACAAACACAACACTCCAACATTTCCGGAGTTAGGCTACTCCGATAGTCCCCCAAAATTCTTTTACCTAAAGAGAAAGCCGACTTGGAAGCAACAGTAGAAAACGGGACAGCAAGAACATCACGTGCTATTCGGGACAAAATCGGATACCTCTTCTCGTTCTCACTCCACCAACCCAAAACATCGAACTTTTCAATATTATCGACCGCAGGATCTGGCTCAGACTCATATCTAGATATTTCTTCGGAAGCGGTAGCTATAGGGTCCTTTCGGACTCTCTTAATACTTCTCCAAAAAGCACCACGCCTAGACGGTCCATCGGGCTCACTCTGGGGTTGATCAACAGTAGACGACGAAGAAACGGATGTAGGCACACTCAAATCAGCCGTATACTCTTTAAATAATTCACGTAACTTGCCGATCATGGTGGCAGATTGCTTAGTAGAACACTTGATAACATGAGCCGAAGTATCGAAACAATTCTCAAGTTCGGTTAAGAGCATATCAACTTTCATTTTGATCCTTGGATCTAAAATACATGCAACACCAAACAATACGGGAGTTTCACCCCAATACTTGCAAAATTTAGCCTCCATGAAATGAATAATGCCCGCAAACATAGGATCATGTCGATTATCTAAAAATACCATCCCAATATCAACCAAATACTCCAAGATGGAGTTAGAAGTCACATAATCAACACCAGAAAAGAAGTTGGTTGCCTCATAAAAAGGCTTCAAAAACTTGTACAACAAATTGGCGTGCTGCCAATCACTACTCGATAAGACAAAAGGCGGAGATCGATCAGATAAGAACGAGTCAATCGGATCCTTAAACGGAAGGGCACTTCTCAACATAAGATAGGTTGAATTCCAATGATGTTTTACATCCAACTGCAATTTTTTAGGAGAATAGTTCTTTGATTCACAATGTGTTCGAAATTGTACATTTCGAGTCTCCGATGCAGAGATATATTCAAGACAACCTTTCAGCCGTGTAAGCATTTCTTTAAACTGGGAAACTTTAAAACCATCCCGAACAACCAAGTTCAAGATATGACAGCAACATCGAACGTGAAATAATTCGCCTCCCAATGGTAAATGAGGCATTAACTCGACTAAACGAGAAACAGACACAGTATTTGCACTAGCATTATCCATTGACAAGGAAAACACTTTGCCAGATATCATCCAATCATTAGTTAGCTTATCATACTAAACATTGGCAATGTGTTCCCCAGTATGAGACTTGTCCAACAGAATGTAAGAGATGATTCTCTTTTGGACACACCAAATTTCATCAATGTAATGCGCTGTTATGCACATGTAACTAAGCCTCTGGTTCGAAGACCAGATATCAGAAGTAAGAGCAATTCGACCAGGAGCACTAAGTAAAACATTTCTGAGTGCATCTTTTTCTTCCTTAAAGTATTTAATGATATCATTTCTAACAGTGCTTCTAGAAAATCACTTGAACCTAGGATGGAAGGAATCAGTAATATAAAATTGAAAGAAGGGGTCCTCCACAAATTGCATCGGCAACTCGCAAAGGATTAAAAGCTTGATCGTGTTTTTGCGAGCTCTCGCTTGACTAAACTGAAATAAACCCATATTTCCACTGTTTGGATCTTGTACCAACTTTGATTGAGTCAAGTCGATTTTTAGTGCTTTAGCACACTTAAATGTGTGTCTCTTGAAATGTGTTGTCCCGTTAGAAGATTTCGAATTTCGAGAAACACCACAAAAGTTGCATTTGGCCATTTTAATGATCTTGCCTCCATTTTTAGGATCAGGAGCATCATGAAAGGAATAAAAGTCCCAAACCTTAGAAGTTCTGCCTCTCGTACAGGTTGACGTTCCAGTCAGCACATCTACTTCGCCTGCGGGACAACCAGCAGGAGCAGACACACTAGGAACAGGAGGATCAGCAGTACCAGCAGGAGATATTTCTCCATGAGCACCACTCTGACTCTCCGTCAAATCAACCTAAGTAGAACCACAGCCAACATAGAAAGTCATTCTACTAAGCTGAGTTCATGAGAGATCTAAGATAACGAAATTCATCATCGGTTTGTAGGAACATCAATATTCGTTCGGACATTCAATTTCTAACCAGCTTCCTTGAATCACCCATTTTGGTTACAGTGTTCTAACAACAAAGAAGTGTCCACAATTGGGAGAACCATTTAGGTTCTTCATCAATTCGGTCCTTCTAAGTGTTTAAACAACGCATCCAAAACTGGAATGACAAGTGATCCAGTCTGAAATCATGAGTCCTACAGAGAAGGTAAGACATAGAAGTTAGAAATAGACAAGTTCAAAAACAGACAAGTTTAAGAACTTAGAAAAAAGAAAAAGAGAGAAGAGAAGAGAATAGAAGTTTTACAAAAAGAAAACAAAACAGGGAGAAGAAAATTAGTTTTAAAAAAAGAGAAGTTTAGAAAAACAAAAGATTGTTGTTTTAAAAACAGAAAAAGAGAGAAGAGAAGTAGTTTAAGAAAAAAGTTGTTACAAAAAAAAGAAAAAGAGAATAGTTTTAAAAAAAGAAGAAAAAGAGAATAGAAGTAGTTTTAAACAGAGAGAAGAGAAAATTAGGTAATTATTTTATAAAAAGAATTGTTTTGGAAAAACAGAGAGAAGATAAGTAGTTTAAGAAAAAAAGTTGTAAAAAAAAAAGAAAAAGAGAATAGTTTTAAAAAAAGAAGAAAAATATAACAGAAGTAGTTTTAAACAGAGAGAAGAGAAAATTAAGTAATTATTTTATAAAAAGAATTGTTTTGGAAAAACGGAGAGAAGAGAAGTAGTTTAAGAAAAAAAGTTGTTAAAAAAAAAAAGAAAATTTTTTATAAAAAGAACTGTTTTGGAAAAACAGAGAGAAGAGAAGTTGTTTAAGAAAAAAAGTTGTTAAAAAAAAAGAAAAAGAGAATAGTTTTAAAAAAAGAAGAAAAAGAGAATAGTTTAAAAGTTGTCCTGAAATGAAGGCTAGATCATCATGTTGGCTCAGCTCTGTGATCAAGTCTGACTGAGTTGTTTGAAAAAAAAATACTTTAATCTATGATCAAGTCAGACTAAGTTGTTTAAAAAATGAGATCTGTGTATAAATATTATTAATTACCTAATGGTTCTGAAACAGAACACTCGGATCTGTTTAATCAGACAGATCGATAGTCAGATGACTCAGATCTGTCTGATTAAACAGATCAAACTCAATGTTTGTGTTCTGTTTCAGAACTAAAAAAAAATTATTATCTATGATCTATCATCTTGTATCAATATTATCTACCGGTTCTGAAACAGAACACTCATTTGAGTTTGATCTGTTTAATCAAATGAGTGTTCTGTTTCAGAACAAACAAAAAAAAATAAACATTTCCACTAATTTTTGTGTCGGTACATCTTACATCGACTTCAAGTCATCAACCACAAAAAAAAAATTACAGAAAAGGAAACAGACCCTTTTGATCAGACAGATCAAAGGTTTAGAACTTTGATCTGTCTGATCAAACAGAGATCTGTTAACATCTTACATCCGACTTCATGTCATCATTCATCAACCACAAAAAAAAAAATTACAGAAAAGGAAACAGACCCTTTTGATCAGACAGATCAAAGGTTTATAACTTTGATATGTCTGATCAAACAGAGATCTGTTAACATCTTAATAATAAAAAACCTATATAAGATCTAATAACAACATTACATTACTTTTCTCAAATCAAAAACAAATAACAAATTAATAACACAAAATAAAAATAAAAAAACCTATCTAAGATGAGTTCGAAGGCTTAACCGCTTCATTTGATCTGAAAGATAATCGGCGTATACCATTAACCGAACATCATCAGAACTCAGAAGTTGATGGCCATTTCTCCGATTCTCCGAAGTCCAAACTCGAAACCCAATCACATATTCGCATGCAGAAGTAGAAAGACTAGAAGACTTAAAGTAGTTACAAAAATACTAACCATTTTTGTTGAACACTCGGATCTGTTGGATGATGAAGGTGAGATGAAGACTAAAAGTGCTACTAGGGTTACTGGTAGAGAGAGAGAGAGGATGGTGAGATGAAGACTAAATGGCTTTAGGTTTCGGCTGTGAGGGTTAGGGTTCGGCTGATGGTGGTAGGAGAGAGAGAGAGGCGGAGAGGGAGAGAGAGGCGGAGAAGGAGAGAGGAGTTAGGGTGCGGCTGAGGGTTTTTATAGACTCTTCGTCTTAATCCAACGGCTGAGATGTGATTTGAAGGGGCGCCCTATCTCAGCCGTTGGATTTAAAATGACACGCGGATACTCACGGGTACACTGTCGGGCTATCTTTCAAGCTTCGTAGTAGGGCTCTGTCGTCGGGCTTGTAGTCGGGCTATGCATCGGGCCGGGACTCGGACGGGCTTAACGGGTCGGGACTCGGAATTGAGAACCTGCCCGAGCCCCGGCCCTATTAGCCCGTTATAACGGGCCGGGCTAGCCCGGCTCGGGGCTGCTTCGGTCATCGGTCTCTCACGGTTCGGGCCGAACGGGCCGGATCGCGGGTTTCCCGACCGTTTTCCCAGCCCTAGCTATGATTAGAAAATAAAATAATTGATGGCTAGTTGTTTTATATCATCTGAAAAATCATGTTTCCATGGGTTTTAAGTCCAAAATAAAGTTCAAAAAAAGTTTAAGGTCCAATCTTCCCAGAAAATAGGTTTTTAGTCCTTTTTGTTTTTGAAGAAACATTGTTGATAAATAACGTGTCATGTATGACACATATAAAAAAAATGAAATAAAGTATGGAAAACATGAAATAAAGTATGAAACTTTAACAATAAATAACAGGTAATTTATGAAACAAAACAAGAATTTTTAAACAGAAAAATACTGTAATTTTGAAGTCTAGACATACTTTAACTAATTTGGACTAAATATCCATTATAATTATTATTTTGGCTTAAAATCCTATATTAATATTAGGGGGGACTAAATGTGTGTTTAGGGGTAGATTTTTTTACTAGGAACCCAAAAACTGTTTATAATATGAAAATCATGGAACCTTTTGGTATTTCTAAGTGTATAGGGTATACTAAATCACCATTAACTCTAAACATCTAAAGGCTGGGCGTCACCATTATCCATATGTTAGACCCAATTTCTCATAATCCAAAAATCATGTTTTATAATATGAAAAATCATGGAACCTTTTGGTATTTCTGAGTATAAAGAGTATACTAAATCATCATTAACTCTAAAAATCATAGAACTTATTTGAACTTTTCAGTTTTTGTAGAGAGAGTAGAAGTTATATAAAATTTTTAATGTCATTTATTATATACAAGAGAGAGTACCACTCTAATTGTAGTTGGTTTTGCTACTGGACTAAAAGTCTCAGAGAAATCAACACCTTCCTTTTGATGAAAACCCTTAGCAACAAGTCTAGCTGTGTATCTCTCTATAGAACCATCTGCATGTTGTTTGATTTTGAATACCCATTTACATCCAACCAAGTTTTGAGAAGGATGAGAGGGCACTAGAGTCCAAGTACCTGCTCTTTGTAGAGCATCAAACTCCTCTTGCATAGCATTTCTCCAACGAGGAACCTTATTTGCCTGAGTGAATCAAGATGGAGTGTCTGGGATAGAAGAAGCTAATAGAGCCTGAGGTATTGGATATTTTGTAGCTTGAAGTACTTTAGGTTTGAAAACACCATCTTTAGATCTTGTAATCATAGGATGAGTATTTGTAGGCAAAGAAACATGGGGTTCATTATGAGGAATAGATTCAGTAGGTACCTCAGGTGCAGGTATATCAATATGTTCAATAGGCGTCTCAGGTACAGGTATATCAATATGTTCAATAGGTGTCTCAGGTGCAGGTATATCAATATGCTCAATAAGTGTCTCAGGTACAGGTATATTAACATGCTCAATAGGTGACTCAAGAGCAATAGGAGCAGAAGGTTCAATTTGAACAGTAGGTTCAGGTACAGGTGTACTTGGAGAACCGGAAGAAGCACCAGAGACAAGTGGATAATTAGATTCATCAAAAATTACATGTCTAGAAGTGTAGACCCTATTTGTCTTTGGATCCAAGCACTTATACCCCTTTTGTTGAGGACAATAGCCTATGAAAACACACTTGATGCTTCTGGGTTCCAACTTATGAGAGGTATATGGTTTTAACCATGGATAACAAGCACATCCAAAAGCTCTCAGCATGTTGTAGTCAGGTGGAACATTGTAAAGTTTTTCAAAAGGACTTAGAAAGTCTATAGACTTAGTTAGGAGTCTATTAATCAAGAAATTAGCAGTAAGAACAGCCTCATTCCAAAAGGAAAAAGGAAGTGAAGCTGGAATTAGAAGAGTTCTAGTGATATCAATGAGATGTTTATGCTTGGACTCAGCAACACCATTCTGTTCAGGTGTGTGAGGACAAGTTGTCTGATGTCTAATGCCATGAGATTATAAGAAAAATAATAGTTCTTTATGCAGAAATTCACCTCCATTATCAGGCTTAATAGTATCAATATGACATTGAAAATGAGTTTCAATTCTAGCAACAAATTGAGTAAACACATGTCTAAAGTCTGATTTATTAGAAAGAAGAAACACCCAACAGTACTTGCTCCAATCATCTATAATGTTGACATAATACTTTGAGCCAGATATAGCAGGTTCATTTGTTGGACCCCAAATATCCAAATGAAGAAGCTCAAAAGGTCTGGAGGTTTGAGTATGAGAGATGGAAAATGGAAGTTTCTTACTCCTTCCAAGTTGACATTCTTCACAGAAAATATATTTATTACAAGACACAGAAAAAGGTAAAATTTGTTTAAGCCTTTGAAGAGATTGAAAAGAAGGGTGACCAAACCTCTTGTGCCAAATGATAGGTGTAGTAGAAGTAGTAAGTAATGTTGTAGCAGGTGCAGAAGTCACGACATGGAGAGGCATTGGATATAGCCCATTCTCAGTTGGTCCTTGGGAAAGCATCCTCTGAGATTGAAGCTCCTTCACAACAAATTTATCAGGATCAAATGTAACTGAACATTGATTATCCTTGGTAAATTAGTGAATGGAAAGAAGGTTATGGGAAGCTTTAGGAACATGTAAAATTCATTTTAATGTGAAATTATGCTTATTAACTTGAAAATTAGAACTACCTATATGAGATATGCACATACCTTGGCCACTTGCTGTGTTCACAGTGGCATTTCCATGATAAGTTGAGTTAGAAGCTATATTGGACAAATCAGGAGTGATATGATTGGAAGCTCCTGTGTCAGCAAATCAGGGATTAACAACATTGATGTTAGTTGATGCAAGCATAGCAGAGAGATTTCAAGGAGGATTTCTTCCTTGAATAGCAAAATTTATTCTGTCATAGCACTCATAAGCAACATGACCAAATTTGTTGCAGATTTGACATCTAGGAGGAGGCTTATCAGAGAAAGAACTAGCTGGATTAGTCGAATCGCCACCTTGCTGATTAGGTTGAGTTGATTTGGTTGAATTATAGTAGTTGTTTTGATGAAATCGACCACCCCCTCTTCCTTGATATTTCTTGTTATCATAGAAAGGTTTAGCTCTTTGTGAATGTTGACCAAATGTGGCATTCATATTAGAAGAAGAAGTGAGAAAGGCCTGATTTATTGAATCTGAAGATAGTTTGATCCCATCTGTTAAAGTGATATCTTCAGTAATCAAAAGATTGTGTAATTCATGAATACTAACTGGTGGAACTCGAACTCTGATTGCAGCAACAAATGCATCATAATCAGAAGGAAGACCTCGAAGCACAGTGATGATTATCTCATTTTTAGAAGCAGGAGATCCAGCTGCAGCAAGATTATCAGTAATTTTCTGGATTGAACCAAGATAATCACTGATAGATAAGTTTCCTTTTGAAATTTCTCGAAGCTTGTTCTGTAATTGAAGAACATGAGCAGTTGAAGACGAAGAGAAATTCTCTTCAAGAGTTAACCATAGATCTCTTGCAGAATTTACTCCAATTACATATGGAATAACAGATTCAGAAAGAGTAGAATTAAGCCAAATAAGCAGTGATTGATCTTCTTCTTGCCAATCAAGATATGATTGACTTATAGTATCGGATGATTCATCATCATTAATCAAAAATTTGTAAGGACAAGGTCTCGTACCTTCGATTATGTCAAAAACTTTGTATTTCTTGAATATAGGTAGAAGTAGTGATTTCCAGGTTATGTAATTATCACCTTGAAGTTTTATAGGGATAGCATTTGCCATTGAACTTACTGAAACAGTTGCGTTCTTAGGATACTCCATTGAATTTGGATGAAATTTAGCTCTAATAGTCATAGTGTTAATGGAGTGTAAGAGAAGTGTAATGAGAGTGTGAGAAGTGTAATGACGATTCTAGAGAGAGAAAGCGGAATTTAGCTCTGATACCATATTAGATGAAATGAGAATTTGTATTGATGAATTGAGTGATTACAAATATATAGAGGAGTTAGTTGAGAATCTGTTGAGAGTTTGTTAGTAGTGGTTAGGTTGTTATGAGCTTAGGTTATAGTGTGATAGGCCACACTATTCTATAGTACAACACAGTAATAAAGAAAGTTAAAACTAACACTCTCATTATACTTCTCACACTCTCATTACACTTCTCTTACACTCCAACAACACTATGACTATTACAAAGGGCCTTCACCACAAGGTGTTGATGACGAAGGAAGGCTCCTCTTCCAGGAAGAGGTATACCACCGTTTGTAATGCAGTGGTGGAAGTGGAAGACTTGTTGCCATAATTGTTAATTGACTGGTGCCTCTGGTTTTGGTGGCGGTGAGAGATGAATTGATTAGGAAGTCGCTGCAAAGACACACCATACAGCCATAACCATTTCGTGTGGAAGAGGAAGGTTATAGTAAATTGATTGAACAAAAGATGACCAAATGTTGCCGCCGACGCCACCAATAGCATAAGGTCCGACGTAGAAACCTAGAGAAACATCACAACAAGGCCATCAACTAAAGAAGCAACCCAATTTGTAAAAGCTCTAGAATCCGACTCTAACCACCTAGTAGTACCCACTACTACTTCTTGTTCTAGTTATAAATAATACAAAGTAGAGAGAGAGAAAGATTGGAAATCTATTTGTGAAGGCAGGGTTTCTGGATGAGGGGTTGGGCAAAAGGCCCAAAATCAGCCCAACAATATGTATCAGGCCCACTGCAGATAAAGAATGAGGGGCAGGTCCAAAAAAGTCAGGCTAGGGGTGGAATTTCCGAAACACCCTTCTTCTTT
>BEHA01050214.1:256403-270044 GCA_002897215.1 Eschscholzia californica subsp. californica
CGTCAGATTGTCAGAAAACACAGAAATTTCCCGTGGAGGGGTAAAAGAGGGATAAATAAAATAAAAACCAGGAAACTGTGAGCTGTCCTGACAATTTGGACTGGGTTCTAATTTTTTTTTTGGGCTGGGGTTAATGCTTATTTACCCTCCATTTTTTGGGCCTCTCCCTCAAAAATCCTTTCTGGATGGGGTTATGGTCCTCAAATTAGTCACTATTTCAATATTTAAGGCCTCATAGACTTGTCCCCTTATGAAATCAAAGTCAATAAAGTCAAACATAGTGGATTGTATCGGGCCCAAAAATAGTTGTCCATATAAGATAACTAGGGTAAAACCCGTGTCTCCGGCACGGTTAAACTCATACGTAAATACGACTACGAAGAAACATAAATAAATAATGATACAACAAGAATTTCACCTCTTCGTAACACCCTGTTAGAAAACACGTCGAAAGAAACCAAATATTAAAAAAAATGATCTAAATGAAATAACCTTCAAACATTCATAGCTGTCAAGTACATTCAGGATTGAGAAATATATGAATAAATAATATTTCAAGAACATGGTAGCCACATCAGTGCATTGTTGTTAAACTTCTGTCTCCTAATTTTACAGTCTGATTTCAATAGTCTTTCGCATTCATGGTAGTAATTCATAATTACAATTTGTTTTCCCTAACCAAAAGTCAGAAATTCCAAAATGGAAAGACTCAAGACTAACTCAATAGCGTGGAAGCAAGCTATCATAGATCATCTAATCTACTGTGACTACTTCTCAGAGTGCACCACTTCTAAAGGCCACTTTTTGGTCCTCTGCAAGGGAAAAAATTTGCCGTCACTATTAAGTTTATCTCCTCAATTTACGTGGCTCGCCTGATATTCCCTCACTAAATAGCTGCACAAATACAATGAGTCCAATATTATAAGGAGAAACAGATCACAACTATGAGTTTATGAAAAAGTTGGTGCGAATCAAGGGAAAAGTTTAATAAAAAATAATATAGCTTTGTGTCAGATGACAAAGAAAAAGTTGCAGCAGAAGACACATAATTCTACTATGAATCCAAAATAGAAAAACATGTCCCAGATTAAAAAACACAGGATTTGAGATACCTCCTATGTCTCTCCTTCATCCACTAAAATAGTTGCTCCATTACCAACTCCTAACTCCATAAGAGAGTTCATCTCATCGTCAAGCAACATCAGCAATAGATCATAAAAATTAATTAACATTCAAGCTACTAATCAACCATTTTCGACAAACCATTATAAGGTAACATTAAAGTCCATGTACGCATGCCATTCCTAGGAAGACTTATAATAACCAAATGTTTGGAGTCTTAACAAATATTTATTCTTATCAATAGATGGAACCATGTTGTGAATAACTTGAGAAAAATGAGGTTAAGGAGGTTTTGGGTTTGCAGCACATATAGATCTTTATGTTAAGAGCTAAGAACAGTGTTCTAGTGAACCTTGTTACTCACCTCTTCCTGAGAAACAATTTCTATTCATAGAACACAAACCATGTACAAAAAAAAGAATTTGTTTCAATTTGCTGACAAATTGGAAGGTGTGCAACTGTAGTGGTGGTCGGTAATTTCTTTGTTTGAGATTTTTTTTCTCTCCCATGGAAGCTCCAACACATTTAAGCGTAATAGTTACAGAATTCAGATGTAAACTGTGATAAACCAACCATCTTTACTTCTTCCATCTCACCAAAAAAAAAAATAATAAGATCGATATACGAATGTTGAGAAACATGCAAAGAAGTCATTTTTTGAGGACCTGCAGGTCCAGTTGAGCACCTCTCATTCTCAAATCATTATATCTTCAAATAATTATTATTTTCTCAACATCATTGATGTTTGAAGTTGGAGTGAAATGATTTTTCAACAGAATATAAAACTATTTGTTACAATTGAATGCATAAAACTAAACTAAACATCTTTATAGCTATGAGATCTAATTTTCATACTTCGTTTGCTAAATAGGTAAGTATCTGTGAGAGCAAAAAAAAATTTTAGAAGCAAAATTATTTTGGGCATCCGAATCATACTCCGAATATCATCAATGTTTTGTTACCTTCAGATGTTTCATAGCCAACTGAGATATCAAAGTCTTCCCATAAGCAGTCTTTTGTGCGTCAACAACATCGACTTCAAGTACTTTCAAGATGTTATCAGTAGCAAAACAACTTATTATCAAAATGGTAGAAAAGTTCAATCGGTGTTCACTCCAGAAAATTATTCTCATAAAAGAACGTTCACCCCGGATTCCAGACTAAATAAAATCTCAGAAGTATCGTTTTCAGCTAACTAAAAAAAGCATCATAAAGAGCCATTATTCCTATTCGACCAACAATTGCCTTGGTTTAGGGTC
Organism: Eschscholzia californica subsp. californica; assembly: GCA_002897215.1. Lineage (NCBI taxonomy): Eukaryota > Viridiplantae > Streptophyta > Magnoliopsida > Ranunculales > Papaveraceae > Eschscholzia > Eschscholzia californica. The sequence continues at coordinate 258,785 of BEHA01050214.1, forward strand.
CACTTGATTCAATGTCGTCAAATTCAAAGAATGAGATGAAACAATTGTAAAACACCTAATGTTACTGCAAAATGTGCACGTAAACTACAACTAAACTAACACCAAGTCATCAAGCAGTTTGGGGCGAGGTCAGACAAGCGCTAGTCCAAAAATTTCAACTAACTAAGAAGTCATATGTTTAGTACTTTACCAAAACATTAGATGAGAACAATCAACATTTTGGTGATTCAAATTAAACAAAACAACTACCAAAATACATGACTAATGATATTAAAATACATGGAAGTGGTGGAACATTAGAACTGGAAAATGATCTAACAAACATCTATATTATCCATTAACCATGGAAGTATTCCAAAGGAAAGCAGGAAAGTCATGAACATTTATAGAAGTAAAATCACTCACATTTCAGCCATGCATTAGAATGTTACCTGATTCTGCTTACGGAAATCAATCATTCATCTGTTATTCTCCGTCTGCGTATGAAATGTTACCTGAGTCTGCTTCATTGTCCAATGCATCTATATCAAACAAAGAACCAGATCACATTTAAATAATACCCAAATCAACTTTTGGTAGGAATCTGATAATTACATGGTACGTAGGTATACAACAAGTTAAGAGATTGACAAATCCCCTCACCGACATTTTCTTCAAACACCAAATAACTACTACCGAAATTCTCAATATACAAGAAATAGAAGCATTACCTCATAACTTTCACTTTCGCTGCTGCAACTATACATTCTATAACTCGCAAACATCTTACGTTTCTTCGACATCTGTGTTTTGAGACGAAGAAGGGGTTTAGATGTGTAGAGAAATAAAGGGAGAGATGGAGGTAACGGAAGTTGAAGAGAATGAGGGGACAGAGAGGAAAGAGGCGTTTTTTGTTTTTGCCATTTCTTTGGCAATTAAGTTTTGTCCAACGTATTTTGTCCTAGATTTAATGAAAGTTAATAGATTTTAATGGTCAGGATTCATGGTGGGTTTTGTCCTACATAATGAGTGGGTGAACAAATTTTTTTTTTTTGAGGTAGGTAACGGATCTAACGACTAAGATTTTAGAGAAAACGCAATAGACGGTCAGATTTATCTTTTGGTTTATCCCAGTCAGCAAAAAAGTTTGTGTTTTATATAATAGATAATGACCATTTAGTAGAGGACATTTAAACGAGGTTGTATGAGTGGTTTGTGAGGGTAAGATAGGTTAGGGTTGAGATTTGAAGATAGTGAATCAGATGGTCATGATTTAGAGATATATAAAACGGATAACCGTGATAATGGGTGGGTGAACAAATTATGTTTTTGTTAGGGAGGTAAGAGATCTAACCGTCAAGATTTATTGTCAAACTGAACAAACGGCTAGATTTATCTTTTGGTTTGTCCCAGTCGGCACAAAACATTGCGTTTTATTATATAGATATGTTAATTTAGGGATCGTAGTGTTTAGCTACAAACCAACTACGATCGTCGAATTGCGAAGTAATTCGCGGCTAACTTCGACCTAATTCTACATCGGGTTACACATAAGAATGACTATATGATCTGATGACATGACTAGTGGGAATGAGATATATAATAATGGGAGAGTCCCATAAATATGTCTCATAGGCCTAAAAGAAGTTTAGGCAAAGATAACACAAGCGGCACGAAAAGAGGGATTTTGGATTGGGACACCAAAAGGGTGTTTTGGGCCCAAGAGGAGGGCCGACTATGCACAATGGGTAGCCCATAAGGGGCCGGTCAAATCTGGACTTTTCCCTTGCATGGGGCAGCCACAACTTAGGGAAATAGGAAAATAGAAACTAGTTTTTATTTTCGACTATTTTCTTATTCTTATTCAAATGGGACTTTTTAAGAATCTAATTAGGGTTGGACTCTAACGTAGAACTCTATATAAGGTCTCTTAGGGACTTGAATAAGGTGTGAAATTTCTCAAGAAGCTTTCTTACTCTACTACATCAAGTACAAAAGAGAAAGTTAATTCCAAAGCTATCTAACTAGTCAATAAAGAAGAAGGTGTTCTTCGTATCAAACCACCATTGGAGTTTTAGCTAGCTACAAGGTGGGATATCAAGTAGATCATTCAGTGTCTTGAGTAGAGGAACAACACGTGGGGCTCTTGGTTTCGCATTTGATTGGAAAGGTTTGAGAGAAAAACTAGCGATTAAGGTAATCCTATAACTCTTTGTTAATCATTAGGTTATGTATGATGATCCTGAAAATGCTAGTGTTAGGCATGAGATGTCTGAGGTTCCGCTTAGAACACTAATATGTATCATAACCCAACAGTGGCGTCAGAGCCTCTTTCAATTAGCTAATTTTTGTTAAGTTTTCGACTAATCCATGATTGATTAGATAAATAGCCATGTCTAAAAGTGTTTTAGACTTCAATTTGATTATTTTGAATGAACTTTAAAGTTATTCAAATTGGTTTTCAAAATTGATAATTGAAAAGAGTTTTAAAGATTCGATTTTGATTAATTTCGGTATTGAAAAGAATTTTTAAAATAGTTGATTTCATTGATTTTAGAAATCGTTTGATAATCAAAATTGAAAATTTAGAAGTTTCCTAAAGTTTCAAAAGTTGTGATTTTCATGATTTTTAGAAATTGTTGAAAATCAAAATTGATTTTTTTTTAGAAGTTTCGTAAAAGTTTCAAGAGTTGTGATTTTCATGATATTGGAAGGTTTTGAAAATCAAATTTGAGCTTATTGAATTTCTAAAAGAAGAGAACAAAAACTTTGGAAGCGAAAAGAAAAAAAAAGGGAAACTTAAAGTTTTAGAAGTTTCTAACTTCAAGGTTGCTGTCCCGGTCAGGCCGGTCGCGTCTAGGACGCGATCAAGACGTGTCTAGGCAGCAACCAAGATGCGTCTGCGACGCGTCAAGGGCCACAACGAGGACGCATCTGAGCAGCAACCAAGACGCGTTTAGGCCGCGACCAGGGCCGTGTTTAGGACGCTTCCCAACCCCTTGGGCCAAAGTGCACTTGGCACGGGCCAGAACATGCTGGCCCATGCCCGAGACATGTTTGGCCCGTGCCAATTCATGTGCATAGCCGTGGCCGAGACAAGCCCATGGGCTTGGGCCGAGAGTGTCTCGGGCCTTCGCCAAGGCTTGTCCCGGGCCATTCCGAGATAGGTCTTGGGCTATGGGCTAAATTTTTCAAGTCTTGACCCGAGTGAGAGTTTTTCGGCGAAAGTCTAATTTTTTTCTCCCGGTTCCAGCCAAATATTACCGAAATTGTTTTGGGCCACCCGAAGCCCCGAAACGGGTTTTTCTTAAAATTGATTTGGGAAATCATTAAGAGTCAAACCATATTTTTTCAAAATTAACCTGGGTTCTTCAAAAGCTCAAACGGAGTTTTTCTTGAACTTGATTTTAGAAATCATATAAGATAAAACCGGAACACACCATTAGTCGAATTCTTCGAATTTAGACTTAAGGTCCGTAATGTGACATAGAGATGTCGACAAAAGTATCTCCCGGATGCTCAGACATATATAATTGTTAGCCTTGAGTATTATATAAATGCATATGATGTGAATGCGGGAACTAGTACGGTCATAGAAAGTTATTTCTTTCATTATTGTTTTAAGCGTGGATGGGTGCAATTTGTAATAATTTTAATTTCAAGTTTATACTATCTGCGCATCGTTTGAGTCTTGTAATTAGAGTTTAGGGTCTATGAGTCCATTGAAAAAACTCAAGGATGCAGATCCTAATTTGAGTTGGAGAAATCAATGGATGTTCAAAGATGGCGATCTTGGCGAACCAAAAGGCGAAACAAGAAAAATCCTAAGAAGATTAGGACTAGGGGCAATATTAGGATCCATATGTGCTTGATTTACTTTCTCGCGCGCATTTACTTATTTATTTACGCTTTACGTCGTGGATGTTAGTTAAGCTAAATAGTTCACTATAACGCATACCAGACGAAACGTAAAGTCCCTAAAAGTAATTTTGAGTGTAGTGCCTATCCATAACAAGACATTCGTTGATCCCTTGTTCGTGATGGTGGGTCTTCCTTAGCAGGGTGCCATCTCTACCTTGGGTAATGCGGGTAGGCTTATAAAAGAGACCTACATGTCTACTGGTTCCACTCAATGAGATAAGCAAAAGATTTTTGGATACTCGAGGAAAAAGGATAGATTAGACATTCATTAATGCAATCTATCAACCAAAAGGCATAAGAGTATGATCAGTGAAGTAGTTCGCTCACCTAGGACGACGGAGTTAAAGACATGGCCCTAGTCCGCTTGACTTCGGATTACTAGGATCTTGGAATCAGGTTATTCAATTAGGGACGATTTTATTGAATAATGTGGGAAAACTAAAATTTTTCAGAAAACGATAACGAGTTTAAAACTTTGCAATTCTTTCATGTAGTTTTAAGATGACAAAAGAGAACTTCAACTTTCACTCACTTCTCGACAAGGAGAAGCTGAATGAGCACAACTTTCTTGAATGAAAGGAACCCGAGAATGGTTCTCAGATTCATAATATGGAAATCATACTAGAATAACCAATCCTAATGTTGACTCATACCGGATAAGGTTAAAATTTTTTGCAAGCAATCATATAACATTCTCTTCGGAAGAGTAATTGATGCTAGCACGACCATTAAGACAAACTGAGGAAGAAGTTCCTATAGTAGTCATGAATGGAGAGGTACGAGACCTCCAAGACAATCTGAAAGTCATCTTAACAGAAGACAATAGAGCTCATCTATCACCCAGTTCAATGCCGATTGAACAAAGATAGATAAGACCTTAGATGAGTCACTCAGATTGTTGTGAACAACTGAGCAGAACACACGGGAATATCAAATCTAAGAAAAGGTTCTTGAGATTTGGTGAAAGGAATCTAAGAAGGAGTTCTTAGGATTCAAAAGGGCAAAGGGTCAGTCAAGAGAGATAAACAATTGATCAAGGAAGGCAAAGCGGTTGTCGAGGCCATGATCAAGATTGTTCCTCATTACTGTAGATGTGTCTATACCAATGGTTAGACCACTTGAAGGAAACTACCATTAGCACCTGGAGGACAAAAGGAATGGAATTGTGAATTCCGGTTCCAATATCCTTGTTAACAAAGTTAAACAAGTAGAATCCCTTCATCAGGTGTTTAAGACCAGATGTGCAGCTCAGTGGGATCTTAAGGGAACTAATTACTTGACTAAAAGAGAGATGGACTCTTTAATAGCTGATGAAGCAAACATTGCCGAAATAGTTGTAAAGTCCTAGAATTTTCTTTTGGACACTAATCTAGTTTAGAACTTAATTGTAATTATTATGTTCTCCTAGAAACATCAAATGTTTTAAATCAGCTGTAAATTAACTAAAGGTTTCTAGAGAACTGAAATTGTTAACATTGATAATGGCTATAATGAAAAGACTCGAACTCGTTAACTCTAGCATTGTCGCTTAGGTCTTAAGGACCAATTGACAAAGTCACCCTTTTCGGGAAGGCATGGAGACTAGTAACCTATTAGGATTCATACTTAGTTATGCAAAACCTATAAGTTTACTTGCAGAAGCTAACGAAATCTACTTCAAAGCGTACCCTGGCAACTTCATGAAGTACAGAAACGTACAAGTCATAAAGTGTAAGTCGGAATGTTTAAAAAGTTCAAACAAAGTACAAACCGAAGTAAAGAATCACCTTGGCAAGCAAGTCAAGTACTTGATAACCATCAAAGGAGTTGAGAAACGGCTTCCCAACTCGCTCCATGAAACACATCCGAGGGGTGGTGAATCCAGTGGGAGTAATCGAACACTGATAGGCATGATTCGACCAATGATGGATTTAAGCCAGTCTTCTGAATTTTGGGATATATTCTAGAAACGATCGTTTTCTCACTTACCCTAATCCGTCTGAAAGGTAAAAAGCCATTTACGATGGTTACAAGGCATAAATTAGCAAATCTGACGCAATTTCTTTAAAAGAAATTTGGGCCTCACACAACCGATCGAAATAACAAAGTGTTTGTTGCTCATGATGGTATCCTCCAAATAATTTGTTCAGAAAGGAATAATTAAGTTCCGTAGGATAAGTGGGAGGAAATAGTCGAATAATTCGACCAAGAGCAACAAAACTGTTATATAACAATGGGAGCAAAAAGCCTAAACACCTACCTCGTAAAGATGAATGGAGATTCGTCAGAGAACTATCAAGTAGTTGAAAGTTGCTCAAAACGTGAATATCAAGGAGTTGAGAATATCCCGAATTGTTGTTCTTAAGACCTAAAAGGTTTTCAAAATTTATCTAAAAGGTCAGAAGATTGAAATTTTAGTGATAAAAGATAAAGAACACAGACCTGCGCAGAGACGGAAACCAACTCTATAATTTGCTAGGAGTCAATACATTATGGAATCGTTTCTCATCAAGATCAAGAACTTGATAGTTGGTCAATGGAGCAAAACCATTAGATGGAAATTAGTTTTCAAGGAAGAAAACTGAGTAGGATGGAAACAACGAAATTTCCCAAAACTAGACGAAGAAGATGAAGATAGTAGATTCATACCAAGAGATTATGAACAAGATCTTATATTAGTCTATGTTTAAGTCCATAACTAACACAAGGAAGTCAACAAACTGTAAGCGATCACCGACTTTAGTGATTAGTAAACAAGCAAGCTTCGGAAGATCCATCAAGGGATGAAGCAAGTAAGAGTTAGAATCTTCGATTCAAAAGAGGATATCAAAGACGTTTGATTCCTAGAAAATGAAGAAAATCTTGAATCTCAGGATTTCAAGAAGGTTAGTGGGAAACGCTTTTCAGGTCCGGTGTGCAGTGGACAAACCAGAATTGAGAACAACATAGAGATGTTGGAATCAATTAAGGATAAACCACAATGGATGAAATGCTTTGGGCATCAATGGTTTATAAGTATAAATCAAGTGATGCTAGGACTAAGATAACAAAATTTGGGATTCTTAAAAGTCCAAATACGAAATACTCTAAAAGAGATATTCGACCCAAACTCATGGCACATAGCTTGGCAAGACTCAGAGTTGGGGAACCATGATGAGCAAGCACGTATGAGAAAGATAGTTATACTATGAGCATAAGATCGGTCGTGTGGGACATGATTTAGGGTTTGCCCAAGACATCTAGAATACTGAAGTATTGAGAGATGTTAACATCTGAAACCACACTAACATCCTAAAAGGCTTGTAAAATTGCTTGGATGAGTTAGAGTGGATAAAGTTAAACATGTCAATGCAAACTTCCAAACATGGAAGAAAAGTAGGTAGAAAGTGTTTCTAGCTGGGAACTGTTGCAGACTCTACAAAAGAATAGAAGCCTTAATTCTAGTAAAGAGTTATTAGAAACTATCAATCGAAAATCAAAGGAATCGACCTTCGATTAGTTGTTAATAAGCAAGGTTTAATTGGACATCCGTAGTCAACTACACTGTCACCTCAGACAAAAAGTATGAGAATCATACAAAAGGTCTAAGGCATAAGGTATATTCAGAGAACAAACCTTGACTAGTAAATTGAGTATGTAAAAGGGGTTTTTACGGAAGAGGCTCAAATTTAAAAACTCTCGTTATCGGAAATAAGTTAGTTATTTCACAATCGTCTAAATTTGGTTTAGTATATAAACGACATTCACGGATAATAAAACATTCCGAATAGGTTTGTCAGATACGTGATCTGATAAATTAAAACCCTATTAAGTGAACTTGAAATACTTAATTATCATCTCCCTAGTCCAGGTCATTGCATGGACAACAATGACTTAGGAAGACTAGCACGTGAGTCGAGGAGATAGCGCTGTTTCACGGGTTATAGGAATAGGAGTATTCGAATTCGACTACGTGGGTGTACTATAAGGAATATACACCGGATAACCCTCAAATGAAAAGTACATCAATCGTGATGAACATTAAAACACTTCTCGTTGACAAGATTGGAGAGATTCCTCAAAACATGAGTGTTTCACTCATCTTATGTAAGGAGTGTCCGACTTTAGTTCCGCCAAACGCCGTGTCGTAAAAAGATCAACCTATCTTATAGCCAAAATCGATTCAAACCCTATAAATCCTGCTCGGCGTCGACAATACCATACACTCAGTTCGTTCATGAAGAAAACTAAAGTTTCTGATTTATTAGTTGGGTTTCTAGGTATTTGTAATTGAAGAAAGGTCTTTTGACTTTTAAAAAGTGGGTGCCTTAAAAATTGTCCTTCAAGACTATTTTTAAAACTTACTTGGGCCTTAGCTGGTTAAAAAGATGGGTTGTCTTTTTAATCAAAAAAGAAATAGGCCCAATTTCCTGTTTCTCTTATGCTTAATTACATCGAATTCTAATGTTTGTAATATATATTTAAATGTGTACTAAATGCGACATGCTTCATAGCTTAATGTGATGGATTGTACATTTATTCAAATGTATTGAAACAAACTACGTGATGGTCAGTACATCCATTTAAATGTTTACCTCTTATTTATATTCACAGTAAGGTTGTGTTTGATATCTCCCATTTCCGTGGAAATAAAAGAATTTCCATGGAAATAGGTATTTCCACCGTTTGATACGAAATGCAATTCCATGGCTTTAATTCCCTAGGGAATCTATTTCCATGAAATGGTCCACTTTTAATTCCTTGCTCCCCCCCACCCCCCTGGAAATTAGTTTCCGTGGAAAGAAAAAATAAAAATAAAAATATTTTAATATAATAGGATACTTGAAACCTACTATTTATCTACATATATGGCCCCCCTGAAAATTAGTTTCCGTGGAAAGTAAAAAATCAAAATAAAAATATTTTAATATAATAGGATACTTGAAACCTACTATTTATCTACATATATGCCCCCCTGAAAATTAGTTTCCGTGGAAAGTAAAAAATCAAAATAAATTTTTTTTAATATAATAGGATACTTGAAACCTACTATTTATCTACCTATATGCCCCCCCTGGAAATTAGTTTCCGTGGAAAGTAAAAAATCAAAATAAAAATATTTTAATATAATAGGATACTTGAAACCTACTATTTATCTACATATATGTTCAAATGATATTTTTACCCATAAGATTTAGCAAAATAAACTTTTACTTATACATTAGACAAATGACATTTTTGTCCTTCTAACTAAATGATACGTTTAAAAAGTTGTCAAAATGACATTTTGACTTTACACATCCAAAATTACATTCTTACCTTTTTATAATACAAATTGACATTTTACCCTTGTGCTGTCAAAATGACACTTTTACCCTCGTATAATATCAAAATGTCATTTCTACCCTCGTATAATATCCAAATGACATTTTTACCCTTATGTGGTCTAAATGGCATTCTTAGCTTTATCTTGTAAAATGACATGTCTATACTTTTACATTAAAATGACAATTTTACCTTTTATATTAGTAAAATTTCTTTTTTAGTCATATGTTGTGAAATTTACATCTTATCTTGTTTTATTCAGAACTTGACATTCTTACTCTTAAATTAGCAAAGTGACACAAGGTTAAATAATTTTACAGCATAGGAGTAAAAATGTAATTTAGACAACATCAGGATGAAAATGTAATTTTGGCAACATAAAAATAAAAATATCATTTTGACTACATCAAGAGTAAATAAAAACTCTTAATTGAATATTATATTCGTAGATATTAGTTGTTAACCAAATAATAGAGTTCGTAATTCCACAGAATAATAAATGACTACCAAACGAAAGAACTCTTATTTTCACGGAATAAATTCCGTGGAAGACTTTTTCATGGAACTCTTTTATTTCCATGGAATTGTCTTCCTGATATCAAACACAACCTAAATGTTTCTAACATCATACATAAGTCAAAAAGATACAATTTATATAAGGTTAATTTCGTGTTGGGCCACGAATTTGTGACCAACTGGCCGTTTTGGCCTCTAATTGTGTCCTGCAGTTCGTTCTGTCCCCCAGTACCGTTTTTGCCCTTATGACGTTTCTGTAAATTCATTTTGTTTAATCTTTCTTTTTTTTCTCCCTCTTTAGTTTTCCGACTCTTTCTTTCTCCTCTCTATCTCTCTTAAATTTACGAAGACTCTTTTTTCTTGCCATCATCATCATCTTCTTCAAAAACAAATTTGCTCAAAGAATTTTCAAAAAGAATTTCAAGAAAAAGAGACCGAATAACAGATCTAGATATAAACTTCAATCCCTTCTCCTTCATTGTTAGTTTAATTATCCCTTTATGTATTATAAAAGTTCACAATTTTATTATCTTCTAAAGAGAGAAAAAACTAGGGCAAACATTTTTACACAGATCTACCTTGAATTAGGGATAAAATACAATAGGTAAAGTGAGAAATTAAGAGATGCCAATGTTTTCTGACTTCTTTAGGATCTTAAATTTCTCACCCTAAATCTACCACCAACATTTGATGTTATCCTTTTCCATAGTTTTGTAGATTGCGTCTTTTGTTCTTAAAATCGAATAGATCCTATGCATATAGAAAACAATGGATCCTATGCATAAAAAGAATATGAAATTTTTTTTTACAGAAATACCATATGGGCAAAAGTGGTACATTTAACAAAAATAGAGGACCAAAACGAACTGTCAGACGCATATGAAGGCCAAAACAAATTGTCAGCCACAATTGGGGGCTAAAACGACCAGTTATTCACAAAATAGGGCCAAAATGAAATTAACTCTGTATGTAACAAAAACCAACCAATATGTTGGACTATTTTGGTTCATCTGACTTCACTAACATTAACACAATCATGTTTCAGGTGAAATTCTTTCAATACAAATATTGAACTACACTTCTGATGGGTCATGAAAATGTCCCATCGGAGTCGTTTAAATTAGTCGAGTTAGTTCGTTTCGAGTCTTTATTATAATAAAATGGTTGGTTTTCTTGATTAGGTGTCTTTTGCGGAGTTAGGTGTGAAAAACGGTTAAAAATGAAAAAAAGTTACTTGAAGGGCAATTTGGTCTTTTGGACACAAGGGTATTCTGAGAAATTTGGACAAGGTCAGTGACGAGTGAAAAGTAGAGTCCGAGACGAGCTCGTTGGAGAAAACGAAAGTCAATTCGGAGTCCGGAAGAGTGAGATATGCATAGTCAAAGTTGGAGTCAAACAATGTAGACTGGTAGGACACTTTCGGGCACCATTTTGGCTGGTGGGATGCACAAACCGGACAGCAACATGTGGTCCCCTCTTTTCCCACTTTTAAGTCCCTGAATTTACAGAAATGCCCCTCCTTTTTGTCTCACTTTATGTTCAACCAATAAGAAATCATTTC
>BEHA01050214.1:296806-327342 GCA_002897215.1 Eschscholzia californica subsp. californica
TTATGTGACATTATTCTTCGAGGTTTGTCTTCTGATTTTGGCTCTTTCAGAGCTGCTTTCTCCCTTAAAACTCAGTCTACAACTGTTAATGAATTACTAGGTCTTCTTCTTATTGAAGAAAATCGCCTCCGGCAAGAAAATTCATTCAATCTTGCTAATTCCTCCATTCATTTAACACAATCCTTCTCTCCTTCCTCAAATAGAGGTTATTCTCGTGGTCCTATGTCTTTTCATAGAGGCAGAGGGAGATTTGATCCAAGATATCATGGCAGATCATATTCAAGAGGTCGATCTTCTTCTTCATCTCATGTTCATTCTCCTGTTACTTGTCAAATTTGTGGGAAATCTGGTCATACTGCCTTCTATTGTTACAACAAGAACAATCAAGCTTTTTCACCTAAAATATCTTCATCTTCTATTCCAGAACATCATTCTTATATTACTGAGTTTGAAGACCCCTCTATTCCTCATCAATCTGAATCTCCCTATTTTCCTGTTCATTCTGATGGATACACATCTTCTTATCCCATTGATTTAGATTCTTTTCCTTATTATGAGTACTCATCTGATCAATTTTCTACCTCTGATTTGGAATCTTATTATCCTGAGGTTCACAACACCTATACCTCTTCTACTCCATCCTTAGTTCCTTCTTCATCTCATCCATCACACAAACCACAATCCACTGTTTGGAATCCTGATACAGGTGCTACTCATCATGTTACCCCAGACTTATCCAACCTTCACATTCAATCAGACTTTAAAGGCAAGGGACAAGTCAAAATAGGTAATGGTTCAGGTTTATCTATCCTTCACTCTGGTTCTAGTCATGTTTCTTCTAACTCTCACTCTTTTCTTTTACATGATATACTCCATGTCCCCAATTTAACTAAGAATCTGATTTCTGTTCATAAATTTGCTAAGGATAATGATTGTTATTTTCAATTTTATCCTAACTTTTTTAACATAAAGGATCTTCACACTGATAAGGAGCTCCTGACTGGTCCTTGTGAAGATGGTCTTTACAACTTATCTTTTCTTCACAAGCATTCATCTCAGTCATCAAGTAAGCTTTCATCCTCTTCAGCATTTTCTTCAACTTTGGAACCAGATTGGCACTCTAGATTGGGCCACCCAGCTTTCAGAACCATGAAGCATATACTTCAAACAAATAAGCTTTCATTTGACTCTATTTTTCCTTTTGTATGTAATTCATGTCAAATGGCTAAGAGTCATTCTTTACCACATATTTCTAGCATCTCTACTGTATCTTCTCCATTGGAAATTATTCATTCAGATGTTTGGGGACCCTCTCCTTTTCCCTCTTTCAATGGATTCAAGTATTATGTCACATTTTTAGATACATATACTAGATATACTTGGATTTTTCCTATTGCTCAGAAATCAGATGTCTTTTCCACTTTTCTTCTTTTTAAATCTCATGTTGAGAATATATTCAATCTTAAGATCAAATATATTCAATCTGATTGGGGTGGGGAGTTCTGGAATGTTTCTAAATACTTAGAAGCTAATGGAATTGGTCATAGAATCAGCTGTCCTCATGAGCATGCTCAAAATGGCATGATTGAAAGAAAGCATAGGCATATTGTTGATACTGGTCTAGCTCTCCTTGCTCATGCTAAGCTACCCTTAACCTTCTGGGATTTTGCTTTTGATACAGCTGTTTATCTTATTAATAGACTCCCTACTTCTGTTCTTCATGGGATATCCCCTTTAGAAGCTCTCTGTCATGTCAAACCCAACTATGAGTTTCTTAAGGTTTTTGGTTGTGGCTGCTACCCCTGTTTAAGACCTTATAATAAACATAAGTTTCAATTCAGGTCTTCTCTTCACATATTTCTTGGGTATAGTCCTAGACACAAAGGATACAAGTGTTTCAATCCCCTCACAAATAAAATTGTGATCTCCACCAATGTGGTTTTTGATGAGCTTTCTTTTCCTTATTCTACATTCTCTTCTTCCTCCTCTGAAAGAATGTCTTCTTCTTCTTTTCCTCTTGTTCCTCCTCCATCTTTATCTTCTTCTTCTGTCCCCTCTACTTCTGTTCCTTCTCCTCCTTCTCTTCCTTCTTCTACTCCTTCCACTTCTGATATTCCTTCTTCTTCTCTTCCTTCTTCTACTCCTTCTACTTCTGATATTCCTTCTCTTCCTGTTCCATCTTTAGTTCCTTCTCTCCCTGTTCCTTCTTCTATTCCTTCCTCCACTCTTCATCCTATGGTTACTAGAACAAGGGATGGTACTAGAAAACCAAAACTCTATTCTACTACACTTGAAGACAATTCCTCAGATTGTTTTACTCCTACTTCCTATGCTCAGGCTTCAAAACTTCCTCAATGGAGAGAAGCCATGTCAGAAGAGATCAATGCTTTAATTCATAATGGTACATGGGTTCTCACTCCTGCAACTTCTGATATGAACATAATTAGTTGCAAATAGGTTTTTAGAATTAAGAAGCATGCTGATGGTAGTATCTCTAGGTATAAGGCACGCTTGGTTGCTAGAGGTTTCAATCAAATTGAGGGCATAGATTATGAGGAAACCTTTAGCCCAGTTATCAAACCAGTCTCTATTCGAATTATACTTTCTTTGGCTGTATCTAAGAGCTGGTCTATCAGACAGCTTGATGTTAAGAATGCCTTCTTGAATGGGTTTCTTAAAGAAGAAGTTTATATGTGTCAACCTCCTGGGTTTGTGGATATGGATCAACCTAATCATGTCTGTAAACTACAAAGGTCTCTTTATGGACTCAAGCAAGCACCTAGGGCTTGGTTTGAGAGACTCAGTCAGTATCTTATTGCTCAACAATTTACTACTTCAAAGACTGATACTTCTCTCTTTTTTAAGTTTTCCTCAGGTTCTATTATCTACATCCTCATCTATGTGGATGATATTATTATTACTGGAGATGATCCAGCCTTAGTACAAGCTACAATTGACAATTTGGCTCATGAGTTTGCTATAACAGATCTTGGTACTTTGAGCTTCTTTTTGGGTATTGAGGTTATTCCAACATCTTCTGGTCTAGCACTTTCACAAAAGCAATATATCAAGAATTTGCTTCTTAAAACAAAGATGTCTGAGGCTAAGGATGTCTCTACTCCAATGGCTACCTCTTTGGTTCTCAAAAGAGATATTAGTGAACCTCTTTGTGCTGCTGATTGTACTCTCTATAGAAGCACAGTTGGAGCATTGCAATATGTTACTATTACCAGACCAGACATTGCCTTTTCTGTTAACAAAGTTTGTCAATTCCTTAAGTTACCAACTCAAGATCACTGGTGTGCTGTCAAGAGGATTTTGAGATATCTCAAACAAACTATTGACTACCCATTTCTAATCACCAGATCTTCTATCTCTCTTACTGGTTTCTCTGATCATCAGCATCCTTCTCTTCAAGCATTTTGTGATGCAGATTGGGCAGGATGTCCAGATGATCGTAAGTCTACTAGGGGATTGTTAATTTTCATGGGTGCTAATCTTGTTGCTTGGTGTTCAAAGAAACAAAGCACGGTCGCCAGGTCCAGCACAGAAGCTGAATATAAAGCTATTGCAGATGCAACTTCTGAGCTCATTTGGATTCAATCTTTGTTCAAAGAACTTCACATTAATGAAACTCAATGTCCTGTTCTTTGGTGTGATAATTTGGGTGCTACTTACTTAACTGCAAATCCCATTTTTCATAATCGCATGAAACATGTGGAGATTGCTTATCATTTTGTTCGAGATTTGGTTAAAAAGAAGCAGCTTCAAGTTCGACACATATCTACTCAAGATCAGTTGGCTGATATCCTTACTAAGCCTCTGTCCTCCTCTAGGTTTGCTCTCCTTCGATCCAAGCTTAACATTGCTTCTCCCATGTTAAGCTTGCAGGGGGATGTTAAGGATATTAGCTATTCTAATAAAGAGAGTTAGCTTAAACAAGAGTTAGCTTAAATAAATAAGATTGGTTATAGGTAGTTAGATAGTTAGTTAGAATCTGTTTGTTAGTTACACTTCTAACAGACTCTTTCTCTCTCTATAACCGACTATCTCTCTCTCTCTCTAGATGTCTATTTATATTGAACTCATTGTATGAAATCACAATCAATCTTCATTTTAATAAAAGTTCAATTCTATTTACATTCTCTCTGTTTCAATACAAGACATTAATACATCATCAAGATATGATAAATATGATAACTGCCTAAGTTAAACTAATAACTAAAGGTGTCTAGTCAACACTTGGTTGCCTAAGTGATTAACAGATACTCTAAAGGTCCCTGGAGGTCCCAAGTTCGATCCCCTGAGAAGATGGAATTTCTGGATTATTGAACTCGGGATTATTAGGCCATAACTAATGTAGATGACCTTTAGGCCATAGTTAGTTGGGCTTTAGGCCATAGTTTAATTGGGTTTTAAGCCATAAATAATGTAATGACTATCGTACATCGAATTCAAATTCCAAAAAAAAATAATTAAAGGTGCTAAAGCCCAAAAATATAGAGCTTTAAGTCCGACAAACTTATTATTATTTACACCTTTAATAACTCAAGTTCAATAACCATGGATTCCACCTCCCTTCAGAATCGAACCTCGAACCTCCAGGGTTTTGGAGTTTATGTCTAAACAATAATAATCATGATGATCATGACCACGACAGATGCACCTATAGATGTGATTTCTCCGTCATCTTTACCACTATTGTCTGTACCACCACTATCACCAACTATCACAGCTGGATTCAAAATTTGCAAAGTGGTTGTTTGGGTCAATAAGTTATTCATAATAACCAAAAGAACAAGTATTTTTTTTCTATATTAGAACTTGTCAAAAAATTATGGGTAACGATACATAGAGTTCAAAATAATTTAAGTAATTAGCAATAAGGTCATTTTTTTTTCCAGTCCCAAAATACCTTTACCCATATCAACTTACATTCTCTCTCAAAAAAACAAAGAAATTTCTAAAGTTTTTTTCCTTCTTCTTTGTATCTTTTTCATGTTCTTCCTCGATTCCCCTTCTTCTTGTATGATCATCCACATGAAATCTTATTCTTCAAATCTTATTCTTCTTCTGATTACGAACTTAGTAACTTTCTTCAAGGGAAAATGGTTGATTAGGTAATAAATTATTCACAATAACTAAAAAAACAGATATCTTTCTCTATTAATCAAAATGTGCCAAAATATTACAAGTAATGAGACATAGAGTTCAAAATAATATGGGTATTTATCAATCAGGTCATTTTCTATTTCTTTTCTTCCCTAAATACTCTTTCCTACTCTAAGTCAGTTTCTCTCTCTTAAAAACCTGAGAAATTTTTAGGGTTTCTTTTGTTCTTCTTCTTGTCGAATCTCCTTCATCTCGGTTCTTCTTCTTCATAGATTACATTAAAAATAATCATTCAAAACTTAATATAGATTAACATCTTCGAAATCAACATCTTCTTCTTGAAATTGCCTTCATTCCTCCGGTGAAGTTGTTCGAATGAAGATCAAGGTCTTCGAGGTTTGCTAAGCTCTTGAAGTCGTTCGGGATAGCTGAACGAAAAAGTTTTTAGGTAAATTTAAGTAATTGAGAGTAATGATTTGGCATATCCACTTTGGTAGTTCTCAGCTTAATCAATTACTGGATAAATCCAGTCTTGTCAACCTAGTAGATGGTGGTAGCTAGGGCTGGGAAAACGGTCCGGGAACCCGGGGTCCGGCCCGGACCGTTTTGACCCGCAGTCCGTGTCCTACCCGAGCCGGGCATACCCGGCCCGATGGCTTGGGCTTATTGGGCCGGGACTCGGACAGGGACTCAATTCCGAGTCCCGGCCCGATAAACTCGCCCGACACCCGAGCCCGATATTGTCCGCCCGCTACCCGTCCGTGAGAACCTACCCGCTACCCGTCCGTGAGACCCGCCCGTCCTAAACCCGCGTAGTTTCTTAAGATCTAACGGCTGA
Source organism: Eschscholzia californica subsp. californica (assembly GCA_002897215.1). Lineage (NCBI taxonomy): Eukaryota > Viridiplantae > Streptophyta > Magnoliopsida > Ranunculales > Papaveraceae > Eschscholzia > Eschscholzia californica. The sequence continues at coordinate 302,757 of BEHA01050214.1, forward strand.
AGTAAGGTGACATAAACCTCAGCCGTTAGATCTAAAGAAAATGACCCTTCCTCTCCTATAATAGGACTCAAACAGCTAACCTAACCCTAAACCTAATAATGCCTCTTTGCTCTCTCTCTATCTCTGCCTCTCTCCTCATCTCTCTCCTCATCTCTCTCTATCTCTGCCTCTCTCTATCTTTGCCTCTCTCTGCATCTCTCTCTATCTCTGCCTCTATCTCTCTAATAACCAGTAACCTCCAACCCTCCATTAAACTAAACACTCATCTCATCTATTAATCTATTAAACAGCTAACCTAACCCTTCTCTCTCTATTCAAGTATCGATTTATAATGCCTCTTTGCTCTCTCTCTATCTTAACAAAACTAAACACTAGTGCTTGCTTGACGACAATGATTAGTTAGTTTTTTATTTATATGAGATGGTTGTAAATTATTTAATGATGATGATATGAATTTTTATTTTTTAAGGATGTAATTTTGTTTTTTATTTTGATAGTAGTGTTGTAATCTCTTGCTTCACTGTAATCTTGTTTTATTTTTATGATTTATTTTTATGAAGATTTAGGATTTAATAAATCAGATATGTAATCAGGTAGGTGTGATAATCTAGGGTTTAATTTCTTTTTGAAGATTTGTTATTAGATTTGTTATTATGAAGATTTAGGGTTTAATCTATGGTTTAATAAATCAGATTTGTTTATTTTTTGTTAAGATGTAAATCAGAGGGTTTAATATATTTTTTGAATCTTTTGATAGTCTAATTTCCCTAAATTTGTAATTTAGGGTTTCACACTAATATATTCTAGGGTTTTATAAACATATATAAAATGGTATTTTAATTAATTAATTATTTTTTTATTACAAAATTGTGTTTTTTAAAAATATTTTTTAAGTCTCAAAACCCGAGCCCGTCCGGCCCGAGCCCGTTGGAACCCGCTCGGGCAGTCGGGCTCGGACGGGCTACGGGCACCAATATGGCGTGTTTGGTCCGGCCCGATCCGCCCGACTCCCTACTGCGGGCTCGGCTTATCCGAGCCCGATCCGCCCGAGTCCGGCTCATTCTTGCCCGAGCCCGTCCGAGCACGCCCGAATCCCACCCCTAGTCTCACCTCACAGTTTTATAAGGAAGAAGAAGAATTGGGAGAAGACTCAACAACTTTATATCTCTCTGAAGTCTGAAGTGTGAAGTTGGTGGTTTCTCTTTCTAAAGAAAAAGCTTTTTTTTTTCTTCTGACCCCAAGAAATTCGTTGTATAAAAGAAAAAAAAAACCTTCCTCGTAGTGCTGAGAGCCAGAATAAAAAAAAAATTAATTTTTTAGAGAGAAAAAAAATTTAAGTTTGAAAGTCGCCGGCCGGAAAATTGGTCGGTCGGCGACTTTCGTCGGAGAAGATGATGAGGTGGCAGAGAGAAGAGATGAGATGGAGGAGAGAGAAATGATGACTAGTCAACGGTGTTATAACAGAATCTGAAAAAAGGGGTCATCTAGGTATTTTTGATAAAGTAAGGGGCTAAGCAAGAAACTGGTCACAAAGTTGGAGGCTATTTGGGAAATAACCCTTTTTTAATATAATAAATTAAAAAAAATTTGAACCTAAAAACTAAAAATCTGGCCGAGTTTCTCTCCATCAACACAAAATTTCTCTCTCTCTCTTTCTCTCGGTAGTTTATCTCTCTACCTCTAGGTAATTCTGTTTCTCCATGTCTGGTTTATCCTCTTTCTCTCTTCTCCATGTAGTCCCCTAAATCCAATAACCTTACTGAATTGTAGAAGGACTGTACTATAATTTACAGAAATGTCAAGTTCCGGACTTAACCCAGATTAGATTACCTACTTATATGAGGGATGGAAAAGTTAAAATTGTAAATCTATTATATTAAAACAGCTCAGTCGGTTATTCAGGAGATAAGTCTGGTCGTCTAATTTTGTTGAGATCTTGATAGAGATCACATCTGATGGCTGGTATAAATCCCTTTTTTATGTAAATCAACTCAAAAGAGAAGGGTATTAGTGTCATTATACTTTTCTACCAAATCCAAATTAGTTATTTTAACTACTTTCCCACTTTCTTCTCATTCTACTTTTTCCACGGTTTCTCTAACAAATCTTCCCACAAATCTTTTCTATTAGCAATTCGGTTAGACTTCTATTTATCCAATATATTAAAATCCTATTCTCTCTCCATAAACAAACTCTATATTTCTTATTTCTCTCCCTCATCTCCAACTCTCTCTCTTCTCTGTTAATTTTGAAATGTAATTTATCTAGATTACTAAATTATTCAGATGTGGTTGATTTTTTTTATTATTATAAGAAGATAGAAGTCAGATCTGACTAAGTAAGCTAAGGAAGGAACTGAGATGCTAGCTGAAGAGGTTAAAGAAGGAGGTGCCTTTAGCTAAATAAGAAGAAGGTTGTTAGGGTAGTTAAGAATAACAGATTCATAACTAACTTAGAGAAGAATCTGTTATTCTCTCTCTCTCTCTCTCTAAAACCGTGATGGATTCTTTCTCTTCTCACTCTCTCTCTCTCTAATCTAGGGTTTGATCTCTTTAAATAGATAATTCCTCACTTTGTAATGAACTGATTCAATATTAATAAAGTTCTTCAAAGTATTCAAAGTTAATAAGAATTTCAATTTCTTTTATGATATCAGATTGCCATGGCGATGAATCGAGCTTCATCATCTTCATCATATTTTCCTCAAATTCACACAATTTCGAATATTGCTAATTTCGTTTCTGAGAAATTAGATGGTACTAATTACCTAGTTTGGAAGGATCAGGTTGAAACGATCCTTTATGGTGCAGATCTAATCGAGTTTGTTGATGGTTCGATTGAAGCTCCTCCGATGATGATAATGGTTGATGATAGAGAAGTATTAAATCCAGAATATCAACAATGGCGTAAACAGAACAGCTTTGTAAAATCTTGCTTGAAAGCTACACTTTCTCATGGAATCGAGTCAGATGTGCTAGGTTTGACAACAACTTCTCAAATCTGGTCGTATCCTGATCATACTTACACAGAAGAGTTAGAGGCTAAGAAAGATCTTCTTCAAGCACAATTTCAATCGATCAAGAAAGGCAAATCTTCAGTAAATGAGTATCTTAGGAAGATAAAGTCGTTGTCTGATGCTCTAACAGTTGTTCATGATAAGGTAACAGATCAAGAACTTTGCAGAATTACTTTACTTGGTCTAGGAAAGGAATATAATCAATTTGTTATCTCGATTATCAATAGAGAAAGTCGAATTTTTTTTTCTGAACTCAAATCAAAACTATTACACCATGAACAATGGTTGTTGAATGACACACAAGAAGAAAGTGAAAATGCTTTCTTTGTTAAAACACAGTATGAACACAGAAATCACAGTAATTACAGACAACAAAGACCTCAAAGTAGGTTTTATCAACATCATAGTAAGGCCACACAAGGTCAGATTCATGATCAGGCCAAATCAACAATCAACAAAGGAAAACCATTGAATGATAGACCTAAATTAGGTCCAAAGGCATAAAATTATGATTTTACAACAGTACCATGTGGCATTTGTAGAAGATGGGGTCATCTTGCTACACATTGTTACTTTAGATATGCACCACCAAAAGAAAATAAGAGTCTTTCTCAAAAGTTTGTTGTTTTACACATTGAGGAGGAAGGAGATGAAGATAATGAGGAAGTTGAAAATGATTTAACTGAGGATCTTGATGAGGATTTGATTATAGCTGAGTGTAATTTTGCTGCTTTTGGGGATTCTTCTACATTATCAGAAGAAGATGATGAGGAACCTGTATTAGATGAATGTAATTTGGCTGAAACAATTCCATGGTTAGATGACACAGGAGCTTCTAGTCATATGACAAACAACAAGTCATTGATTAAAGATACCAAAGGGTATTATGGAAAAGAAGGAGTAATGGTGGGAGATGGGAAATTTCTTAAAATTAAAGAAACAGGTAATGCCACTCTGAAAACTTCTTCCCATCAATTCAATCTTAAAAATGTTCTTCATGTTCCAAATATCTAAAGGAATTTGTTATCTATCTCCAAATTCACAAAGGAGAATCTATGTTCAGTGGAATTTCTTCCATGGGGATATAACATTAAGGATTTGTGGTCTGATAAGATATTGGCAGCATGACCAATGGTAAATGACCTATATCTTATTCAATTTTCAAACTGTGTTCATCCTATAGAAGCAAATGTGACAATTCAACAACATGAATCTTCACTTTAGCACTTGAGACTGGGTCATCCAGCCAAAGCAATTCTTCTTCAACTAAAGTCTGAAAAGAAGATAAAATTCAGCTCAAATTCATTTGAGCAAGTGTGTCATTCATGTCAACTTGGTAAAAGCAAGTGCCTTCCATTTCCTATTTCTTCATCAAAGACTACTTCTCCTCTTGAATTAGTTCACTGTGACATCTGGGGACCATCTCCTGTCACAACAGCCTCTGGAACAAGATACTACATCCTTTTCATTGATGATTACAGTCGTTTTTCATGGATATATCCTTTATCAGTGAGATTGGATAGCTTAAAATGCTTCCAACACTTCAAAAATTCAAATGAGAACTTACTCTCTCATAAGATTAAGAAGTTTCAAAGTGATGGAGCTCCTGAATTAGCTAAAGGGGAGTTTAAAAAGTTTCTTGATGAAAATGGGATTATCTTCAGATGCTCTTGTCCCTACACTCCACAGCAGAATGGCAAAGCTGAAAGGAAGAATAGACATGTCACTGAAATGGGTAATACTCTTCTTATTCAAGCTTCTTTACCTAAAATCTTTTAGTTTGATGCTTTTTCTACTGCAAGATACATTATAAATAGGCTTCCAACTCCTATTTTAGGTAACATATCACCTTTTGAATCCTTATTTCATAAAAGTCCTGACTACACTTCTATGAAAGTCTTTGGGTCATTGTGTTATCTATATCTAGGCCATTCTAGGACAGATAAACTAAGTCCTAAGTCAGTGAGATGCATCTTTCTACGCTATAGTCCTATACATAAAGGATATAAGTGCTATGTTATTGGCTCTTCCGAGCTCTATATCTCAAGAAATGTGGTTTTTGATGAAACCACCTTTCCCTTCAAAGCTATTAGTCCTGCACAGTCAACTTCACAGTATGCTACTCCTGACCATGAGGTATCACTTTCTCTTCCAGTATTTTCACATATAGAGTGACCTCATGAATTGTCCCAAAACACAACACATTCCTCTTCTAGTGCTGCTCCAATTCACTCCACCTCAGGAAATGTGCCTTGTACTTCTTCTAATCCACCTCCTACTCATCATATGACCACAAGATCAAAGAGTGGGATTCAAAAACCCAAGTATATACCTGATCATGTAGCACATTATACTATATGTCATCCTCTTCATTCTACCTTTATGTCTGTTCTAAACAAATTTCATGAACCAACTACATATAAGGAAGCTTCTAAGTCAGTAGAATGGTGTAATGCCATGAAAGATGAGTTTATGGCCTTGCAAAAGAATCAGACTTGCTCTTTGGTTCCTTTTGAGCCCTCTATGAATGTATTAGGCTGCAAATGGGTTTATAAGGTTAAACAGAAGTCTGATGGGAGCCTGGAAAGGTATAAAGATAGATTGGTAGCAAAGGGTTATCATCAACAGGATGGCATTGACTACAATGAAACCTTTAGTCCAATAGTCAAAAGCACAACAGTAAGGTTGATTTTAACCATTGCAGTTACTAAGCACTGGATTATTAAACAACTTGATGTTTCTAATGCTTTTCTTCATGGGGTTTTAAAAGGAAAAGGTATATATGGCACAACCTCAGAGATTTGTAGATCAAGATAAGAAATCTCATGTTTGTCTATTACACAAGTCCTTATATGGACTGAAACATGCACCAAGAGCCTGGTTTACAAGGTTTGCTATTTTTCTTCTCAAATATGGTTTCAGCAAAAGCTCCACAGATCACTCAATGTTCTTCTACTTCAAAGAGAGTGATACACTGATCTTATTGTTATATGTGGACGGCATAATTCTTACAGGGTCTTCTGCATCATTGATAACTTCTCTGATTTGAACTCTAAGTTCTGAATTTGCCATTAAAGACTTGGGGTCTTTACATTATTTTTTGGGAATTGAGGTTACAAGAAATGGTCCAGGTTCTATCTTGTTAACTCAAAAGAAATACACTCTGCAAATTCTAGAGAAGGCTGGGATGATGGACTGAAAACCAAGTAGAACTCTTGTAACTTTATGGAGATGTTATGCCTGATACAACTCTTTATAGAAGTGTGGTGGGGGCTCTGCAACATCTCTCTCTCACCAGACCTGATATCTCCTTAGCAGTTAACTATACTGCTCAGTTTATGCAAGAACCAAGGTCATCTCATTATTCTATTGTGAAGAAGATTCTCAAATACTTAAAAGGTTCGATTGGGTCTGGGGTCACAATAAATCCAGGAGATCTCTCTTCAATTCAAGCTTATTCTGATTCAGATTGGGCAGGATGTCCAGATACTAGAAGATCAACAAATGGTTATTGCATTTTTCTGGGTTCCACATTACTATCTTGGGCTTCTAAGAAGCAACCCACAGTTGCAAAGTCTTCAACAGAAGCTGAGTATAAAGCACTAAGTGTGGCCATAACTGAAGTCCTTTGGATTAGCTATCTTATGGATGAATTGCATATTCCTCTCTCCAAACCTTTTGTTCTTCTTTGTGATAATCAGGGAGCTAAACACATTGCTTCAAATCCTATCTTCCATGCAAGAACAAAGCACATAGAAGTGGGTTATCACTTCATCAGGGATTTGGTGGCAAATGGTACTCTTCTAATCAAATATATACATACAACAAACCAGCTGACCGATATTTTTACAAAAGGTCTTCCATCCCCTCTCTTTAACACTCTCAAGAGCAAGCTGATGCATTTTGAGGAAGCTCAGCTTGAGGGGGATATAAGAAGATAGAAGTCAGATCTGATTAAGTAAGTTAAGGAAGGAACTGAGATGCTAGCTGAAGAGGTTAAAGAAGGAGGTGTCTTTAGCTAAATAAGAAGAAGGTTGTTAGGGTAGTTAAGAATAACAGATTCATAACTAACTTAGAGAAGAATCTGTTATTCTCTCTCTAAAACCGTGATGGATTCTTTCTCTTCTCACTCTCTCTCTCTAATCTAGGGTTTGATCTCTTTAAACAGGTAATTCCTCACTTTGTAATGAACTGATTCAATATTAATAAAGTTTCTCAAAGTATTACAAAGTTAATAAGAATTTCAATTTCTTTTAATTATTAAGTGAAGTTAATCAAGTTGAGTGTAATTTAGGTTGGATTGTTGTTAATTTACACGGAATAATTTAAGAATTTTAGAGTAAGTACTTCATTTTAAATGGTAATCTTTTAAAGTGAATGAAAAAAAGGGTTCAGATTTGAACCGTTATATCACTAATACTACTACTTTGATCAGAGGGTATTGTGAAAAACAAGAAATTTCTAAAGTTCTAGAAGAGATGATTAAGTTTGGGATGAAACCTAATAGATTTACTTATAATACCCTAATTCAAGGACTTTGTGGGGCTAAGAAACTTGATAAGATTAAGGAAATTTTGAAAGGAATGGTTGGTGATGGCGGTTGTGTTTCAGGTAAGATCCAAGAAGCATTAGAAGTGTTTGATAAAATGACTGTTTTGAATGTGCTCTCCCTTCGAAACTATTTACGTCTAGAGGATGAAAATATGAGTTTTGAGATTGATTTTGGCGGGCTATTTTGGGAGAAATTATTCTAATTTTAAGATTTTTTAATTGAAAATAAAAATGACACATGAGCATTTTTTTTAGTTCTAGAGTGTTGCATTGGAGAAGTCTTTCTTATAGAGGATCTCAATCTTGGCAAATAAGAAAGAGAAAAATTAGAGATCTACTTTCAAAACTTGACACGTAAGATTTTAGAGTTTTTTTTGAGTTTTGCATTGGAGATGCTCTTACGTTGTGTTATCACTTCATGTGTGCTAATATTGTTAACTGACTCTATTTACTCTTTTAGTATTGAAAATTCCTCCAGCTAACCAGTTTCCGCTTAATTTTTTCAGATATGGGCACCATCTTTTCAACAATGGGAGCTACGAAGAAGCGATGGAACAATTCTCGGCAGCTGAAGTGGGTGTCACTTATGTGCTGTCTATGTATCCATCCATTGTTCTTCCAAAATCACAGATAACTCCAGATGCGGACGATGTAACTGATGTTACATGGGATGCTCACATCTCTCGAGAGCCTCATCTGATACATCAGATGAGATGGAATCATTACCTCCTTTCCAGTCAGAATCTGAGGGGAATGCAGTGCTTGAATAAAAAAAATGAGCCACAATACACTCATGGCATTGATGAGTTTTTGCAGAAAAAGAGATTAACCGTAATTGATAGGGCCACAGTTGAAGGGACAGAAGAGATACTCTCAGATGCTATGGGAGATAGTAACATATCTTATGATTTCAATAGATCAAATATTACACTCAAGGTAACAGTCTCTAGATACTGCTGTGACATTGTGGTATAATGTGATGAACGCTATCTTGAGAAATTTTTAATCTACTTTTCATGGAAGTGAAACGGCTCTCTTTAACATAATTCATGCACTAGTTCTTATCGATGGTTTTGGACCAGAAACTACGAAATGTCTTTGTTTTGTTGCATAGGTTTGTTTATTTTTGTTTTATATTTGTACGATATTCGTTGACGTTGTCCATGAACTTCATACACCTGTTTGATCCTCAGGCTGTAGTATGTTTTATATTTGTAATATGGACAAGGCACACATTTATTCGAGTTTATGTGGTCAAACATATTCGAGTTAATTAAGCAGCATCACAAGTTAAATGTCCTTGTTAAGGCACTTAGTTGATAGTATTTTTTTTTTTTTTTGGTAACTCATGAATGACATTTGAGTTCTTCAATTCAGGAGCTCCTTCCTCTAACCATATTCTTACCTTTCTCAGGGCCGAAGAACTTCCATGCTAACTCAGGTTCTAGGGAGATGGCAGCATTACTAGATACAGCTTTGTTACAGGCATTATTGCTCACTGGGCAGTCTTTGGCTGCATTGGAGCTCCTGAAAGGTCCCAACTTTTGCGATCTAAAAATATGTGAGGAATTTCTACAGCAAAGAGATCACCACACAGCATTGTTAGAACTCTACAAGTGCAATGGGACGCACCGAGAAGCTCTCAAACTTCTAAATCAACTAGTAGAGGAGTCAATAAATGACCAAGGGACATCTGAACTCATTCAAAAGTTTAAACCAGACATGATGGTAAATTCATTTAATTGCTCCTTATCCTTACAGATCGAACTCTTAACCACAAGACTGAGAAAAGACTTGGGAGTTAGGAGTTGGGAATCGTGATTGAATAGGAATCTAAGCCAATGATTCTCTTGGGCGAAATTCTTTAAGCAAGAAAAGATTAGTTTTGAGTTATGTAGATCATAGTTATTTAATTGAAATATTTCTTCTACTTCCGATTTCTTGCTCTGAAATGTACAAATAGTCGAGATTTTGTGTCGGACTGAAGCTTTTTCCAATTTCATGCTCATGTGTAATGTTGTTTCTCTTTTTTTTTTTCACTTCACGAGTTGTTGACTTTCAAAGATAATATTTCATGACTGAGAATGCTATAGTTGATTTTAAACTCAAGAGCTCAGAATGGAGTCCTTTGTTTCAGGAAGAGAAGAGTGCTGATAAATTCAATGAATGATGGATGGGGTTGGGACCAATGTTTAACCTTCTAACTGATATATTGCAACATTTTTTCTTACGCAGCCCCTTTGCAGCGTTCACCCTATGCTCGTTCTAGAGTTCTCTACAAATGTTCTTGAAAGCTGTCCAACACAAACTATTGATCTCTTCCTCTCCGGAAATATTCCAGCTGACTTGGTCAACTCCTACTTAAAACAGCATGCACCCAACATGCAGGCCAGATACTTAGAGCTTATGCTAGCGATGAACGAAAATGGAATTTCCGGGAATCTACAGAATGAAATGGTGAATGCATTGTTCCTTTGCTACTCTATTACTCTTCGCTCTTGTTGCTAAAACATGCATGGTTTATTTGGGTCTCACGCCTGACAGGTGCAAATATACCTGTCTGAAGTACTTGATTCATACGAGGAACTGAAAACTCAGAATAAGTGGGACGAGAAAGCCTATTCTGCGTCACGCAAGAAGTTATTGTCTACCTTAGAAAGTATCTCAGGTTATAACCCAGAGGGTCTACTGAAGCGTCTTCCTCAAGATGCTTTATATGAGGAGCGTGCTGTTTTGTTGGGGAAAATGAATCAACACCAACTTGCCTTGTCTCTATATGTTCACAAGGTATTTGAATGATTCTTCATGTATTTATAGTAAAGACACTAAAGTTAAAAAGTCGCCATATTGCAGGCACACTAACAGCAAAAGTCTAGGATGCATTTTTTTTTATAAACTAAATGCACATTTAGAACTTTTCTCACTATAATCTCACCTTAATGTGTTGTCTGCAAGGACCCGCGATGATACACCAGTCAACGTGTTAATTTCTTCCCCCATTGAAGCTTGTCACCAAATGTATTGCATGTGAAGGCATGCATGTGTAGTTTACAACTTTCCTTTTAACAATCTTGACATTGTTAAGTGTTAACACATTGAGCTTTCCCGTAGGGTAATTTCTATTAGAGTTTCACATGATTGCCTACGACATTTTGTTGATGTTAGAGATAGTTCTTTGGTTTTTCGATAACTATTAATCCCCGATTCAACTCAAAATTATTGTAACTCACTCGGATAAGAACAAAACAAGTGCAGCAAGGTGTTAGAAGGATGAAGCATTATCCACATTAACATTCTAAAACATGAGCTATGAAATTATTAGTTTGGTTGGCTTTGTGTGTTTGTCTTGTATAATAAGCATACTTTTAGCGCCAGGTCTCCCAGAAGATTATGTTGGAAAATCCATCCATAAGATTAGCTGGCTCTTACAAGATCATCAAGAATATGATCTGGGGAAAAACTTAGGAGGAACAAAATAATCTCTATCTTAACGGCAACTAACTCTTCATGTCTAAACGAAATGACATTTTCTGAAGACCATAATTCTGGAGAGAGTATGAAATTAATAATTAGATTTAGAATGCAATCCATAAACTTTAATATTAATAGTACAAGTTGAGCATTTTATTTTATTGTTGTTCTTTTTTTTTGCTTATTTTGTTGTTATTGTTGTTTTAAATGGTATATAGGCATTTTTCTTTTTCTTTTTTGTTGAAGCTCTGGTTTGTTGTAATCTTTAGCTTCATGTTCCTGAACTGCCACTAGCATATTGCGACCGGGTTTATTATACAGGGAAGCATAAACCCTCGCCAGATTCGTACGGAAACATTTACCTCACGCTTCTGCAAATATGTTTAAATCCCAAAAGAACAACAAAGGAATTTGAAAAGAGAATGACAAATGCAGTTCCATCTAAGAATGCTTCCATCCGGAAGGTTCGTTCCGCCAAATCTAAATGGAACCGAGCTGTTAAAAAATTGCTGAAATTGAAGGAGCAGAGGACATGCGAATCAGTCGTAGCAGCACTGATAGTGAACGTAGTGATGGAGATGAACCCGTCATTGAAGGAGATTCTACAATTATGATCGATGAGGTTCTGGATTTGTTAAGCCAAAGATGGGATAGAGTTCATGGAGCTCAGGCACTCAAAATCTTGCCGAGAGAGACTAAACTACAGGTATGTTCTTTCTGAAGTCAAAAGCTCCTCACTACACCGGCCCGATGCTTGCATGTGCTCTAAAATTACAATATTTTCGACTTGTTGTACTCAAAACTAAGCAGGTTTTGATGTTTCAGAATGTCATAATATTCACATGGAACTCAGAAGATTAGATTCTAAAACTATGTAGTAACATGAACCATAATATGAGGAAGAACCTCCTATGTAGCTAATCACAAAATTGTAGTAGTTATAAGTTAAGCTGGCACGAGAAATTAGTGTGACAATTTTCATGCAACTCTTTCACTCATTGTATCTGTTAATGAAGCAAACCATGCTAGAAAAAACTCAAATGAGGGGTCACTTTTCAGTTAAACAAGAGAAAGAGTAGCTATAAAAATACGAGGAAATGCACAAGTATAAAAAATAAAAGACCGAAAGACCGAGATCTAGAATACTAAATCATTCGACGCAAACATAGGCTCCCACTTTAGTGTCGAATTCCTAAAGGACACCTTTCCAATTTGTTCTCTTAGCCCAACAGTGGTCAAATCCCCTCTCTATTTGAGGGGTCACTTACATGTTGATTTTCTTTATTTATATACTTCATGATCCAACGATTCCAAAAAAATATTGGGTTTTTTTTTTTGCGGACTCCGTGATCTTAGATTGGTTATGTTATCACTCTATTATTTTTATGGAAGTTCTGACTTACTGGTTCTCAACTTCTTACAATTTAGTTATAGTTGCACAATATTAAAAGGTTCTTCTTTATGTGAACAGAACTTGCTTCCATTTCTTGGACCACTTCTGAACAAGAATTTGATTTGTAGTGAGAACTTGCAGGTATGTATATAAATGCTGCCTATGTTTTCTTAACCATGTAGTAGTTACTGATATGGTCTTTGCTTTGGCCACCCAATCCCAAGTCCAAGCCAGAGCCGGATGGGTATTCAGTTTTATTTTTGGTGAATGCTCTAGGGCTCTACACTTATTAAGCTTGAACTCGCACCTATAACTTGTTTCCAGATACTCTCTGAGCAATGTGGGATATTATAATTTTACTCTTTAAAATCATTCAATTTGTGGAACAGGTAAAAGATGAACTATACAAGCATAGAAAAACGGTGCTGAAGATCGGCAATGATAGTATGTGCACTCTTTGCAACAAAAAGATCGGAACTAGTGTCTTTGCAGTCTACCCTAATGGAAAAACTCTAGTCCACTTTGTGTGTTTTAGAGACTCACAAAATCTAAAGTCTGGTACAAAAAGCTCACAGCTACGTTAACACGGGTTCTGAACTTTTTTCCGTTCAAGTTTGATAATTGTTTTCTACGGGGGCACTATCGATTCATTATTTGGCAAGAGGCACATGGCAACAAGTGAATTTGACAGAGAAAGGAGGTACGAACGATATTAGATTTCGTGCCATTCCAAGAGCTAAAAAGAGTAGAAGTTCTCGTAACAGATTCTATGTGGCCGAAGATCCGAGGAAGGATGAAATGTGAGAATGTTGGTGTGAAGGGATAAATTTGATTTTTTGTGAAGATTGCTGGGAGAGTGAAGGGTGTTTTTGATTGTTTATTGCCGGATTCATGATTGTTTATGTCGAAAATGTTCAAAATTAATTGTTCTATAGTTTTGCGATTGTTTTGGAGAGTTGATTATTTGTAATCCTATATATCGATGGCACTGAACTTACTTTCTAAACTTTTATTTGCTCTTCTACAAATTGTTTGTCCCTTTCTATTTACCGTGTTTAAATCACAAAACGACCCTATATTCTGTTGAAAGTCCACGAGATTTCGTTGAAGCCCGATCTAATTATTTGAAAGTCGGGGAAAACCTAAACCTAAATTTTCTTAAGATTTTGTGAAATCCTTCCTAGAACATTTTGACAAAAAAATTGAAACTGGAAAGTAGGTGTCTGAAAATTATGTGAAATTCTAACAGCATGAATGGAAGGTGCAAATGGCTATTGACCTGTATAAGAGTTCTTTAATACAGCTATTCATTTATGTTGTTAGAGTTTTTTCGAGCCTCCATTAATGGAAATTGTGTTAGGGCTCAAACCAAATTTCCTTAATGGAGCTTGATGGTAGATCTGTTCCTGTCTTAATTAGGTACTAAGAGAAGCATCTTCCCCTGACAAAAATAAAGTATGAGAATAGTGTCACATGAAAGAAAGGTGATCTAACCCCAATAATATAATGTCTAGGTCTTCTTCAATTATGTCCAATTGGTTTTGAATTGGATGAACATGTATCAAAACTAAGCGCTCACTTGATAGACTTAAAGACCGCTAAAGGAATGCCACATAGTGGCGGCAATTCAACATTGCTGAGAGGCGCCTTTAACACTTTCCTCTTTTCAATAAACATTTTATGGGAGAAGTAATTCTTTCAAAACTAAGATCTTTTCCGACGACTGTGAAGGGAGGAATTCGAAGAGCAAGAGTTATAGTTTGTCCGCCTACCCATGTTAAAAGACTGGGGAACCCAGCTTAAGCCTGTGAGAAGCCATGGGTCAGACCATGTCAAACCAGACAACTACCTTTGGTTGGAGTAGTGACAAAGTTGATTCCCGCCCTCAAATCTCGGGTTCGAGACATACTATATTATCTTTAAAAAAAATGGGCCAGCACTCACACACGAAGGCACTGTATAGGAACAACAGGTGCAGTCGTATTTGAAAATTCAAAATAGAATGGAAGTAAATCATTTGCAGAGTTCTATTTATGTTCATGATTTCAAATAGAATTCCACTTATACAAAAATGTCCGACATGAAATATACTCATGAATAACAAAGTCAGAGACTCAGAGATATATCTCCTGCCCTTATTGTGGATCTTGATCTTTCCCCTCTTCATTCTTTATATGATTTCGGGTACTGACACCGTGGGTATCGACATTGAGAAGCATGTACGAGAAGGTCGAGCATTTTGCGAAATGCAGAACCAGATAACCATATCATGAGAGAAATTATAGAATGACCTCGACCTGTTCTTTGATAGTTGAAACAAAAACTATTCATATTACCTAATACATATAGCATATGGCAGAACGAAGTCACCTGAAATTCACCTTACACCCAAGTACTATTGCTGCAGTTTGAAGTCACCTGAAATTCATTTTGCTATATAATCAATACACAAACAATTCAGATGAACGACACTTTGTCCTGTTTCGCCATTATGTTTTCCTACAACAGCAGATTTGTTCCTACCCTACAATCCCTTTGGCCTTCCCAATAAAATCTGCCTACTCAAAATAGATGTTGATTCGGGAAAATAAGACAATATTATCTTTTACAGCTAAAAAATGGTTTCCGCAGGGTCTTTGCTTTTCTCTTCTGATATGGTTTCCAGGCTTCCAGCAATGTTTGTAAAAACATAACATTCTACTTTACTAACATAATATAAAGTTGCAAATATCTATGTGAATGTCTAGTTGTGTTGCTGATCAACTCAAATATAACAGGTGACTTATGATTAAAACATTCTATTTTCGAGTTTAAATATGTGTGCCTCGAGGTGGAGGGATCAGGTGACCGCCTCGAGGCGTACGCCTTGAAAGTCTTAAGAACATTGGTTTCTATATGGTCATAATGTCATATTGCTAAAATATTTTCCCCTGGCTCGCATAGATGTTCCTATACGCATATCAAAGATGTAACATGGTTACTCCTTTTCAGTGTGTTTCTTTTTGTCATACTGAATACAAAATATTAGGGTACTCGTGTCAGATACTCGGATTTCATTTGCGACCACAATTTAAAACGGGGGAAAATGTACCTGAGAAACTCATTTTTGTCGAGTAGTGACAAAGGCGGGTGCTGTTGGATTATGAAGATGATATAGAACCATCATCGAAGAATGTTTTGCACGCCTTAGAGTATCAAACTGATAATTATTCTTTTGAGAAAAACTCAAAAATGCGTGGTTGCTTTCAAAGAATTCGCTTTCTAGAAGTTCATCAGTATCCTTGGTATCTTCTTTTACATCATTGACTTCAACCTGCTTGGATTTTCATTAAAGATTTTTCGGTCACTGCCCGAATAATAGTTGATTTTGTCTATCAAATTGAAATATATAATAACACAAGTTTTTCATATAATAAAACAACTCTTCTACGAATTACAATATAGTTATCAATCATTTTCATATTCAGATTTAAAAAGCGAAAAGAAGAACACAAAAAACCGACTAGAATTAATATATAGAAACTATGAATAGAAGAGAACTTACTCGTTTGAAAGAATGTTTAACCCTCTTATTCGTAGGGTGCTTGGCCCTGTACTCAACTTTCTGCTCTGCTTCATAGCACCTGCAGCAAAGGAGAGTACAAAGGATTAGAAAGGCAACAAAACTCAAACTCGATGTCATGTCAAACAATCGAGACCCAAGCCAAGTTGCATAAGTGGTAAAAGAACACCCTACTACTAAATTGCACTTCATGAGTAAAACAAGATGGTTATGTTTTAGCTAAAAGAAATCTTACTTGTCACAAAGTTGGAAATTTGCGCATTGATTGCATTTCCAGCGGTTTCCAGATACCATTAGATCACAGCAGTGCTTGCAAGCATATTGCAAGTGAACCATTATAAATTCTTCCTTGTAATAGGAAATGGCCTTGCCAAGCTATAGTCAGAAAAAAAATAAAAATCCCAAATAAGCGAAAATAAGAGGATAATAATGAGCAACAACCAAGCCAATGGAAATAAAAATTACTTCTTGCATCAATAGAACATCTATTGATGTGTTTATAGAAAGATTAGCTTCATTTTGTTGAAGTTGATCAATTATTTCCTCTGCAACATCAGGCCAGTAGTCACGGTCAAAATACGGTAGGCGAGCTGCTGTCACCTTAGCTTTACATTCACCAATAGGTGTAAAGAAATGATCGTGTAGATTTGTAAGTTCCACAATGATACCCTTCTTAGAAGCATTCCCTAACATTGATAAATGCCTGAGAAGAAGAGTTAATACATCCCAAAGAGTTATATATGGAGAAAGAGCACTAAATGTTAGCAGTCCCAGAAAAAAAATAGTCAAGTTTACTAACCATTCCTTCAGTTTATCAGGATTCAGTCTTTGTTGGATTTCAGGATGACAATGGAATATAAAATCTTCAGCCTTGCATGGAGGGCAAGACCATAGATAGCAGCTCGTAAATCCCCTTAACTTGCAATATTCCATGTATCCAATCTGGAACAAGTGCCCCATGTTCAAAATTGTTAATGTTATCAAGTCTTTATCACATAAGTAGTTAAGTATAAGTATCAACCCCAAATGTAGTGATTAAAATTGAATACCGAAGAAAAATTAAAAATCAACAGCGGAAGAGAAAGGAAAATAATTTTTAAATACCAGCATTTCCTGATAAACGAATGTACGAAGAGCTTCTCCAGTAGTTGTTCGAATATCAGGCCTGAAGTATTGGATAGTATCCAGATACATAAGACACACTCGGCGATGGTTTGGTTTTGGACAATCGGAGCCATATTCGTGAACAAACTGACCCAAAATGCACACGTCCACGCCTTCAATCTTCTGAAATAATAAAATTACCTGGACAAAACATATAAGCATCAAACTGTGTATTTCTTTGTAGTCATTCTATAAGCATCAAACTGTGTTTTAAACAACAAACGATTCTCCCCTTCCAAATGGCTATTTATGATCTTCCCATGAAGATCAAAAAAGCCATCACTTCTCTTCAGAGGGAATTTTGGTGGGGATCAAGTAGTAACAAGAAGAAAATTTACTTGAAAAATTGGAATTCTATCTGTAAACCTAAGTCATTAGGTGGTTTAGGTCTGAGAAACATTCAAAATGATAATTTGGCTCTTAGAAGCAAATTGAATTGGATTATAAAGACCAAGCCTAACACACCCTGGGTAACAATTCTGGAGGAAAAATACTCTTTCTTCTAGGCATAACAGGGGATCTTCCTGGCTCTGGAAAACTATAAGCAAAAACCAAGATAGAGTGGACAATCTTATTGCTTGGGATATTGGGGATGGCACAGAAGTTAATATATGGACAGATAGTTGGATTCCAGGAATACAGTGTTTGGGTAGGCCAGAGAATTCTTATGGTTTTAATATGGTTTCTCAACTCATAACTCAAAACCATGAATGGAACCTCCAAGCTTTATCCTTGCTCTTTCCTTCTCAAATTCAACAAAGAATTCAGACTATACCTCTCACTACCCAGCATGACCAACAAAAGTGGACTATATCTAATTCTGGGGATTTCTCTGTCTCTTCTCTATACAAGAATTTGACCTTTAGTCAAAACACATCAATTTCAACAAAATTTCAGAACTGGAGAGAATTGTGGAACCTTAGAGTTCATCCTAGAATTCTCGTATTTCTCTGGAAATTGGCTAATGGTATTCTCCCTCTTAACAAATTCGTTTCCAAATTCCTCCATAACACTTCTCCATTGTGTCCCTTATGTACAAGGACAGAGGAAAGTACCACTCACTTTATTCTTGATTGTGAATTTGTCAACAGAGTCCTAAGTTCATTTCAAGAAATCCAATTACCAGGATCTTCTTGTAATAATTTTCAGGAATGGTTTGATCACTTTCATAATCTAGACACAGAACAAGGCTTCTCCAACACCCTCAGAATTATTGAAAAAACTTCGACTGTTTTATGGCACATTTGGAAGTGCAGGTGCAATTTGGTCTTCAAAGGAAAACAACCTCATATCCCATCTCTGATTATAGAAATACAAAGCTATGTTCAGTCCCAATCAAAAACGCTGAAAGCACACTCTCTTAGCCAATTGTCTAATCCTCAACAATGAACTCCTCCACCAGCAGGAGTGATTAAGATTAATTATGATGTTTCTTTTATTAAATCCACTCTAACTGCAGCTTTGACTATTATAATTGTTGATCATTCAGGAAACGAAATTGGGAGAGAATCCACCCTCACTAACTCCAGATCAGTCGACGAGGGAGAAGGGAAAGCAGCAGAATTAGGAGTTCTTTAGGCTATAAGACATGGAGTTAAGAAGCTTATTTTGGAGGGAGATTCAGCCAACATTAACAACTTTTTGAATGGCTTCTCCAACTCAATGCACCGGACTGCTAGACATGTGCTAAAAAAAGTCAAGAACTCCATCTCTTCTTTTGATTGTCTAAAGTTTTTGTATGTAAATAGAAGCTTAAATGCCCAAGCAAACTCGTTTGCTGTTAGCACTAGGAAAAGAGGATCAAATCACTCTACTTGTCTTCTTATTTGCTACTTATCTCATCATAGCAACAATGTTTCAAACTTAATTATGAATGAATAGATGTTATGGTTGTTATAAAAAAAAAACAACAACAAACGATGCAAACCTTAGATTTGTATGGGAACTGTGAAGGGTAATTTTGTTTTTGAAAAACTTCGAGAAACCGCTGCTTCACTTTCAGTGTCTTATCAACGGAGGACACAACTCGAACAACAAGTTCTTCCGCTCCCGGGATCTGAGAAAAGTCATGAATTAAACATATATCCTAAAAATAGGATATGAATATCTTATTTTAATCAGGCATTTTGAGCAATATAAGAACAAATTGATTTCGTAAAATAATTGTTTTCTCATTCCGTTCCTAAAGAAAATATCTCTACATACAATTGAGGTTGCATATCACCTCATTAATGCACTTTCCTTGAACCTAGAGGTGCTCAAAAGGCCGGGCCGGCCCGGGTTGGGCCCGGGACCGGCCCGGGACCGGCCCGTTCCGTACAGGCCCGGACCGGCCTGGCCCGTACGGAAAACGGGCCAGGTCAACCCGGGTTCTGTCCCGGGCCCGGGCTGGGCCTCTATTTTGGGCCCGAGGGGCTAGGCCCGGCCCTGCCCGGATTGAGCCCGGCAAATTTTTTTTCCTTTTTCTTTCTTTCTTTAAATATTTCTATTCCTCCTAATCATTTATATCCTATTTTAAAAATATAGCAAACTTAAGTTGGAGAAGATATTTTTGGTAAGCTTTAAAAAATTTTATCTAAAAATAAATTTAGGTAAGTTGTTGAGTTAGAAAGAAATATTTATATTTATGTTAAGGATTCATATCCTTATGTAAGTTTAGAAAATCTTTTCCTTTTTAAGTTAGAGAATATAAAAAGAATATAGGTAAGTTTCATCAAACCATTTTTGTGTAAATTTTAGAAAATCTTTTCTTTTCGAGTAAGAGAAGAAATTTTTAGTAAATACTATAAATTTTTTAAGTAAGTTCCATTTTGTTTTAATATACTTTAGGTAAGTTCGATTTGTTTAGGTAAATAGTCATTACTTTAATACTACGTGATAAGTTTTATTTTCTTTTAAGTAAGTTCTATTACAAATAGTTTTATATTTGTAATATTACTTTTTAATTTAATTTTAAGATTAGTTAAGTTTTAATTGAGTTTCATATTAAAAAAACAGGAAAAAGAAAAAAAAAAAAAACAGATTAGCCTGGTCAAACCCGAGTTTGGCCCGGCCCGGCCCGGATAGGCCTGGCCTGGTCAAGTCACGGTCCCGGGCTGGGCCATAGGTTTAGCCAATCCGGGACCGGCTCGGCCCGGGGCTATTCCAGCCCGGGTTGCTTGGGCCCGGCCCGCAACCCGGCCTGGACCGTTCTATAAAAGGCCGGGCCGGCCCGGTCCGGCCTTTTGAGCACCACTACTTGAACCCGCGCCCTTTCTTCTTTCTCATGCTTCAAACGGCTATAAAGACGCTTCTCTATGTAATTGCTAAGGTTTGATTTTGGCAAATCAATTGCACCCAGTGGCACTGGCTTTCCCTCTCCTCTTTCAACCTCGTAGCAATTTGGACAAATATATTCTTGGCCAACATCATTCCCATTAAAAAGAGCACAAATTTGATGTTGCCAAGCTTTACATTTCTCACATTGCACCCACTGCAATAAAACACATATCATGACGAAATTAGTCCTATTGCCAAAAAAGAACAGAAAGTGTAGAAAATAATAGGAATACACTTACCAATTCTTCAGGTTTTTGGTCGTTTCTCTTCTTCTCTAGATTCATCTTCGGAATGCCATTTCCATGACACTCGATAATGTCACCTTGAGCCATATTATAACAAGAAATGCAATAATAGTGCCTGCTATCACCACTTCACATGGTATAAAATGTCTCATCTCGCATTATTCGAGCAGTACATGAACATGATGAGCAATTGATGGGTGGAGGTTCAAAAGTGAGCTTTCCCACCCCACACAACTGACATGATTTATCAGTCCTAGGCATCTGTTTGAGTGATTGAGGAATACTTTTAAATTTTTTTTATTAATAAAAAAATAAAATTAAAAAATTAAAATTATTAAAATAAATTATTTAAAAAATTTATTATTAATAAAAAAAAAATTAAAATTTTTTTTTTAAAAAATTTTAAAAAAAAAAATTTTAAAAATTTTAAATAATTTTTTTTAATAATTGTAATTTTTTAATTTTTTTAATTAATAAAAAATTTTTTAAAAAATTTATTAAATTTTTTTAATTAATACTTAAAAAAAAAACTTTTAATTTAAATTTTTAAAAAATTATAAAAATAAAAAAAATTATTTAAATTAAAAAAAATTTTAAAAAAAAATTAATTAATTTTAAAAATTTAATAATAATAAAAATTAATTAATTTTTTTTTTTTAAATTATTTTAAAACTTTAATCCAAAATAAAAACTAGAAAGTCTAAAGTCTCTCTCTCACCAAAATAAAAAAATAAGAATAAAACTGTAAATTTCTTCTTTTCGACTCCTCCTCCTTGTTTGCGTCTTCTTTTTCGCTCCTTAATGCCCTACACACCAAAAATAGAGAAGCAAGTCAAAGTGGCCAAAAATAAAAACTTACCAAAAATAAAAACTTTCCAAGATTAGAAAAAATTTAAAACTTAGTCCCCGGCAGCGGCGCCAAAAACTTGATGGGCCTAGAAGGTTACCCTAAATAGGTCACCACCCGCAAGTATACGGGCGTCAAGTAATAATAATTCCGGTAAGACCGGTTCGTTCCTCAGAGACTAAGTGAAACCTATTCTAAGACTTGGAAGTGACTCGGTTTTGTTTGAAAATTGGTTTTTTGTGGTTTTGGTGATAAAATAATAAAGAACAAAATAATAAAACAAATAATGATACAAGGAACTCAAATGGGGGGAGATGACCTAGGGTGTCTGGAATCCACCAATTAACTCACTTTTAAACACATGAAATCAACTGACTAATTCTCTCGTTTTATAACTCAGAATTTCGGATAATGAACTATCCTAATTCCGGGAGATGTTTTCGATAAAATCGGTTTTTAACTCATGATTGTAATTGTCTTATTTAAAAAATGAATTTCTAAACTACTATCTATCAATCAATAAGTATGTATCGTCAAAGGATTTAACCTAAGCACGATACATCAAACCTAAAAGCATAGATAGTGAAAAGATAATCGACTTGACAAATTAAAACAATTTAAACATTAAATCACATTCAAAGAATTAACCAAATAACTCGTGTTTCTAAAAGCTCGAATATGGTTTCATCCTAACCCTAGATTAGATAAATTAGCTACTCATCACTAAAGAGATCATAATCATGGTGGGAGAGATAAAAATTAATAACATTAAAGAAAGAAAAAGATTCGGAGCAGAAAACACCTTTTTTCGCTTTTTTTCTTCTGCGCAGCCAAACATAACCTTAGGGAAAATTATTTTCTCATCATCCCGGAAACGATTTCCAGGTGAGAAAATAATTTTCCTTCTCTGGTTTTTCTCTTTCCTTCTCTGTTTTCTCCTTCTTTCTCTTTCTAAACTTTCTCTTTCTCTTTATAAAACAAACCAGTAACACCCCTTTCTCTCTCTAACCGAAATAGTAAAGAAAGAAGAAGATAAAGAAATTTTAATGGAGTTTATATTAATTCAATCTCTCTCTCTCTACAGTATCTCTCTCTCTCTTAACTCTTTATATCTAATCTTCTCTCTCTCACAAAGTGAAGAATCAGAAGAAGAATAAGAACAGAAACAGAAACTACAAATTTCCCTCTCTCTCTAGCTCCTAGCTCTCGGTTTTTTTCTCTTTCTTTCTCTCTCTAGCTCTCGGTCGTGACTTGTTAATGGCCGAACTCCTTGTCTTCTCAACCGTCGGTAGCTGTCTTCTAAAACCCGAGATACCTCCTGGTGGTCGGTCCCCCCTGTTTCTTATAGCCGAGATGTGATATATCTCTCTCTAGCTCTCGAAAATATTTTCTCCCAATCCTTCCTTCCCTGGTTTTTCTTTCCAACTTGAAATATATTATCTCTTTCCTTCTTTCCTTTCCCACTCTCGGTTTCTTCTTTCCTTTTTGTTTCTTTAAAAATCTTCTCTTAACAAAAGAAGAAGAAAATTCCCTAAATATAGATGCCAATCAGTCAAGGACGTGCTGTCAAGGAGAGGGTGAAATACACGGTGCAACAGGAGCTATCTCGTTAAGTGCATGGAAGTTAAGACAACCGTCGGATGAAGCTATTCGGTAACGCGCCACAAGATAGGCCATTGGATCATGAGGGGAGTACCGTGGTATTGTGTCCCGCGGAGCAGTGAATCGTCCCTTCAACTGGATACTGAAAACCATCCCATGTGTACCACCAACGTACCAAAAATTAGCCCTCGGCAACAGATTATTAGCCACGTGTATCTGGATTTCTTAGCTTCAATTTAGTCAAATGACTTTGACTCAACCTTTGACCAGGTCTATTTTGCTCACCCGGGCTCCGATTTGACTCTCGCTTTCGCCGATGGATTCGTACTAGACTCTACTTTCACATGAGCACTTATATTGACCATAATACCCTTGTGATTAAAATGACCACAATGCCCCTCAAGTATGTCTTTATCACATGTTTTCGCATCGAACTCCGTAAATGAGACCTGAGAAAGAAAATCAACCAAATCATCAGAGTAACCGCTCGAACTGGACTAACTAACCCGAGTTAAGAGATCCAGATGGGACATTTTCATGTCTCATCAAATACTCAGAAATTTACGTTTAGCAACACTAAATTGACTTCTTATTTTTGCAACGTCAACATCCGAAATATTCTCATAAGCTTCTCTTCGAGTTGTAACATTTCGACCAATTTTTCTCACTACAAACCCTAGAAAGAGAGAGAGAGAGAGAGAGAGAGAGAGAGAGAGAGAGAAATAGATAATTAATTTATAAGAATCCATCAACATACACAAGCAGTAAGATAGATAGATAAATGAACTGGTAGAGTTAGAAAGAGAAACCTTCGCGAGCTGCTATAGGCGAACATCTTATTCTCTGAAAAGAAGTGAAACATATTACTAAACAAGAAACACAAATTCAATGAAATTGATTAATATAGAGATAGAGATATATATATATAGAGAGAGAGAGAGAGAGAGATACATGAAAGGAAGAACAGATAGGGAGAATCCGGCGAAGTGAAGCCATTAATGAGCACAAATTCAGCTCTGCATGCAGTTTTGGAGGTGGTTAAAATTCAAAAATTTATTTCTTCCCTCAATTTCAATTTCGATTTGTTTGTAGAAGTCAAATTTGTTCTGATCTTAACCTAGATCTCTTCCAATATATCGATTGTTAATTGTTTTACTTATTTTTCTGTTTCATCCTTATTCAAGAATAAAATAAAGTTGAATCGTTAAAATAAAAAGATCAAACTGAAGCAAAAGATTCAATTCTACAGGATTTTTAGCAAGAAACATCAAATTAACAAATCAACCATTAAAAAATTTCTTCAACAATCTAGAACACTAAACAGGAAGAGTAAGAAAACCTAATTCATTATTACAGTGACTAGTTCGATAATTCTCAATGAAGAACATGAAACATACTGAATTTCTGATGAATGGAT
>BEHA01050214.1:334302-351873 GCA_002897215.1 Eschscholzia californica subsp. californica
TATTTTCCTAATAGGGTAACCTTAGCCAACTACCTCATTTTTCACCCTTTATAGCCGGTTTTCCGGTCATTTTATCCACCTCAATTATTTATTCATTTTGCCACGTACACCTCAATAGCCTCGAATCTCCTTTTTATTTTATTTTTTTGCCCTCCCTTTCCTGGTGTTGTGGATGTCACACGTTTTCTTTTTTCCAACTAATTTGTGTTTTTCTTTTTAATTTTATTTAAATTTAATTAATTTTGAGCATCATAAATTTATAATAATGAATTTTAACAAATCGTGTTTAATAAATTTGTAACGGCGTCTCATTGACTGCATTACTTTAAGGTAATTTTTATTTGTTGATCTCTTTTAATCTAAAATTAGGTTATTCAAACTCAATTAACAGAATCAATGAGTTGATTGTGAGTTAGGATGTTTGTAGATCGCATGCTTCTATTTAAAATATATGGTCTTACAATGTTAGTAAATTAACGACGAAAACAACTCTCAAGTCAAGGCGTCTAATGGATTGTTTGGCCTCTTGTGCTTAAAGCGACACCCAAAGGGTGAACTTCTGACGATTAGCTTACAGATTAGCTTACAGTCTGTAAGCATTTGAGGACGAAAGGAAGCAAACAACTAAACAAGTGAAGGGAGGCAATACATGTCGAATACAAAAAGTAAAGATTGTACGATAATGTAACAAGGGACTCGACAAGTCCCTTATAGAGTGCAGACTACTAGATAAAGTTCAGTTAGGAGAGAGGAGAGCAACTTAACGACCTTTAGTTGGTCACCCACTACATAAGCCGTTTGTAGAAAAAGCTTTTCGAACTTCCTTTTATTCGTTGTTAAACTAGGGTCCAAGCGTTTCATATATGCCGAACTTATGGGGAATTAAAGTTTTGTTCTTCTTCTTAAATCTGAAATTAGATTATTCACATCTAACTAACAAGATTAGTCAGTTAGATGTGAATTAGGTCATTTGTACATACCCATATTTGAAACGTAGATTTCTCCGTGGCTTCTTATATCTCATGTGTATGTGTGTGCTCGTTTTTCTTAATCGAAAATTGACGAACAACTTAGGTAAGATACTTAAAAATATTATAGGAGAACACTTCTAATTGACGAAGAAATGGAAAATCATGAAATGATAAAAGTGAATAATTTTATACATCATAAAAAGACAGTGTATAAATTTCCTTTACATTTTTATAAACAAAAATTATTTTGTAATGAAGAGAGCCAGATGAAAGCTCTATTTAATTCTACTAATGACTGAAATTAATAAAGTAAGAGAAGTGATTAGTGGTCACTATAATCCAGCGATTAAGGTAAGCCGTACCCACTAAGTGGCTCCTATTAGTAGGTCCTAGATTTATTATTGTTTAAATTGACGTCATTGAGTATGTCATCACCTTAATATTTTAATAATAAAAAAAACGTGGATACAGTGTACTAAGGATCATTGAATTTTACTGCTCCCAAAGAGTGTCGGCATTTGATCCTATATTATATTTTTAGGGTAAAGCCACTAGAATGACTAAAAGAGTTTCTTTAATCATTCTATATATTAAGGATTATTATAGTACTAATTCTGCTTCATAAATCACGACAAAAAGGATACTGAAAATCTATATAATAAGGGAGGAGGGTATTTTTTTCCCTCCTCCTAACAGTTCAGATTTATCACTAGGGATATATAAAAGACGGGTGTGATAAATTCTCTTTAAATCTAAGGGATAAGATCTGAACTATTTTAATTCAATGGTATAGATTAAGAGAGAAAGGGAAATACAGAATCTTTAAAAGATGTTTTTTTTTTAACCCACCCCCAAACATTCTTCTGGCCAAACACCCTCTTCATTTTTTTTAGCTCTCGGTCTTGCTCCCTCTCATCTTCACGACTGTCATAGCACCCTCTCATCTTCATCGCACCCTCTCATCTTCATCGTAGAGAAGTTGTCGATCTGGACCTCTCCCCTCTCTCATCTTCCCAGCAGGTATCACTTCCTCTCTCTCTCTCTATATATATATATACTGCACAGATTTTATCTAGGGTTTTGATTTTATCTAGGGTGAAATCATTGAGCATAAATCATAAACTTTGAATTCAAGTTTTAAAGAAACCGAGCTCTCAGTTTCTTCATATATTTCACAAGCTAGGGTTCTTCCTAAGGACCATTGATTTAGAATAAGAGAAACCCTTCTTAAAAATTGAAACCCTAGCCCCCAAATTAAAACCCTAAACTAGGATTCTAGTTAGGGTTCCGAATTTGGTAGATTTATACATATCAAACTCTACATAGCAAGCTCTACTTGAAAACTAGGGTTCTTCCCGTGAAATCCTAAATTTCATACATTTAGGTTAATTTCGTGTAAGCAATTTGATAATGGATTTGGTAGATTCTTCAATAACTTCTTACTACTCTCCCTTTTAAATGGTAACATATATCATGTTTTTCTTCTCCCACAAAAAATTTAACCATCATATGAGATGGACTGCCGCTTAAAAATAAGGCGGGTTGTCGGACAGACTGTCATTTTCGTATAGGTTAACCATAAATTTTTGGGATCTATATTCAGAAATTAAACTCATACGAGCAGAGAATACAAGTAGTAGCTTCTCTGCCTGGGTATAACCATAGTAACAACAGACACACATGCCTATTCCTATGAACCATAAGCCTCACCTACAAGGCAGTTCAGCATGTAGCTTGACCCAGTCCGAAAAATGTGACACTTAGCCAGATATTTTAAATGCTTTCAATTGCGGAACTAAATGTAACTTCTGGATCTGGATGGAATCAATTAACCCACATGCCTAACCAAATGAAACAAATGGCGATGTTTATTGTAAGTTTCATTTTGAATTAGAATATGTGGATTTCTAAAATTGAGTTGTGTAAACTGAAACCGTTATTTTCTAAGGTGTTAATTTAATTGTTTCCTTGACTGTAACCATTAACTTTTTTTAAGACTCAATAGAATACTACTCTTTCTTGCCTATTTTTATTGGCAATTTACACTATCAAACTTAAAGAGAAAAATGCACATTCTCGCGTAACGCCTTTCATTGTCAGTTTACACTATCAATCTGAAAGATAAAAATGTACATCCTCGCGTAACTTTTGAAAATACTTTCCGTGCCCTACGGGCACGGGTTACACCCTCGTGTTATTATAAGATCGGTTTTTCGAAGTAATATGGTCCCTTTTTACGTGTAATTTGATGTTAATATGAACAAAATTCACATGTTATTTGAAGAATTACTCTCAAACATTTTCTTTCTTCAAATTTTGATCTTTTATTAATTGCTTCAAGAACAAAGTTCACTAAAATCTTTTATCTTCTGTTATTTTCGTAAAGATTTCAAAAGTTTAACTACCTAAATGGAGAGGGTTCATGGTATTTCTTTATTACGATTGGATCAATATCAAATTACATTAACACATGGAGAACTAGACAATATAGTAGTGATTATTTTTTTTAAGTCACGAGGTTTTTTTTTTTTTTTTGTTGAGGTAAGTCACGAGGTTTGGTAGTATAGAATGAGCTATTCTCCCTAGTAATCTAGAATACTAAGGCTGTGTTTTCATTTTTTTTTCTAATTTGAATTTTGAATTATATCTCAATTTAGATTTTTAGTGTTTATTTCGTGTTCTTTTTTAATAAATTCTGAAAAGTTAGTTGAATAGAGCAGAATTCTCTAAATGAAACTGACTCGCTTTAGTTCTTGATGATTTCGATAACAAACTTTTTGGTTAAAACATCTCCAACCCAAAATTGTAACTAAGAAAGCTCCGTAAGAAGCCTTAATTGAAGTTCTCGTTTCGATGTGGCAGAGAAAAAATTCCCCAAATTTTGTATCTTTTTAAATGCAAATCTCAATAACTGTTTTATTTACTTCTCTGGCATGATGAATTTTGTAAAGAAATTTTTAGTATTTCTAATGATATATGAAACTCGATTTATATTAGTCTAAACTTCAAAAATGATAAGTTTGACGATTACAAAATATCCCGAGATTAAACTTTAGAAATAGAAAGTCCTGTTGAGGTATCTCTTGTAAAGTAACGCCACATCATCTTAGTGGAAAGATTTGTCAAGGCAAAAATTTTAAAAATCTTTTGCGACACTTCAAATTTTTAAGAGCAACTCCAACCCATAGGCTCAAGCCCAAGGAAAACCCTCAGTCGATTATACTTAAGAGTCAGATGAGGGCTTTCCCCACATGACCGTTGCGGTTCCAACGGTAATGCGGGAAGCCCCTAGTCGTTGGAGCCAACGACCTAAATTCCAACTGTCATGCGGGGAAGCCCCTGGTCGCTGGAGCCAACGACCTAAATTGGACCCATAATCAGGGAAGCAACCTATAATTTCAAAAGAAAATTTGAACTTAAAAGAAACAAAAATTACTTCAAACACTTGTTTCGCACATACATAAGGTCACCATTTTTCTTCGCACACCTACACAAAAAACCCACACACGTGTTTCACACATACATAATGGACCTAAATCCTCTCGAAGTTGAAGTTAATTTTTGAAGTAGAACTCTTGGATTTAATTACATTAATGAATAAGTGATTTTTAGCCCTAATCCCCTCCAAGATTGGAGTTGCTCTAAGATTGAGTGTTACACATTTTTTTTTTGTTGAAAGAGATTGAGAGTTACATTGGAAGTGGTCATAGGCTTTGTTGATTGAACCACTGGGTCTAAGCTTCCATACTCTTAAACCCCAATCTTGTTGAATACGAATACATGAACTATAAACATCAACAAGTCCCCACAAGAAACTCAACGAATTATCATCATTCTACAAACTTGAAAGCAGTTCTTTGCTTAGATTAACTACGGTAGAAATTACAAACAAAACCCACTTCTGAATCTTGTTCATCTTCATCCTTGCTGAAGTGGCAAAGTCTCAGATTAATCGCATTCACAACCTTAAGGGCATATATAACCGATTCACCAGGAGTTACATTATAAACATAATTTTATACGCTGTGTTGTTTGGTATGTATATAATCCGCAAATTCGCCCCATTTAATGATAGACACCTTTAAAGGAGTAAATCCCTCTACATAATGGTTAGTTAAATTAAAACAACTTTAACGGGCAACTCACTCAAATATCAAGCAAGTCCAACCAACTTCACCACCACTACCACTTCATCTGTGATTAAGGGGATATGGCCACGAATGATACCCATGGTGATGAGAGACTGTTGAGAGAGATAAAGAGAGGTTTTACGTCACAAATTCCCCAACTCCTCTCTTATGCAAGGATTATCACACCAAACAATGTGGTCCAACTTAACACATCTGTAAAATTTAAGGTACGAAAAGCAAAATATGATGAAGTTTAACGAGATTCACACAAGCAATGTTTATTAGTTCTAAACATTTTAAGTGCAAATTTGTAATTGAATATCTTTTCTAGGTAATAAATAAACGACCAAAAAATGAGTGACATCGAGCCGAAGTATAGCTAGACTGTCCCCTTACTAAGTTCTAACTTCAATATCAGCAGAAAAATAGAGAACCGGAAATCTAAAAACTAGAAAAAATAAAAATTTCACAGGATAGAAAAACTAGCTTGAGATCGATAATTACTGTGAAACACCTAGCCATTTTGTAAAGACATCAAACTCTGTGTAGTCGCTGTCTGAGATCATAGTCTTGTACCATGCCTTTCCTGCTGCCCTAATTGCAGTTGCCTCCTCCTAAAAGTTGGAGAAGAAAATATATTTCATTAACAGCAAAATTATGTAATCATCGACAAATTAAGAACACCAAAAGACATGAATGAAATTCAAAAGTTGTTTATTAATACCTACAATTATGCACAAAGACAAAACATGAGTGAAATTATGCCTGACCACTATCCCGGCGGAATCCCAACAGGGGTACGTGGACTTGCAGGATTAGAAGAGAAAGAGTACTCACTTCTCTCTCTAAATTCTGCATGACACGTACCTCGGGATTCAGCCGGGGTAGTGGGTCCGTCATAGGATAATTTTCCAAAAAACATTAAAGTTCTAGCTACATAGCTTTAACACGAACGGAGGAACATTCTATTAAAAGAATGCAAGTAAAACATCTCAATCTAATAGGTACTTTTCCTAACCGTCCATATATGCTTTAATGCAGTGGCTACCACGTCCTAGCTATAGAGATTAAGTTGGTATTTGCTAGTTGCTACACTAAGAGAGGTGATTATTCGCGGTCTTAATTTTAGAACCCTATAAAATGAATAAACAAGTTATAACAGAATGAACATAGTAGAATGTGATTGCTAGATGTGGTCATCTCCAATCCAACATTCACAACATCATAGTATACAACTATCATCTCCACTATGTGCATATCCGATCAAACTATTATCAATTTGCAGATATATCTAACCTATACTAACTATATTGGTTTTCTTCCGTACTATGTTCTGGTATGATCATGCATCTAATATAAACACCGGGTTTTAATTTCCGGAATTAAACTACAAAAGTAACTTAAACCAACATGAAAGAATAACCCAAACTGAGATGATCATAAAAACTAATCTATTAAATCATCATTATCTAAGTTATAATTGAGTGAATATACCTTTGGTATGGCAGTCCTCTTCTTCTCAAGCTTCTCCTTCTTCGCCTTGACCCTTTGAGCTTCGGCAAGTAAAGCCATCCTCCTAGCAGTCTTAGCATATGGATTGAGTCTAAGAAGAGTATTCAAATTCTTTAATGGGTTCTTCTTCATTGGAGGTCTTTTAATATCCTTCTTAATTGGTCTTACAACAGATTGAACCTCATCAGAGTTAATAATCCTAGATAAATCAGCATTAACCATTTTCGATCTAGGCAAAATATAACCTTTCTTCTTCTCAGATTGCTTATCAAAAGTTCCATAAATTGAATCAATCATTTCAAAAGCAGATTTAGTCCAAATGATAAATCTTCCTAAATGACCACCAGGAGCAAGTTTAAGAAGATTAAGACGATTAACATTTGCAATTTCAACACCAGGGAGATTACGAAAAGCTTTAACGATCTTTGATCCTTCAGTTCCATAAACAATCAATGGACCTTTACTAGTAATATAACGACGATTTCTCATTTTACCTTTACCAGGACGAATCGAATGACTATCTTTCGCTTTCTCGACATCGGGATAAGCACCGATCTGTTTCAGTAATTTGATCGCCGATGAAGTTTTTTCAACAGATTCAGCTGAATCACCGATCACGAGTGGAAGTTCAGGTACGGATTCGATACGGTGACCACGAGCAAGAACGAGAGAAGGTACCGCACAAGCAGTTAGGGCAGAAATAATGGCGTATCGTTTCTGGTTAACATTGATTTTTCGGTGCCATCGACGATAGATTCTGGTTGGTGCAAACATTCGTCCACCACGACACATGTTACCAAAGGCAGCTTGACCGGCACGATGAGTACCACCGCCGGGAACACGAGGGATACGAGAAACAGCACGACCAGTACCCCATGATTCAGCTGAGGTTTGATGACCGGCTTTTCTGCTAACGGCGTAAGGTTGACGACTGTTTTTTGACATATTAGCGTGAACAAATTTGACGATATCAGGTCGGATTGATGCTTTCATGGCGTCTGGGAGAGGAAGTGAGTTGCCTCCGTCGGTTGCCATATCGCCCTCTACCGGCTGAACGGTTACAAGAGGACGAGCCGCCGCGGCCATTGATGATGAGTATTACGGGGAAACTAGGGTTTAGTGAAGATTAACGATGAAATGGGTTAGACTTAAAGGGGAGGAATTAGGGTTCTTGGTGTTCTATATACTGCAAATGATGCTTAGAACTACAGTAGTACCCTCCAATTAGGGCTCCAAATGGAGAGAGGGGATGTTTGGCAACCAGTACAACAACAACCCAGATTGGGCTACCCACCCGTGCGAACTGGGCTGGACCAAGAATGAAGTTCCGATTCCGCCGGAGAAGAGAGATTTCTGGCCTTTAGGCATTCTTGACCGAACTGAGAAGGGAGATTTAGGCGCTGTTTGTTTTTTTTTTTTTATTTTGAGCTGAATCTGAATTGCCTGAGCTGAATCGGCTGAATCTGAATTGCCTGATTAGTTTAAAGTAAGATGTTTGTTTTCCAAATCTGAATCATTAGATCTTAATCACAAAAGTTACATTTATAACCCCATTTATATTTTAAGAAAAAAAAACCTTCACTTTTTCTTTGAATCACTTTCTCCTTCTCTCTCCTATCTTCTTTCCCAACCGGATGCCAAAACCCTAGTTCACCCAACACTCTAGTTCGTCCAAAACCATAGGTCATCCAAAACCCCCCATTGATTTTTTTCATTTTCTACTTCAGATACTCTAGTTCGTTCAAAACCCTAGGGCATCCAAAACCCCCCATTGATTTTTTCGTTTTCTATACTTCAGATGATGTTGCCATTGATGATGGAGTGGTATTGTTGTTGTTTTTTCTCACTTTCTCTCTCTCTCTAGCCGAAGATTAATGTCGCCGGATCTCACAGGGTTTCGAACAAGATAATCCTCACCAGTCCAGCGAGGGTTAACAAGCCCTTCATGTGGTGGTGGTGGTGGTGGTGGACGATTAGGATTCATAAAACCCATCATCTGGTCGTGATGGTGTGTGTGTTGTGGTGGTGGTTAGGGTGTGTTTGTCACCGACAATGTTTGGTCTTGGTTTTTTTTGTGCTTGTGGTGGTGGCGGCAGGGGTGGTGGTGGTGTTGTTGGTGGTGGTCTAGTGGCGGTAGTGGTGGTGGTAAAATGAAGAAGATGAAGATAGAGTAATTTTCGGTTTTTGCGGGGGGCATATTTGTCATTTATTACTTTTCAGCAGATGGGTTTGTTTTTCAGACTTGTTTTAAAGTCTAAAATAACTGTGTCTTAATGCAGCCAATTCAGATGTCAAGATCAGTCAGGCAAGATTTCAGATTTTGTCAAATAAAAAAACAAACGTCTGAAATCTGAATTGAGATCCAATTCAGATTTCAGATCTGAAAACTTCAAAAAACAAACAACACCTTAGTAAATGCCCCCATTTATTTAGCTATAATGGGACCGCACTCCTAACGGGAGTTAATCCCAAAGTTCAATTTCCCGTCAAAAGCTCGTTATACAGTGGGCGTGCGAGTCACAGGCTTTTCACCCCCATCATTATCTGCCGGTCAATGGAGGCTTACCTTTCAACGACCAAGATCGAGTCCATCACTTCTTCTAGTTGTTGAAATTTTATTAGCTTGACATTCCCCCAACCTTCTCCAACGGTAAAAACTCAGTCTATAAAAACGTTAATTGCCTTCTAATCTTCCCTTGGAATTCTTTGAAAAACTTTGGAAGCAGGTGCAAGTGTTAGTCGACTCGCTAAAACTGACGGGAGGAGGGTAAAAAACAACTTCAGATTCCCAGGTTCAGGTATATTAAATCTTATGGATAAAACCTGTGTGGATTAAAACCTTTGTGGATTATTTGGAATTTCTGTGCCACAACTTTTGTCAACAACTTTTGCCTATCAAAGGTGAATGTGAGAAGGTTTGAATGCTTCTTGTCAATGAGTTGACTAACACTTGCATAGTTGCACTTGCTTCCAAAGTTGATATACCTGAGAACCTAAAGCTGTTTTTGACCCTCCTCCCATCAGTTTTAGCTAGTCGACTAGTACTTGCACATGCTTCCAAAGTTCTCCAAAGAATTCCATGTGAAGATTAGAGGGCAACTATGGTTTTTATAGACTGAGTTTTTACCGTCGGAGAAGGTTTGGGGAAGGGCAAGCTTGATTCCAACAGCTAGAAGAAGTGACGGACTTGATGTGTAAGCCTCCACTAATCATCAGATTATGATGGGGATAGATAAGAAGCAAGTGACTCGCACGCCCACTGTATAACGAACTTTTGACGGAAAATTGGATTTTGAGGGTTAACGCATAATATTTTTAGGGGTGTAGTCCTAATATAGCTAAATAAGTGGGGGGTATTTACTAAATCTCCCAAAAACATTAGAAAAAAAAATGGGTAAGAAACACAACCAAATAAATCGCGGGAAAAAAAGGTTTTCCGTTAGAGAGAGATGAACTCCATTAAAAGAGATTTTTTTTTGGAGAAGTTAGATAGAGAGTGGAACTCCACTAACCGTTTTCTAGAGAGAGAGATCTTAGTTTTTTGTTGTTTTTCCGGCTCCTTCGCCGGAGTCCCCTTCAATTTTGAATGGGATGAAGTTCTTTTTAAGTCTTCTATGTCTTAGGTTTAAGTTTGAAGTTACTATTTCTCTTTGAGAAAGAGATGGATGAGTTTCATACCATACCATCGATGAAGATGATCATGAGAGACACTAATCAAATTAAAGGTTTCAAAGTCAACCTACGAAGAGAAGAAGAGAAGATGGATTTCGAATCTGGTTCTTACTTGAACAACTACGAAGATCTGGATTAAAAGAATAAATCACACGACGAGATTTGACAAAGTAATCTTTCATCCGATTGGTATCAATTCTAGTATCATCATACAACTTCATCTTATTAGTATTATTTTATTATCGTTGATCTTATAAGATCTGTAATTTGTAACCTTTAGGGTCTTTTCATTCTCGATCTTAAGGATTTTTTTTTTCGACCTTTAGGGTCTCTTTTCTTTAAGTTTGTGTCTTGTCAATTCCTTTCCTTTCATGAGGCGCTTTACATTCGAAAGATCTGTGAACTTTACTTACGTAACTCTCATGTAGTTCTCAGAGTAGTAACAATTATCTACCATGTAATGTTTTGATTGTTATCACTTATGAATAGAATTATGTTTAATCAAAAAAATAAAAATAAAAAATAAAATCGCAAGAAAAAGAAGTAAAGACTACCAGCCCTTCAAATTCAATCCGGTGGATACGAGAAAAAGGCAGATATGCTCTGAGCCTCTCCCACACTTGACTAACGGTACACAGTTAAAGAGCGGGAGAGAGAAATAGGAGAGCAGATGACAGAACTAGAGAGAGAAAGAGAGTGAAGAAGAGAGACAGAGAGAAGTCAGTCCAGCGGGGAGGGATATAGAGAGCGAGAGAGAGAGAGAGAATGAGAGAGCCACTTCTAGTCGGTTCTTCGATTCTTCTCCCTCCAAATTCAGTTCCTCTCCCTCATCTCTTCGCCGCCACCACCACCACCGCCACCAAGAATCACAAATCCTCCTCCTCATATTTCCAAGTCAATTCATCCAAACATTTTCCCGCCAAATTATCATGCTCATCATCATCATCATCTTCTTCAGATTCCTCCACCATCACCACTACCGCATTCTCACGGCCTCCGCTTCTAATGAACGTCCGTCAAGATATCACTCCACGAAGAGGAAACCGTTTGAAATACTACGCTGATCTTGCTTCCAAGCTCGCTGAAGATGGTAGACTTGAAGATTTCTTGATGATTGTCGAGAGTGTTTTAGGTTTAGGCATTGATCCTCATTCATTTATTGGTTCATTGAACATCAAACTCGTTTCTTCTGGTTTTTCTTCTATGATCTGCGATGGTAGGATTCAGTATCTAGTTGAGGTTCTTGGTAGAGTTGACAAATTAGGGCTTTCTCCTTGTTCACTTTTTGATGAATCGGCTAAACAGTCTTTGGCTTTAGAATGTCGTCGGCTTATAAATCGCGGTGAATTGGAAAATGTCGTTGGATTCATGGAAAACCTAGCAGGTAATTGAAATTTAACTTCTCTATCATATTATCATTTGGCAAAAATCTTTAAAGTTCCAATAAGATTTCACCAAGGAAAATAAATTTGGTTAGATGAAAGTATGAAACTGTTTCTTGGTTTTATTTAGGTTTTCGATTCTCTATCAAAGAATTCGTGGAGCCATCAGAGATGATTAGACTATGCGTGGAGAAACGTGATCCAAAAATGGCTGTAAGGTATGAATTAGTAATAGTTGAATTGTTTTATTGGGTTGTTGTTGAGATTAAATTTTTAAACCAACTGTACATGTAATATATATAACGCCAATGTGATTTTAGGGCGTACATTTGTATATATGGTAGAAAGTATGAACCATAAATTTTAGCTACCCAGAGATTTTGTTTGTACGATATGTTTATGCTCGGTCTATGTGAAACAAACAAAATTGCTATTGTGATACTTGAAACTATGAAAACATAGGATAACGTGTATTCTTCCACACTCCTTGTTTACTTTGCGGCTTTGTCTCATTTATATCCCCTTGGCCTTTAACTCTCCAACTTTAACGAGGTCTGCTACTTTTGTTTTTCGTTTTCTAGTTTACTGCAGTCGCATGCTCACCTGTTTGATGCTCTTTTTCTTCCACTCATTTTCCATTTTTCTTCATTCTCTCGCTTCACAACTAAGAAAGGGGTGGACTCCAAGATTGGTTGCTACGAAAGCATTATGTACTTAGAGTTTTATTACTAAAATATAATATGTTCTGGTCACTATTTAGTATTTAATTCATTTATTACATTATCTTGCAGGTATGCTTGCATTCTTCCGCACGGCCACATGTTATTCAGTTCAATCATTCAGGAATTTGGAAAGAGAAGGGACTTGGTGTCCGCTCTGACTGCATATGAAGCCTCAAAGTGCAATGGACCTAATATGTACGCTTGCCGCACTATAGTTGATGTTTGTGGTCTATGTGGTGACTCCTTAAGGTCTAGGCACATTTATGAGGTACTTGTCTAGTCCCTCTTGGCCTCTTTAGAAAATTTTATGCTTCTACTTGTTTTTCATTTAGTCTCCACGTGGATGTTATCTTTCTTTCTGGAGCTGAAACACTAGAACCAGTCATTAGCACACTGGGTATGGGTTTGCAGTTCTGCTTTTGCTTTTCGTACACATAACGTACACATCTACTTTGCTTGATAAATTTTTACAAGAGATCTTGCTCGGATGTTCTAAAAATGAACACGACTATCACTATTTACTACTTATGAACTGTAACTATCAACATTTTTTCCCTGTGAGAGGGGAGTTTTTTTTAGTCTAACTTTACTTTCTTTTAAGCATTTAAGAGCATCTTATCTCTTTCTTTTAAATGTATTTAGTTAAGAAAAATCTTGAAGGAAACTGGTATTTAAAATCACCTAGTTATATGGTCAACCACTTCCTCTCAAGTCCCTCCTGAACCATGAAACAACATATTGAATTAGTTGAACTTGCAGCTGGTGTCCAAGTTTCTCACTTGTCGTGATGGACGACTCTTTTGTGAATATTGTGTATATATTGTTCGCGTGATGGGTTAATTAATACTATTTTGGCTCGATTAAAAGAAGTTTAGGGTGTAAGTGCAAAGGGGGGAGAGTCCATTATATGAAGGTTACTTCTAGTCGGGACAGTACTTTGTTGAGTACAGCCTATACTATAAACAAAGTCTTGTTCCAAGAGAAAGTTATTAACAATAATATGTCTCAAATTTTAACCATCTGTCTTCATATCTCCGAGGAAATACAGGTGATTGTTACTCAGTTTATTTTTCCTTTACTTTTGGTGTATGAAGTTCTCCTCTCCCCATCCATGCTAACTTTTTATTTGTTATTCATCAACATTCCTTTATTCTTTATTGATTCAATTTTGTTTTAATGTTGAATTGTTCGGCAGGAGTTGCTTGCTCAGAAGGTCACCCCAAACACTTACGTTTGCAACAGTCTTATGAATGTGAATGCCCATGATTTGAGCTACATCTTGCATGTCTACAAGCATATGCAAGTAATGCTATCTCCTCTTTTATCTTGCTGCTTTGTAGGTGGGTTTTGTACAAGTTCCATTTCCATGTCTAAATGATGTCATCTGCATTTGGTTTTACAAACTCTCAACTCGCTTCTGACATTTGT
This sequence comes from Eschscholzia californica subsp. californica, assembly GCA_002897215.1. Taxonomy (NCBI): domain Eukaryota; kingdom Viridiplantae; phylum Streptophyta; class Magnoliopsida; order Ranunculales; family Papaveraceae; genus Eschscholzia; species Eschscholzia californica. The sequence goes on from BEHA01050214.1 coordinate 348,120, forward strand.
TTCATGCCAATGCTGTGTATGTAGTTGTTCAGAAACAATCTAGACATTATTTATTTGACAGTTCAGGGAAATTATCCAGCTCATTTGGAGATATCTATCCTCTTTGGCTCTCCGAGCTTCGATTTTTCTTACTCTTTGCCAGAATCTAAGTTTGAATCCTGCTTCATGTACTAGTTGAATTTATACGGATAGTTATAGTTATTTGCTAATAGATCACTTAAGAAAATTACTATTTCATAGAATGCCACAAAAATATATTGTGCTTTGATGTTGTTTATACACACTCTAACATTCTTTATACCTGTATATGCAGAACATTGGTGTTTGTGCAGATATGGCATCTTATAACATACTATTAAAGGCATGTTGTCTTGCTGGAAGAGTGGATTTGGCCGAAGACATTTATAAAGAGGTAAGGGATAAAGCTTCGAGCGGGGCATTGAAACTTGACGTTATAACATACAGCACAATTATAAAGGTACTTCTCGTCGCTAACTTGTGTAATTCATTTTTTCCTTGTATCTGTTGACTGGTTTCCTCATTTCCTTTTTAGGTGTGTACAAATACAGTTCATCACTTTTTTTTTCTTTGGGTTCTATTAACTTTTACTAAATTACCAGGTCTTTGCAGATGCAAAAATGTGGCAAATGGCGCTGACTATTAAAGAAGATATGTTTTTGGCTGGTGTTACTCCTAATGAGGTTACATGGTCTTCATTGATCACAGCATGTGCAAATGTGGGACTTGTGGAGCAGGCAATTCGAACATTTGAAGAGATGCTACTGGCTGGCTGTCAACCCAATACACAGTGTTGCAACACTCTTTTGAATGCTTGTATAGAGGCATGCCAGTATGATAGAGCTTTTCGCATTTTCCAGTCTTGGAAGGAATATGGGCTTCCGAGACCTTGTCATCCTAATGAGTTCAGTCAAAATACAGGTACCGAAGTTTGCACGGCTGTAGGGGTTTCAAGTTCAACTACTAAGCCGTTCCCCGACCCACGTCGTTTAAGTTTTTCTAAGATTGTCCCATTTAAACCGACCATTGCTACATATAATATCTTAATGAAGGCTTGCGGTACTGATTATCACCGTGCAAAAGCTATTATGGAAGAGATGAAGATAGTAGGTCTTTCTCCTAACCACATAAGCTGGTCAATATTGATTGACATTTATGGAAAGTCAGGCGATCTAGGGGCTGCAATACAGGTAAGATATGTTTTAAATATGTTTCTCAACTCTGTCCTGATTGGTATATTTGGTTGCATTGGTTATGTGGCAGTTCTGATTACTGCTACTGGAATAGATATACAATAATGTCGTGATTGATATACAATAATGTTGCACACTTGCACTCTCCTCTCTGGAAGCACATTTGCTCCGTCAATTTATTTTCAATAAATGAGAGATTCGAGTTGCACAAGTATCTAGTGTTGCAAGTTCGTAGCGGCGCTATTTTTATTTTGGTCATCAGACAGGATCAGTTATCTCATATCTGGGTCACGGTGCTATTGTAGTGTTATGTGACCCTGGAAAAGGCAAAAATCTTTAACCGCAGCTTGCAACATGTCTCTTATCCATATTCACTGCACCATCTGTTCTCAAATACATGATTCTCGTTATGTCACTTTTACTTCACTTGTGTCTAATTTTCCGTAGTAACATGCTAACGTCTTGTACCTTGATGTATTCATGAAATTTATTTTTCTTCGGCAGGGGTTAAAATCTATGCGTGATGTTGGAATCAAACCTGATGTCGTTGCATATACAACAGTCATTAAGGTTTCTACTGTTGGTAACACTAAGTTTGACTGTTTCCGAGTCCTTATTTAGTCTTTTTTATGTTCCGTACTACATTGCTATCACTTTCAACCTTGCACAAGCTGACACACCTCGTTATTCTTGCAGGCTTGCGTGGCAAATAAAAATTTAAAGATAGCATTTTTGTTATTTGAAGAAATGAAAAGATATCAGTTACAACCGAATCTGGTAAGCACTACAATCCTATAAATTTTCTTTTATAGTGTATAGATTTTTGTGTTTAGTTCATATTCTATATTTCAATTTTAACTCTCATCTAATTTGGTTAAAATAATGAAGAAACATGTTGTGCAAGGTTATTTAGTAGTTATCCAACTTAGATTGTAAGAGGTTGGTAGTGCGAGAATGAAAAAACTACGGTAATTACCTTTCCTGTGACAAGGAGAGGTTTAAATTCATCCCAAAATCGTCACTCGAGTATCAGTGCCACTGTACCACTCAAAACTATTTTCATCCATAATATTCCCCTTAACTTGAACTTAAAAGGTGAAATTGATCATACACCCTAAGTGGGACCCAGGACGATGAATACTTGCATGTTGAAACTGAGACCATCCAATGTAAAAAAGAACAAGAAACACTTCCAGGTTAGAGAAAACATGATTTGAGGAGGTTTGCTTGTGTACAACACTACAACTGTGAGGCTTATATTGGTCAGGGTCACTGGGAATAGGTGTACCAACCATTATTCATCTGTTAATGGATTTACCAAATGTTATCCTCAGAAATAATCATATTCCTTAAATTTCATGTGAAGGGCTGAGGTTAATATGGGATCTCGGGTTTGTGTTTCACCAAAGGGTTTTCCGTCATAGTTGCTATGTTACAAAACCAGTTCGCATTCGTGTAACTATCATATTTTAAGAACTATAAGCATTTAGTTGAGATCAAATCACAATCTGCTACATTACTCCTTTTTCTAATAGAAAGTTAATAATCGAATTTTATTTCAGGTGACATATAATACGCTTTTGAGAGCTCGTAGTAAGTATGGGTCTTTACATGAAGTCCAACAAAGCCTGGCTGTTTATCAAGATATGCGAAAATCTGGGTATGTCACGTTTCGTTCTTATTAATGATTTTGTTATTAAAAGTACACCAAGTCCTAGAAAAAATCAAAGTTTGTGCATTACATGTTTAGACGCATTTGAATGTGCTCTATAAACCTGCTGATGAAATAACATAAATACATAATCATAAATATAAAGTTAGTACACTTCTCTCTTTTACTAAATTGAGGAACTGTTTTGAAGTTCCTGTTCAATGTGCAGCTGGAGAAAAAACCCAGTGACTTCTAATTTATTGTGCTTGATTACATAAAAGACATTAGATACGTGTTATAAAAATGCAAGTACACAGTTAGTATAAATACCCAGGTGCATAGTTACCTACGTGATTTAGGCTCTATATCCTGTTTCCTTTGTTTCAGCGAAATTTGGTGGGTTTGGGAATTTGATGAAGATGAGGGTCCTTTTGGTCGACAACATGTTAGGACTTGGATCCGAAGCTTCATCTGCTGAACCTTTGCAAACCTCTTCCTTTAAATAAAAAGATAAATAACATATATACGAGGAACTAAGAAGAGCTATGGAACAAATTGCTGGGGTGACTTTACAGTTTCTTAGTACATAGGTATCTAACACGGACAATCAGTTTTAGCATTTCATGGTGTTGGGCCAAAGCCTCACAAGCATTTCCTCTCTGTCCATCTTGTTTGTGCAGCAGTTTCTACGCAATCATGTTTATTCCGTAGAATATTACTCAATGTTAATGTGTTTTTTATATAATCTAAAATTGTCAACTGACGTGTGACCCAAAAAATTGCAAGTAAAGTTAAATGACTTTATAACTAAGACAAGATAACATTGTTTTGCCACTCACACTGTGTAATGTTGCCCGGTACTTGCACCAGATATACAGACACACGTATGATA
>BEHA01050214.1:366837-380895 GCA_002897215.1 Eschscholzia californica subsp. californica
TCCCTCAGTCTAGTCCTTCAATCTTGGCGTTTCAGCCATGTGTGCTGTGACTTTTGTTTTAGTCTATGTTTAGCTAAGAGATTTGTGGATCAAACTGCCTTAAAAAGATACAACTTAAAACACCCTTAGTGGGAACTCGTCTTTCTAATTTGTGCTTCAATTAGCTATGGATCCTAGCTAAAAATAAAGAAAATTTTGTCAAAACTCTACGAGAAGCACCACGTTCCGTTGCACCACTGATGTGAAATTGATTGCAACATACCCTTGCGATATCACATCATAGTAGAGTGAATCGTGTTGATAATGTGTTATAGGATGATGTGGACCAACCATCTAGATTGATAATGATACTGTCCGCTTTAATACTTTTGAACCTCGCGGCTTTAAAAGACCTCACTAGTAAAGGGTGCTTAACCTCTTAAGAGGCCACACTCCATCTCACAACTGATGCGACATTGATTACAACACCTACAGTATTTTTTTTGCTTTGGTGAAGAAAGACCACTCAATTTTTTTAGTCTTCTCACTATGTATTTTCGTAATTTACAATTGTTTGTTTGTAAAAGAATTACGATTGCAGAAGGGCCGCAACTGCGTGCGAAAGATTACATCTTCTTGCAAAAAGATCACAGATTTATGGATTTTAACCAAACAAGATACAAATATTTAGTATTAAGCCAAACGAAATATAATTCATCTTTTTAACTTACAAAAACTTAAAATTGAGCCTTCGATCAAATTTCCTATAAATGTTAAAAATAATCGCGATGATTGAGTAAGGCTGGGCGGTGTCGAACAATGACCACGTAGTGATCGAAGATGAAAAAAAATAAGAAGTTTTGTTGTCCTAAAAAAATTTAACAAAAGACAAAATTGATCTAATTGGATAACCGGTGATTAAGATTGGAAAATGACGCTATGTCTGGCACCTTTCCCCGTCGAATCTCAGTCGGCTGATGTGTCGGACATAGATCTAGAGAGAGAAAGTTAAAAAAAATTCTCTGTAGATCTATGCCAGACACGTCAGTCGTCAGCCGACGGAGATTCAGTCGGAAAAAGTGTCGGGCATAACATCACGACTGTTAAGAAAAATAATATATGACTCTCCTCGTACAATCTCTTGTACGCTGTCTTGCTAAGCTGGCGAATAAGATAAGAAGTACTTATACTCCGTCTGTCTCGTTTTGTTTGTAGTTTTAGAGAATTCAATTTATCAAGGATATGTTATTTATTGCTCACAAATATTAGAGGATCCAATTTTTTTTTTTTTTAAAGAAGATATACTTCATTCATAAATTACTAGTAGTAATACAAGTTGGGATGTTAAAACGATCCCAAAAATCAGTAGCATGGTTCAAGAAGGCATTGTTTGCCAAGCTATGAGCCAAGGTGTTACATTGTCGATAACAAAAAACAAAGTGGATCGAATCAAATTCTTCAATACAATGACGAATGTCGAGTATGATTGATCTAGCTTCCCAAGGTATTGTGTCTCCCTTTCCATTAATTGCGTCGACAATTAGTTTGCAGTCTCCTTCGACAATACAGTTTTGTATATCCAACCGATGTGCCAATTCGACTCCCATGTAAAACGCCCAAGCCTCAGCTACTATCACAGAAACATTTCCAAGGTGTTTCGAACAACCTCCCATTAAATCACCATTCCAATTTCTGGCTACTGCGGCACATGTTGATCCTCGTGGTAAAACCGACCCGTGGACATTGATTTTATATTGTTCCGGCTCGGGTGGAATCCATTCATGATGTAATAGTCGATTGTTTGATGGTAAGGATATGGGTGTTGCAATTGGTAGGAAGAAAAGGTCTGATAAGTAACGACTGATAATAGTATTTTTATTGAAGGTAGTCGAGTTAAAAATCATATCGTTTCTCTCTTTCCATATACTCCACATAAGCAGGGAAGCTTTATTGAACATTAAGTAGGAATCGGGTTTTGCGATCCATACGGACAGATTCGAGATGATATCTGATGGTACATCCGTGTCTATAGTAACTCCAATTTGTTGGTATAAGTGTTGTACCCGGTTGCAATGGAGTAAGAGATGGGATGTCGATTCTTCAAATGTGTTACAAAACGGACAAAGGAGATCGAATATTTTGTACAAATCGACCTATATTAGTTTTTACTGCCAAACCACCGTGAACAATCTTCCATATAAAATTTCTCACCTTAGGATATAATGTATTGTTCGCCCAAAATGATTTCCAGTCGAAAGTTGGCGCTTGATACGAAGGTTGATGTAGGGTCAGTAAGCTTTTATAAAAAGACTTGGTACTGAATGTGCCATTCCTTGTTGGTGTCCAAATTAGACAGTCTTCCATATCTTCATGAGGTATAAAAATACTAAATATTTTGGAAGCAGTACTTGGATCGAAAAAACCGCGAATTAAATCAACGTCCCACGATTTACTGCCAAGTGAAAATAAATCCCTCACAAATATAAGTTGACTCGGCCAACCTTCTGGTTTGTCCAAGAGAAATTTGTGTAAATCTGGAATCGAAGGGTCTTCAAAGATGCGAATCGAAGCGCCATTACCCAAAGATCAAAAACAATAATGTTGAAAAAGATGCGAATCCAATTAGATCTTATGAGAGGGAACGCACAAGAAGGTGACTGTGTCAGCGTCGCGTGATTAAAAAGAGCGTGCATTATTCACAACGTGGTCACTGCTACCTCTACTTTGTACTTCATTTTCCCCATCTCCTTGCAACCACCTCTCTCTCTCTCTCTCTAACTTTCTTTCTCTAACTTTCTGCAGCTTCAAATTTGTTACTTTCATGGCGGCTTTTACTCGCCTCTTAAAACCCAAAGACATCAAATTCTCATCATATATGTGTAGAACCCAACTACGATCTTCCTCTTCAAATTCCGATGACAAACCTCTTCTTCTCCGTCGAAATCCCACGGACAGAAATGTCCACTGGGTTTTCCTCGGTTGTCCTGGTGTTGGTAAAGGAACTTACGCTGGTCGTCTCTCTAATCTCCTCGGTGTTCCTCATATTGCTACTGGTGATCTTGTTCGTGATGAGCTTTCATCCTCTGGCCCTCTCTCTCAACAGGTTTCATCTTATTTTTTTTTTTAGGGTTTCAATTTTACTTCTTACCCCCATGTTATATTGTTTTGTTTGAATTATTCTTTTGTTGTTTATTTTAAAGTGTTATTGGAATTATAATAATTAAGATCTGTCTTAATGGTTTCAAAGATCATAAACTCGAAATTCAAACTACTAATCCTTATTGCTTCAATTTCATGCATATTGAGATTTGTTGCTTCAATTTTATACATAATCCTGAGATCATTGATGAACTTATATACTTAGGGTTTTGTTTAGTTTACATGCTTTTTAGGTCATTAGAATTAAGTTACCAATAGTTAAATCTCTAATTCCGTCGCTTTAGGGTTAGGATTGAACTTTGAAGAGGACCCAATTAGCATACCAATTGGGTTTATTTCTAAATTTGTGATTTATCGTTGCTTATGTAAAATTAAGTTTCTACTACAGTTTTTGATTGATAAATCATTGAACTTTGAAGAGGACCCAATTAGCATACCTAGTTAAAAGTACTTGTCCGTAAGATTATCCTAAATAGAGGCAAAACTGTGATTACTAGAGCTTGTACTCCACTTACTGGTAAAATATTTTCTTTTCGGAACAAGAGAAACAAAATTATATTGATAAAAGTGAAATATATAAATAACGGGCTCTAAAATGAGATCCCTAATAGACCCCCAAAAGTTAGACCAAGTTTGTGCATTTCTTCCCCGTAGCTTGAAATAGAATAAACAAGTCACGGGTAGCACTTTAGAGAAGAGCATAATCCTTGAAACTAAAGGTCCTTCATATTTGACTCTTTGAGCAGAGCGATAGAGAGACTTCATTTGCTAAGCCTTTAGTTTGGTCTTCTCTCAAAAGCAACTAAAAGGTCAAGTTTTATCATTATCAGACATCTCTCCTTTGAGTATAGCTCTATTCTTTGTTTTCTAAATAGTCCAAATTACGGCGTGTGGAATTAGGTTCCGAAGTTTCTTGATTTTGTTATAAGCTGCGGAACGCCAAAAACCTGATATATGTAGTGTTAAAAGTATCTATGTTTTATTATTCGCCTTATCTCCTACGAATGCTGGCATCAAGTGTGAGCTTTTATCCTAAGATTACATATTCTACACTTGAGTGAGGGGTTCATTTTGTATTAATTAGATAAATAAAACTATTGACCGAAGAAGCGAGGAAAATGTCTCTCTATCTGCCAACAACCCTTGGTTGGAGTGGTAAGAGGTATAATCTTCCACTTAGAGGTTAAGGGTTCGAGGCATACGCTGAACAATTAAAAAAAAAATGTCTCTCTCTATCTTTTGTGCTGTGTGTGAACTACTTTCTAACCGTTTTTCTTTATATATTGATTTATTTTCTTTCATTGTCTTTTACAGCTTTCCGAGATTGTAAACCAAGGGAAACTGTTGTCTGATGAAATTGTTATTCGCTTGTTGTCCAAAAGACTTGAAACTGGAGTAGCTAAAGGTGAATCTGGATTCATTCTTGACGGTTTCCCACGAACACTGAGACAAGCGGTGAGCATACTCGCAATGATAAACCGAAGGCATGTTCAAGTTCGCATGAATTATCCATGATTAACAAAAAAAATTGCAAGATTATATAAATCTGGCATTTGATCTTTAGAATGTCAGCATCTGCATTAAACAAAGTTGGCAGGTAAGTTTTTATATCAAATAAAATTCCCTTTACCAAAAAAAAACAAGTCTAAGACCTATGTGGAGTTCCCCAAGTATTCTATTTTGATCCATGACAATCAACCTGTTTATTATACAAATTTTTGTCAACTTATTTTTCGTTTAGAAGATGAATGTGGATACATTTATATGTGTAATTCAAAATCTAGTTCATTAATGGACCTTGCGGGTAGTTGATCATATCTTTTATGCATTCTGTCTTCTAATTGGCTTTCTTCTTTTTATTCATAGGAAATACTGGAGGGAGTGACAGACATTGATTTGGTGATTAATTTGAAGCTCCGAGAAGATGTAATCATCGAGAAATGCTTGGGAAGAAGAAAGTGCAGTCAATGCGGTGGGAATTTCAATCTGGCCTCTATCGACATTAAAGCCGAAAACGGCAAACCTGGAATGTATATGGCTCCTCTTCTCCCACCAGCAAGTTGTGAATCGAAGCTCATAACTCGATCTGATGATACAGAAAAAGTTGTGAAAGAGCGATTACGTATATATAATGAAATGGTATCATAATATCTGAATCTTCTCTTTCGATTATCTTTGTAGTTGTTTTCTCTCTTGGTTTTGGTTTTACAGCTGCGAAAAATGCTTAGTTCTTTCTTATGATTACTGTAGAGCCGACCTGTTGAAGAATTTTATCGAAGCCGGGGAAAATTATTGGAGTTCAATCTACCAGGAGGAATCCCAGAATCATGGCCAAAACTTCTGCAAGCTTTAAATCTAGAAGACAATGATAATAAGCAGTCTGCAGCAGCATGAATTATTACTTTAAGTGATCATTCGACAAGGTGAGTCGATTATTCTTAGCATTTCTGAGATTTATATGCAATAAAGGGTTCGAAAACGGTTTACCCTCATAGTGGGAGAAGATTATATAACCTTGTGTATAAAAAATGTAAATTAAAATGGCGAAGGCAATGCGTTTTTATTTGTAACAACAATTGATCAAATATTATTAGTATGTTTTTTAGGGGTAGGGAAAATCCGGTTTGAGCATAAGTTATAACAATCGGTTAGAACTTAGAAGAATGGGCTAATGGTAGTTGTCATATAATATGTGATTCTAAACTAGTTTTCAAGGTTTAATTATGGTAGCCAATACGGGGACAACTGATTTTTTTATATGAACAACAATTTTCGGGCCCGGTGCGAGTCAATTATAATTGACTTAGTTGACTTTGATTTAATGAGGGGACAACTCCATAAAGTCTTAAATACTAATAGTTACTAACTTGTGGATCATTAACAAAATAATAGTTCAAAATTAAAAATCTAAGTTGTCTTCTACTTCATCATCATCTTCTTCTTCCTTCTTCTTAGTCTTCTTCTTATTCTTTTACTGCTACTAAAAGTAAACTATAGTTTCTACCACTTCCTTTTGTATTTTATCAAACCCTAAATGAATGAAGAAGATTAAACTCATCAATATCCACTTCCCTTGTTTTTTAGTGAACTATAGTTTCTACCACTCCTCTTTGTGTTTTAGTGAACTATAGTTTCTACTACTTCCCTTTGTTTTTAATCAATCCCTAGATGGGCTTTAATCAAACCTTACATTGATGAGGTAAAACTCTAACTTTTTTTAATTTTATTTTGTATTTTCGTTTGGGGTAGTTTGAAAGAATACAAAATGATTTCAAGGCAAAAATTCGAAGTGAAAAAGAAATTTCCAGAATTTCGTGGGAAATCCACGAAAATATGCTAGATTTTCGTGGCAAGTCTCCTTCTGTCTTGGCAAATTTTCGTGGGAAATCTACGAAATTGGCTAAGTCAGAATTTTTTTTTTTTTTACAAAAAGTCAGATGTTAAGATCTCTCGTGTTTTGTCGATTTTCCACGAAGCACGAGCAACTTTACTTGTTTGTAAAAAAAAATCTAGGGTTTTGAAAATTTTGATTTCTAGGTTTTAAATGTTTTAACGGGTTTTAGGATTTTTAGATCTGATCTTTCTGGTTAGGATTATCCTTCAACAATTTCATTCCCTTTGTTTGATGTCATAATCTTCTCCAAAAATATTCTCTTTCTAGAATTTTGGGTTGATGATGAAGATGAAGTAGTAGAAGAAGACCAAACTTACTTAGGGTTTATGGAGAAAAGAGAGAGGTGTTAAAATAATACATCTAATTCTAAGAGGACTTGAGTGAAAATAATAGGGAGTTGTCCCCTTAGAAACTGGTGTCCATATAAAAAAATTAATTATTTTGGTTGTCCACATAAGATAGTTGTCCATATAAGAAAAACGGTTGTCCACGTATTGGTCACCTTAATTATTAGTTCTTTGAGATGATTTCAGTATGAGATACACTTAGAAAATAGAGAATAAGTTGGTGTACTGTTAGATTAAGTTGAGTGTGTTCTTCTCTCTCTAAATTCTGTCTGGTCACATACTTCGGCGGGATTTAACCCGGACAGTGGCGGGGCAAAGTCTCATATTGGTTTTGCAAATATTCAATGTTATGTTATCATGTTCTCTTTTATAAGTCCACATCTCTAAATCTCATCAAAAAAAAGTCCACATCTCTAATGGAGTATAATTTGTAATAAGTCCATATAAATTTGATAAAATGTGATGTTAAATTTGAAGTAAAGACTTGGTTACTTTGATGTATGGGTTTCTTCTTGACAAACGACTTGGCATAAAATCAACATCTTGACATAAATTCAAGTCTTGCCATTTTATTTTACTTTATAAGCTAAAGTCATTGCTTTCCTCATTTTCTATTTGATCCTTAGTGGTAGCCTCAACTTTAATAACCATAATGTATCACATTAATTTCGAAAAAATTGATTAGTGATGATGTGATGACCTCAAAAAATCAGTATAAACGTTAATACTTTTTGTTGATGATAACCAAAGGTTCGTTATAAGTGGAAATCGATAAGAGACATTCTTCATCACACGACTCATGCTACCCTTGTGCAAAGGATTAGCAAAGAAATTTTTTTTTTACCTAAAGAGTGCAAAAGATAAGCAAAGAAGTTCAAATATTCTACCTAACTGATATCTAGATCCTTTCTAAGTGTCTTAAGCTTTTGTAATTCTTTCAACAAAAAAAAAAAGGACTTTCTTAATTAAATAAGACACTAATGTATCCTTTTTCTTTTTGGAACTAGCACTAATATATCAATTCTTATAAAGTTGTTCGGATGAACTTGTCAAAATGTAATTAGACTCCAGTTAATTTTGAGAAATAGACACGGATGGTATGTTTTTAACTTTGGTTTTCAATATTTCCGTAAGGATAATTTTGGAAGTGCTCTTCCGAAATGTTTTTGGCACTTCTCTCAAGGCAATAACACTTTTGAAATTATCCTTTTTTTTTTTTTTAATTACATTGACTCTAAGAGTCATTACATTTCGTGTAGGATGGTCGAATAAAAACATCAAGTGAATAAATCCGATAATTACACTCATCTTAGATTTAAGTCTTAAAAGTCATATAAAGACTTTTCAAACCATCTTAGTAGCGTGAAAGTTCGTTTGTATTTCTATGTTATACATATATATACGAGGGTGTAACCCGTGCCCCTAGGGCACGGACAGTATTTTCGAGCAACACGCAAGAATTTATATTTTCATTTTCAGATTGACAGTGCAAATTGACAATAAAATTAGGCAAAAAAGAATCGTGTTCTATGTCTCAAAATAAAATATATCAACACATTAGAAATTCAATTGTTACACTAAACACAACAATTAGTAACAATTCAATTAGTAACAATTAGTAACAATTCAATTAGTAACAATTCAATGGTTACACTAAACACAACAATTAGTAACAATTCAATTAGTAACAATAATTAGTAACAACAATTAGTAACAATTCAATTGTAGCCTAGAACATTATATCAACACATTAGAAAAACTCATTTTAGTGTAATGGAACTCGATTTTACAAATTTGCAAAAATTTGGTAGCACAAAATAAACTCCAATTGAAATTCAAAATGAACGCTACAATTCGAAAATAGTTTTAAACTAATATGTTCAAACATATAATCCTTGCAAAAAAAAAAAGTTCAGATATATCAACGTTCCAAATTAGAAGAATGAACTCTTCCGAATCTCGTTTATCGCTTCCACAACCACAAACGTGCGATCTTCTGGAAGAGGTTTCTGTGACAAACCTTTCGTCATTCCTTCTACAACCATAGTCGTACATCTTCACTCGTATAGATAACTTTGTGAAGATATGTTGAACTTCGCTAAGATAGACACTGAACCCCAGTGAGTACTTTTGCAGGAGGTCCTTTCTTTAATAAATCCGTTCAGTAGCCGCTCGAACAAACCTTGAGTTGAGCTAATGAGTAAGAAAATCTGATCACAAACGCAAAAATCAGTAATCTATCACAAATGCAAGATTTAGTAAGCTTAGAGTTTGTTTGAATAAACCTTAAGCTTAAGATTTGTTCGAACAAAACGTAAGCTTAGGGTTTGATCGAACAAAACCTAATTGCCAATCCAGAAATTCCTAAGAAAGATAATGCAAGATTTAGCAATCATCATGTACAGTCTATTGCACCTATACTGTAAACCCAAATAAAATCGATCACAATTATCACATCTATAGTACAAAACACTGGAAAATCAAAGGTAACACAAACTTTCACAATTTAACAATCATCATTCACCTGGACGCAATTTATTAATTTTCTAATTGACAAAACTAAAGAAGACTAATCAAAAGAAAGAGTAAAGAGTTTAATCTAAAAAAAATGATAGATTATCATACAAAACTAAAAAAAAAACTAAACGAAAGTCCATCTCATCCGTCTCGGCCTTATTGTTGGTGTAAAATTGAGCTAATAGTGGTGCAGACTATACCGGTTGCTCCTTTAAGTTAACTTATCAAACAAAACTAAAAAGAAAGAAAAACAAAAGTAGTCAAGGAAGTACTCATTGAGCATTTACGGAATTTGAGGAAGCCACCAAGAGAAGAAGGATGATAGCCAATTATAGAATAGGGTTTCGATCAAGGAAGTATTCATTGAGCATTTACGGTACTTAAACAAAGTTATATCGAATCTGATAAGTGGTGTATGAGAAGAATTACTAACCTGTCCAGTATAAGCACAATGAAGAACCAAAAATTGAACTTTATAAAAGCAGGAAAACCCCTAGTTTTCAAGCTTCCAATTTCATAACCTTAGAAGCTTTAAAACCCTAGCAGAGTCCGATCCATAGAAAACTTGGGGGTTTAGGATCAAAACCCTAAATAAATCAAAACACAAAATCGACCATGATATATTTCCGGACGATATGCGAGTATGTGTAATTTTTTCTTTTGATTTGACATTGCAAGTTTACAGCAAAAATAAGTTGAAAGTGCAACTTCAGTAATAAGTTCAAAATTAATTTAAGTAAAAATAGTCAAAAAATATTCAAAATCAATCATTTACTCCTTACTTGCGGGGGACATTGAAACTTCTGGGCACCACTATGCATATCATCCTCTTCATATGCCTCTGGAGGTTCATCCTCATCTATTCCTCGATGTTCACAACTTCCCAGGGTTGGGTTTAATGAGCAACAACCTACCGTCCAAACGGGTCAACACAAACTCGGGCGATCCTTTTGCAACACTCCTGTAATCGTCTCAGATTGGAAACAAAACAAAAAAAAAAGTTCAGACCATTGCTAGAATCGACATTTTAATATGACTCGTTTGAATATAACTTATGACTCTTGGTTCATCTAAAATAAACATGATGAGTAAAATTAAAAGCCCTTTGCCTACAATAACCTGACTCAGACTAACAATAAAAGACAGACTTCACCTACAACACGTAAAGAAAAAGAGAGACTGAATTGAATGAAAGCTAATATTCTATTGTACTCATTGGTCTAGCCCCTAGAAGGACACAACCTGAAAACCACAGACGAACACCATTATCTTCTATGGAGTAAATGTGCTAGCCCCTTGAGGGCACTGGTCTTTGTCACCAATGGTCTCACGATTCCCTTGGTACTCTGGACACTTCAGTAAGGCACCAGATTTTGATCATTTTCTAAAACAAAATAAATTTCAACATCAAACACTGCCTTTAAACAATCTCCATCACCCCAAACTTCTAAATTCAGATACTTAAACACAGAAAGATGCCATGAACAAAATGAGTCAAAATAATACCATTGACAAAAACAAATCAATGTTTCAAAGACTTACCAACTGCCCTTGGAGTAGACGACATTTCAAAAGGGAGAAAGTTTCTTTGATGTGCCACGGTAAGAATCCTATAGAGACACCAACGAAGAATGCATACCATCTTTTCCCCTCATCTGCTTTTGTAACTGCCTAATATGCAACAACAGAATTATTGACAATGTTGGTAATAATCACTTACCATCAGTCCAAGAAAATCAAAGAGATTGGAGAACTCATGACCTTTACCACCAAAAGGATATCCACCACCAAAAAAGGATGACACGATGTCAAAGGGGTCGTGGCCACCACCACGTCCAACCATTCCTTCTCCTTAAGCCTGTGCTAACTCCTTGAACTGCAATAATAATCTTCATTATCACCATAATTGGTTTAATCTACTCAAACAAAGTTCATTAGTCTAAGAAGAAGTGGCAAATCAAAGACTAAAATTCTATAACATATTTCATGCAATGAAATGGAGAAGCCTATAAAGTATAAACTCTCAAGTATAGATTCTCATTATTGCATGAATCTCAAATTAAGCAATCTAACAGCAACATACCCACCGATACAAACGACGAAATCAAAATTTACCAGTAAAATATTGTCATTAAGCAATCAAGAGTATGTACCATCTAATCTGTTCAAATAAATAACCCAAATAGTACATAAGATGAAATATTGCCCAAATCGAGCAACATTAACTGCAGACACCTAGTGAGAAGAGTATGTACCATCTAATCAAGTCAGATTAAATAAGTCCAGATTTACAATAATGAAGAAAATAATCAAGGCAAACTTAACTGCTAGAAAGCTAGAGAGAGATCAAAGCTTGCCCAGTTGGAGAGAAAAGAAAAACTTGAAAGTAAGTTGATTTTAAATCTACAGAAAAAAGGGAACAACGAAAAAGAAAAAAGAAAGATGAATTTACCATAAAACAATTGTGAATGAAGAAACAGTGATGTCAGACTTGAAAATTGAACCAAGTGTTTAACTTAAAGCCACCTGTAAAAAAAAGATGGATTAAAGTTAGGGAACTGAATCAAAGAATTCTTTAGGTTCAATGTTAGAAGACGGGAGAAAGAGAGTGAGATATTCGGGTTTACAGATCAAAATCAAAACTGAAACGGAACCAAAGAAACAGTTTATTCCTAAAAACAGTAGCAACTTCAACCATGACCTCAGAACAGAAGAAACAATGTAAAATATAAATTGTTAGAAAGAAAGTAACAAAAGAAATATAACGAACATAACGAAATGAGATTGAACATCATGATTTCCCTTCACAACCGAAGAAGACGTAGAGTTATAAACTCGGTTTGAAACCAAATTGATTACCTAGGAAGCAAACCAAATTTAAAAACTATAGACACAAAAATTGAGAATCTGGGGCAAATGAAAAATACTCTTAAGACACCTTAAACACATTTAAAACATAGCAAGAAGAAAAACAAACCTAAAGAGAAAGAAGTCGGACATTTCTTCTTTCTGTTTAGGCTCTATGGACTATTGTCGTTGCATTTAATAGGACAGAAGCTATTGAAGTAGGAGATAAAGTTATTTAAGTAAAAGGTAAAACAACTTAGTGAGTCATTTAATCGAACACCTCGAACTCGCAAAAAAAAAAATGATTGAACTAAGAGAAAACTTGTAGTAGTCCGTAACCCTAATTGAACATCCTGCACCTAATGTTCCTACAATTCTTGTTATTGCAGAGTAAAAGTTCTGCCAAATTCATCATCACAAATCTTAAAAGCAACAGCACGGGAAAATTAAAATAGACCTGATGAACCAACCTATCCAAATCCATATCAATTTTAGATATCAAATGAGTTCTAACAAAGATAGAGAGCTTACAGTTCAAACTTGATTCGTTCACCAGGAGATTCTGGAATCCAAGAAAATGAAACCCTAAGTTCTTCAACATTACACAAATGAAACCCTAAGTTCCAATCAAAGAAAAGCAGAAAAAAGAGAAGAAGAGAGAGTACCTTCAAGCTATTTGTGAGAGGGAGAGAGAAGTAGATTGAGCATGAAGAAGAAGAGAGAGAGAGAGAGAGATGCAGAATCAAGTTTGAACTTAGGGTGAGAGAAAAGCAAAAAAAGAGAAGAAGAAAGAGAGATGCACGGACATAACAGAGGAGAGCGGGGAGGACATGATAGATTTGTGGGGGACCCTAATTTTGAAAAAGGTATCTTTCAGAAAGATTCTTTTTTCTTTCTCTCTTCATTTTTGTCCCTTGGATGGTTTGCCCCCTAAATCATAACCATCCAATTGCATGAAACCAAATCTCCACCATTAGAGATAAACTTGTGAGGACAAATCCTAGCCATTGGGAGGAGGGGAAAAGATACCCTCCTCCCTTATTATATAGACTAGGGTATAACCCGTGCCCGTGGGGCACGGACAGTTCTTCCGATTGCTTAATAGATCGAGCAAACTATGTGAATGAGCATAAATTACAACTGAATGGCTCACTACTTATTCGTCATGTTGGTAGTTGTTTACTTTCCTCAACATGACATTCTTATAAGAAGCCCTTACAATGTAAGTTTCAATGTAAGTTTCAATGTAAAAATAGCCTTAAACCAATAAGTTCAAACATTTAAACATTCCTAATCAGAATACTCTAACACCTGGATGTGTATGTAACATGAACATCCAAAATGTAAGAAACATAATGAAGAACTAATCACAAAATTTACAGGAGATTCTTTTGTGACCAACAAAATCTCTGGTTGTTCTTTAACTTCAACCTGCAAAAAAGACCAACAAAAAGATGGATTAGAATTGTAAAATTGAGCTGATACACTGAATCATAGATAACTGATTTTGAGTTTAATCTAGACCACACCAAAGATAAGAACCATACAAAATTAAAAATATAAGAAAATTGACACACGTGGTGCTGCTATAATGCGTCGAAAGAAGCTAAAGAAAATTGCAGTCTATAAAGAGAACTGTTTACTAAATGCAAAACACATTTGCCAGCGCTATTTCAGGAAGCCTCAAGGAACTCAAAGAGCAAATGGTACAAAATCTGTATAAATAAATGACGGGTGAAGAGTTCTTTCTATAAGAGGTCTCACCATTAATCATCAAGGCATAAAAGCAAATTGAAACTGCATGAAGATTTCTAT
>BEHA01050214.1:384515-398599 GCA_002897215.1 Eschscholzia californica subsp. californica
AGAACACATGTAAAACAATTTTGGAGAAAATTTAAAGTGTTCCACTCGGATCCCAAAAAATGTCGGAAATTCAGTCACTATGTGACCATTTCTCTAAACTAAAATTTGAATGTCGTGTGTCGCATTGCTTTCCTTGAGAAAGAAAAAAGCTAAGGAAACCACCCACCTAGGTCACGCTATGTTGCCATAAACAATGTGCGAAGTAATTTTACTTTTTTAAGGAACTTGCATTTCATTCATGAATCCTTAACTTGGTTTGAGTTGATGAATCTTTCTCTACTTGGTTTGAGGTGATGAAATATTCATCGAACCAAAATAAGATGTTGAAACCTACGTCAAAGCCCTAAATTACAATTGAAACAGATAGAACCCTAAAAACATAAACCCTAACTGCCATGTTATGATTGAAACCTACATCTATATGATATAAACCTAAATAATATAAAACAGATTGAAACCTAAAATTTCATAACAACAAAATGAAAACCCTAACTGCCATGAAATGATTTAGAGCTAGGTTGGGTTTGTCACAATATTAAAATCAAAACCCTAACCTAAGTAGCTTCAAATCAAACCAACATAATGTCACAACAACAAATCAAAACCCTAGATCAAAAAAATTAAAGACCTTGAACAGGAGCTTTAACAGTTGAAAAGAAAACTTAGGTCATAAGATCATTGTGAAATAGAGATGGAGGGGCCAAAGTGACTGTGAAATTGAGAGAGAGAGAGAGAGAGAGGGAGGAAGAGATACCTGCAAGTAAGATGAGAGGGAAAGAGGCCGACATCGTTTCTCTGCGACGAAGATGAGAGGGAGAGAGGCAGTCGTGAAGATGAGAGAGGGAGAGACAGAGCCAAGGTTTCTTTTGGGCGGGAATGATTGTTTGGGTGGCACAGGAAAGGGAAAAAAAGCATCTTTTGCGAAGATGCTTTTTTTGAATTTGTCCTAATTTCAACCTTTGGATGAAAAAAGATTAAATGCCATCCGTCTGATTCTAGGAGAATCAATCTGGGCCATTAGAGATAAACTTGTCTAGATAAATCTGGGCCATTGGGAGGAGGGGAAAAGATACCCTCCTCCCTTGTTATATAGATTTCCATGCTTCATCTGTGGATCGAAATTTTGAAATCAGAGTTAGTTTGGGGAAGATACACAATTATGAACCAACAATAGTATAGTTCTTGGGTTAAAGTTATCTTTTTCAGTTAGGCACAAGTACACCATAAGAACAGGAACCATACTCCCAAAGGTTAAGAACCACATTATATCATTTATGAATAAATTTTGGTATAAATAAATATCTTGCTTGCCTACCATTATGGAAAGACAAAATTGCAGTGCCACGTGACGTGATCAGTTTCAACCGATACTTTGATGACACGTGTATAGAGATGAGTTGAATACGTACATTTTATCTTTTTCCTCCCGAATTCCAAGAAAGTTTGGGATCGGGAATTCCATTTCTCGGTGTCTACCTACTCCCGGTGTCTACCTACTCTTCGCTTTCCCACAGATAGATTTTCTCACGCTTTCACCCCCTCGGTAAGTTCTGTTTGGGGTCCCAAAAATGGAATGTGAAGGAGAGGAACACATTTCAT
Organism: Eschscholzia californica subsp. californica; assembly: GCA_002897215.1. Lineage (NCBI taxonomy): Eukaryota > Viridiplantae > Streptophyta > Magnoliopsida > Ranunculales > Papaveraceae > Eschscholzia > Eschscholzia californica. The sequence continues at coordinate 386,115 of BEHA01050214.1, forward strand.
TATAGCCAGCGCTTTGGGGAAAGCTAAATAGTTTTCAGGGTGTGAAGACTTGGTCAAAAATTGATCAATTTTGTTTGACAATTTTATTTAAGGGAAAAGTAAAATAACTTCTCCACCTCAGCTCTCTCTCTCCACCTCACCTCTTTGTCTTCTCCGATTAGGTCGCCGATCGAAAAATTTTTCGGGCGGCGACCATGAAAAAAAAAAACATTTTTTCACTCTCTCTAGAAACTCCGGCGAAGGGAAACCCCTTCGCCGAAGTTTCTAGAGAGAGAGAGAGTGAATTTTTTTTTTCATGGTCGCCACCCGGAAAAATTTCCGGTTGGCGACCTAATCAGAGAAGACAAAGAGGTGAGGTGGAGAGAGAGTGAGGTGAGGTGGAGTGTTTTTTTTATTTCCCATTAAAATTTCTAAAATTCTACATATTCCTTTTAAAATTTCATACTCCGGAAACTTTTTAGCTTTCCCCAAAGCGCTGACCTTATAGGTAGACACCGGGAGTAGGTAGACACCGTGAGTAGGTAGACACCGGGAAATGTCGTTGTATCGATGTCATGTAATAACTAACGTAAATTGTAGTCTATTTTAAAAAAATGAAGTTTAGCCCACACGATTATATGTTTGTCAGAAAATTGTAGTCTATTTTAAAAAAATGAAGTTTAGCCCACACGATTATATGTTTGTCAGAAGAAAATGATTTCAGACAATCTACTCCAACATGATACTTGAGTGTGTGATTATCCACCCGTTTATTCTTTTACTAAATAATCTAAATCAATTTCTATAAATTTTACTATTAACGAGACGAAAACAAAAATGTTGTACTTAATACAAATTTGTATGCTTTATTTTTGGAATTTAAATTATTTCTTTAAGTCAAATAGAATCTAGTGCCTTGAAAGTGAATTCAGATAAAATGAGATGTAACAACATGTAAAAAATTAAATCGAGCATAGTTGAGCAGGTCTGATTATGCAGAATTTATGTTTTTGTTCTATCGTAATTTTAAAATATAATTCGAATCAGATTTGAAAATATTTGTCTAATTCGTGAAACGTCCGGTACGCTTTACCACTTTGAAAGTTACATAGAGTATTTCTTTTTTTGTTTTCTGACACCCAAGTCCAAATGGAAAAAGTTTATGAGTATCTTTTTTCCAAACACACAAAAAAAATCTCAGACACACACTTGTAGCCAAACTATGATGGTCTATATGAGATTACCACATATTGGTCCAAATAAATGTTTTCGAGTCACTTTAAAATCAGTCGAGTCAGATGAGTCAGATTTAGTTATTGATTTGGAACACTCACTCATTCCCGGGCTATCCACATAAATTGATCAGAGTTTTAGGAAAATTCTGAGTTCCGACGAAAATGGAGAAAAGGAACGGAGGAGAGAGAGAATGTCAGTAGTGTGGTGGTTATGGTGGTTTAGAGAGAGAAAGTAGTCAGAGAGAGAGAGAGAGAGAGAGAGAGAGAGAGGGTGAAAATCAGTGAGCATGAATTTGATATGCGCCTGACGAGGAATTTGATAGGATTTGAGATACATAATAGTATCATAAGAGATCTTTTTCTCATCTGTTGAGTCTGAAAATGGGTTGTTCTTCTTCACCTGAGAAGATAAAAGATGATTTCAATTACCAATTACAACAAACTACAACAGTTCTTACTTTGCCTACGATCTTAACCCTTGGCCGTGTCGCCGCCGTTCCTCTTCTCGTTAGTAGTAGGTTTTTACTTTCCTCTTTCTTTTTAAATCTCCTCAATCAAGATCTTATTTTTATATATGTTTTATTCTGTTGTTTTTATTGTGAATTTAGTTTGTTTACCAATTTTAATTTTCAAAAAATTAGTTTCTGAATTCAGGGGTTTTATTTGTTGGCATTTGGATACTAGGGTTTTCCAATTCTGGGTCATCATTTCCATCCTTATACTCTAATCAGAAATTAAATCTAGGGTTTCTTTTGTTTCTTGATGTGGAAACTTTTCTAGTTTTAGTTGAAATTATAAAGGGTTGGATTCTTCTAAAGTCTTAGTGGTTTGGTATAGATAATGACATTTAATTTTGTTGTGGAATCTGAATTTTTATATTCAGATTTTTATTTTATTTGTTTGTTGCCAATATTTCTCATTCTGAATTTGGTGGTAGTCAGTAACGAGGTAAGGTAAGGCCATGAAACTATCCAGTTGCTTAAGAAGTCAGATGAGTTATTAGGTTTATGCATTGTCCTTGGCAAATATGGATTGAGTTCATTTTTATATTTCTGACATGAACTCCAAGAGTCCTTGCATTAAAATGCATGAATTGAACAAGCACTGTCGACACTTGGTTGCCAAAGTGGTTAATAGTGTTGACATAAACTCCAAAACCCTGGAGATCCCAGGTTCGATTCCAAGAGGAGGTGCAATCCATGCTTATTGAATTTGGGTTATTAAAGGGATAAGTAATAAGTTTGTTGGACTTTAGGCTCTATGTGGTTGGCCGTTAGGCCTCCATGTTATTGGTTTAACTTAGGCGGTTATCGTGCTTATCACATCTTGATGATGTATCAATGCCTTGTAATGACTAACGTTGATCGTAGTCAATTTCTTAAAAAAAGAAAGCACTATTACTACCATTATACATCTTGGGCCCTAAAGGCCATCTAAAGACCCTTAAGACTATCCTAGGGGCATGAAAGCCTATTCGTACCTTTACATTATTTATACCGCTTAAGACAAGTCAATAAAGATGGATTCCACCTTCACCATGAATTGAACCCCTGACCTCCATGTTTTTGGAGTAGATGCACAACCAACTGGCAAAGTAGTTGTTGGCTGTTTAGAGTTTATTACTTCACTATAATTTTTATCGAGTACATTGATATTGTAAATGATGAATGATATCGATATCCTCTTCATTGTCTTCAAGAAAGCGAAAATGACAGATTATAATCTAAATCTCTAATACATATGACAAAATTTAAGGTGGTTTTTATCTTGTTTTTGTACCAAATGTAAAATTGTAAAATTTTAGAATCTCTTTTAAACTATTCCTTGAAGGGAGATTTTATAGGGCCCCCTCATTTTTGTTAAAAGGCCTCCCCTCAGTGATAATTTAGCAAGTAAAATGGTTCATGGGGAGGCCTTTTAACAAAATTGGGGAGGCCTTATAAAACTTCCCTTCCTTGAATACTTGTTATTTGATCTAGCTGTTAATCTTTACCGTCCCTTACATTTCTCGAAGAATGTGAATTATCTTCCTTCTCTTTAAATATGTATAAATATGTATATATACAAATTTGAGTTTCACATGTGAATCATGGTTTCTTATGTACGAGTTTATTGTTGATATCGTAAAAGTTGGATATGTAGGATGTTGACAGGATTTACAATGTTCTTATTCTTCCAATTTAGTTCGTTTGATGGTATAGTAGTAATATTGTCACTGAAGCAGTTTTAATTGGCAAGAAGTTTGAACTAATGTGCAGCTTGCACAATTCGGCATCATCCTATTCTTTTCGTATTTCATATGTCTTTTGTGTTTGAGCCTTGTAAAACTTAGGAATCACTACCCGTCATGGTGCCTCTTGGACAATGTCGTATCTTTCCCGCTTCCTGTAATTGTCTGCCTGGCAATACCCAATCTAGAGATAATAGTTGATGCCTGTTTGTCAATTGATATCAATTTTGTAGATAATTTAGTATCATGTAGCTACTCCAAATAAAGGAAGAGTCTTAGCTTTAAGGTTTACCTATTACATGACCCCTCCTGATTTTCTTGCCGCCTATAAAGCTAAGGAAAAGTAAAAAATTTATATCATGGCTGGAAAGGAATGAAAGTGTTATTAGTGTGCAGAATGATTTCTTTCTCTTTTCATGTTTTCTCTGTTAAGTGGTTAGTTTGGACTTTCCGCTGTGCTGCTTTTATGAATGTCGTGAGGCTAATATATTCTTGTCACTAGCTTTTTATATGAGTGGTTGGTGGGCAACAACGGCTACCACAAGTATCTTCATAGTTGCAGCAATCACAGATTGGCTTGATGGGTACATTGCTAGAAAGGTATTTCCAGTTAAATAGCCTCTCATTTTGTTCAAGTCGTATAATCAGACATCATTTCCGCTCATTCCATTTAATAGGCTTGGCTTGCCAACTTGTGTTTCAGATGCAGCTAGGCACAGCATTTGGTGCCTTTCTGGATCCTGTTGCTGATAAGGTTTGCCCTTTTGCTTCTGTGACTTTGGTTTTGACTTGTCCTTTTAATTCACGAGGAAAGTATAACAATTAAAATAGCAAATAAGTAGAAGGAAAGAACAGTTTAATTTTGAAATTATTTTTATTGAACGCTTACGAAGCTATATGTGATCTGATATTGTGGACTTCAGCTTATGGTTGCTGCAACATTGGTGTTATTATGTACCGGGTCGTTGGAAGTTACAGGGTTTGGAGAAGTGCCATGGTTACTGCCTGTACCTTCAGTGGCTATCATTGGTAGAGAGGTGAGGAGGCTTATTTCGATTTAACTTGAGTACTTACAAGATATTACCTTTTTTTTTAATTGTTCAGCATGCCTCGAACCCTTGACCTCTAAGGTGGAAGACTATACCTCTTACCACTCTAACCAAGGGTTGTTGGCTAGATGTTACCTTTTGTCTTTACAGTATCCATTTAACGATCAAAATGAACTTGTAAACTGAATATTTTGTAAGAAATAAGCATATCCTTCCAACTTTTAAGTTATATCCATAGTGCTTTAATTGAGGTCATTTGGTATACTTAACGGATACATAATTTCATATTTGGCTGCCAAAGAACAAGAATGACATCGTTCAAGTTTATTTGAATCCTTTTTGTAGATAACAATGTCAGCAGTGAGAGAGTGGGCTGCATCTCAAAGCAGTAAAGTTGGCAAGGTGTCTTTCCTATCTTTACTCCCTTCTAACCTTCTTCCATACTTTGAAATCTTAATAATTTCTTGATATCTATTAATAGTTTCCAGCAATCTCATTATTATTATATTATTATTATTGTTATTATCAGGCAGTTGCTGTAAACAGCTTGGGAAAATGGAAAACTGCTTGTCAAATGATTGCTTTAACCATTCTCCTTGCTACTAGAGACAACAGGTCTGAAATCCTCTTCGACAAACACCCCTTAAATTTCAATTATACTCCTGTGTGTCTTGATCATCAAAACTCCACACAATGAGTGTTTTAATATTGGTTATTTATATTCTTCCTATTTGTGGGTTTTCCACAGTCTACCAGGACGAGGGATTCTCGTTATCTTGGGAGTTGGTTTGTTATATATCTCAGCCGGACTAGCGTTATGGTCGTTGGTTGTTTATGTGAAGAACATATGGAGAACATTACTGAAGTAATTGATTTGTTAATTCACTTCTAGTTGGATCGGTGTGTAGGCTGGACTAGGAGAAAAATGGAATTGAGTTTCTTCTCCTTTCCCTTTCTTACAAAGAAAACCCTCTTTAGGCACATTCCTTCATCCCCATTGATAGCAGAGGGATGCTGTAGTTGTTGGGGGTTTTCAGTTCTGATTAGTTGTCACTAAACAAGAATTAATCTTCCCAAAACAGAGATTTGCACTTGTAGTTTAGTAGTTTGCAGATCTTGAAACAGTAGATATCACTGCTATAGATGATACTATTAATTGTTATTATTATTTATTTTGCTGTTGATTAGGAAGAAACACTTCGGCCTGAACCGAAGATGCTCATGTAGTTCTCATAAGAGTATGAAAGTAGAACGTAAAAGTACTCATATATTCATATATAAATTTCTGCTGCAGAAGTGGTTTCTTTAATTTGTTACTCTTTGTGGATGTGTTATTTATCATTCATACCCACTTTTTGTTATAGTACGGCACATAATTCGAGAGCACATGATTCGAGAGTCATGATGATAATACTGAAGTACATGATTCGAGTCACGATGATATTACTGAAGAACATCTTTATCAGAATATTTTTTGCTTCATACACTGGGTGTTAAAAGTTAAAATGCAACCCTTGTCTCAATACCCGTCTTTTAGTTTGCTACTCTTTGTGGTTGTGGATGTGGATGTGTTATTTATCATTCATACCCACATTTGGTTATAGTACCCCACATGATTCCAGAGTCATGGTGATATTACTGAAGAACGTCTTTATCAGAATATGTTTTACTTCATACTTCTGGGGTGTTAAAGTTAAATTGCAACCCTTGTCTCAATGCCCGTCTTCCAATATTTTTGTGAAGTGTAGAAAACAATTTAGACCCCGTTTTAGAATTTTTTAAAACAATAAGTCTTTCTCCTACTTCTCTTTAATCTCTCTCTGCCTCTCTCTCTCTCTCTCTCTCTCTCTCTCCCTATCTCACTCTCTATACTGTACAATAGTATACGATGCATAAAGTTCATCAGTATCTTCCCTTCTGACTCTCTTTTTCCACCCCCACAACTTCTGACCAGCACCACCATTTCTGACCACCGACCACTACTGTCAACTCTTCTCTCTATCTCTCTCCGACCATTGTCTCTCCAAAAATGTGGCTCTCTCATGCTCGTTATCTCTCTTTCAGACTAATTCTTCCCCTCTCTCTCATGCAGGAAACCCTCTTCGAAGTCTGGTTTAGGCGAAAGAAACACTTTTCTTCCTCGGAATTGTTAAAGAGAGACAAAGAAGGAGCAAGAGAAAGTGAGATAGATAGACTGATAGAGAAAGAAAAAGGAAAGAATTAGAGATACAGAGAGAATGAGCAGGGAAGAGAGAGAGAGAACAGCAGGAGAAAGAGATATAAAGAAAGAGAATGGCAGGAGAGAGATAAAGAGATAGAATGGCAGGTGAGACACAAAGAGATGAGCAGGAGAGAGAAAACGAGCAGGAGAGAGAGGGAGATGAAGATTATAAGGCAAAAGACCTCAAAGAGGACAATGGTTGTGGCTCTACTCTTTTCCCTTTCTAGAAGCACTTAGCTCAGATTTTCGTATTTGAGTGGGCTTTCTAGAAGCAAAGCCCAGTATATTTAACAAACAAACCGATCCAACTCATAACAATCCCCTTCTTCTCAACCATATATTTGGATAAGTTCTCACAAGAATCCCAACCCTCTTCAAACAACAGACAATACCCAAATGGCAGCTCTTCCCACCATTTCTCCTCCCAAACCAGAAATCCAAAACAATTTTCAGACCATAACTTCCAAGCTAGAGTCATGTACTTCCATCCACCAAGCCAAGCAAATCCATGCCACCATTCTTCGAAACCACCTCCCCATCGAATTTTACGCCAAGCTCTTAGTATTCTGCACTTCATCATCCTTTCCTTCTCACTCCTCTAATGTTTCTGCCATTAATTATGCTGCTTTAGTCTTTGAACACCTTCCACATGAACCAACCATATTCATATACAATACCATGATAAGGTTTTACGCGAATATTAAGTCTTCTATACAAGCTCTCTCACTTTACAATCGGATGAGAGCGAATGGAACACAACCCAACAATTACACTTTTACGTTCCTTGTCAAAGCTTGTAGTTCCGAATCTTTATTCGGTCCTGCTATCCATGCCCAAAGCATTGTTTATGGGATTCAAGAAACCGATATTCATGTTTATACGTCTTTGTTGAATATGTATGCAACTAGTGATGAAGACAAAATATATATTGCTAGGAGATTGTTCGATAGAATGAAGAATAAAACTTCTGCTACTTGGAATTCAATGATTTCTGGGTATACAAGGATAGGAAACATCGATATGGCGAAACAACTCTTTGATCAAATGCCAGAGAAAGATGAACAATCATGGAATGTTATGGTTTGTGGGTACACTAAAGTTGGAAAGTTTGATGTTGCAGAAAGATTGTTTAATCGAATGCCTATTAAGACCTTACCGACTTGGAATGCCATGATTGCAGGATATACTCGAGCTTCAAAGCCAGCTGAAGCAATAGCTCTTTTTCGTCAAATGCAGATTGTCGGAGTTAAACCAGACGAGATCACTATTGTCACAGTTCTCCCAGCTTGTGCATTATTGGGTGCTTTAGAATTAGGACAATGGATTCACATGTTCATAGAAAGACAGAATTTCAGTCAGAATATATCAGTCTGTAATTCTCTAATAGACATGTATTCCAAGTGTGGTTCCATCGACGAAGCATTTGAAGTGTTCAAGAAAATGAAATATCGAAGTGTGGTTTCTTGGAATACAATGATATCTGCCATGGCAATTCATGGCAGAAGCGAAGACGCGAATAATTTGTTCATAGAGATGGAAAATGAAGGAGTAAAACCTGATGATATAACATTTGTGGGATTACTAAATGCTTGTGCTCATACTAGACTTGTCGAAAAAGCAAAATTTTACTTCGAAAATATGCAAACGATTTATAATATTACTCCGAAGATAGAACATTATGGGTGTTTGGTCGATGTCCTCGGAAGAGCAAATCTCTTATCTGAAGCTGAAGCTCTCATAGATCAAATGGCCATGGAACCCAATTCAGTAATCCTCGGATCTTTGCTTAATGCTTGCAGAATTTGCAGGAATTTTCAAGTAGGCGAGAAAGTTTTGCAGAAACTAGTTCAACTAGAGCCTCTGAATTCTGGGTATTATGTGCTTCTTTCAAATATGTATGCATCTGCGGGACGATGGGAGGAAGTTACTAGAGTTCGGACATTGATGAAGTCTCTCGGAGTTGGAAAATCTCCAGGTTGTAGTTCGATAGAGATCGATAATGTGGTTCATGAGTTTGTAGTTGGAGATAAAACCCATCCTCAAACTCAAGATATATACATAAAACTTGATGAGATATCTAAGAAACTCGAGTTTGCTGGTTACGTACCAGATACTTCGGTTGTGACGTTTGACTTGGACGAGGAAGAAAAAGCACAGAATCTCTCAGTTCATAGTGAGAAACTGGCAGTTGCATTTGGACTTTTGAATATGAATCGAACAAAGCCAATTCGAGTAGTGAAAAATCTTCGGGTTTGTAAAGATTGTCATTCTGCTATAAAGCTTATTTCTCAATTGTATGATCGAGATATTATACTTAGAGATTGTAATCGATTTCATCATTTCAGAAATGGTAATTGTTCTTGTAATGATTTCTGGTAAAAATGAAAGTTATACATATCCAACGCTTGAAAAAGCGCTCCTTCATATATGGACCGAAGAATTTCTAACGTGGACAGTACATTTTTATTAATACGGGGAAACCTAATTGAAAGACTTAAAACTTATATGTCACTATAACCTCCACCACAACCCACCACCAAAAACCACCATTTTCATCTTCTCCATCAACCACCAACATCTTCTCCTTCAAATTACTTTCTAGAAAGCTTCACAAATGCACCTACTCATCATATCCTTCTCTTGGTGGGCAAGCTTTTTTCTCTTGATGATATTTTTTTGACACGATAAAATTCGAACTTTTATCTCTTATGTAGAGATAGGTATTTTATTATCCAACTAAAGCGGGATTCATAATATAGTGAACGATTTATACGAAAGAGTTATCGAGTTTCAAGAAATTGCTAGTAGTCACATTATTACACAACACATATAACTTCTCAAAAGTTTTGGATTGGACTTGTACACTCATCACAATAGGAGTTGAATTAAAGCTTGTGTTTGTTGTTGATAATTGACCTTCATGTTGAATGTTCATTTATTGGTGTCAGGATACAATGCTTCTTAAACCCTCTTTTCCTGCATTCATCTTGCACCCCACTAAAGGCATTAACCTAATTGATTTAGGAATTAAGATCTTCACAAATGTGTTGGTGAAGATTGATATAAAGTATATTGTTCTTCCACTAATATCTTGATGTTATTCAAGCAATAGATATCCTAAAGTTTCAAAAAAGTCAAGAGCTATCCTTCTAAAAAGGTTGTTCCCCAACAGGTGTAGAGTGGGTGTAACAAGGTAAAGATGGCTGGAAATATCCCACCCAATGTTAAGAAAACGTTCTATTGATGCAAGGACAAATCTTATTTTTATCCTAAAAGAAACCGAAGAAGAAAACCATAAATCCTTCATGAATACTAGAGCCCGTTAAAGTCCATGGATACCTAAAATCCACAAAGGGTCCAACCCAACCGCCCGATATGAAATAAACAGGTCAATTCCGAATTTGTAAGTTGTATCTGACATCTCACCCAATCTCGACTCGTTAATAGTTGTTTGACGGTATCTGATTGCTAACTAGAAGGAATAATTTACACACTTTTACGCAATTAACGAGAACAATTTAGTTTAAAGAAATCCTAGGTTGAGTGAATTTTGCTTTAAAGTTAAGACATTGTTATTTTGACCGAAATTAGTTAAAATCACCTACACGCAAATGTAATCACAACCTCATTGTCCCCTAGTAAAATGAAACACTTACTTCTTATTTGCGTCTCTATAAATTCTTGACCTCCACAATTCATGTGTCTTGTGCTTTATTGAGCGTTGGGGAACTCAATTTGCCACTTGGAGCACCTTGAGTTTTGCCTGAAAAATTCAAAACCCCCATAATATGGGGACTTGGATGAATTTGTGACACCGATCAATTTATGATAAATTATCCGTCCGAGTCTGTCCAATAATTTTAATGGACATAAAATTCAAGACTTCCACTAACCCAACTTGATAAAGGAGTAAGCCACAATCACCCAACCCAACCCAACTCCCACCCCTACCAAGCCCTAGCTAGTTTTTTTTTTTTTTGTTGACAAAGCCCTAGCTAGTTGATAAGCTCCAAAATGGGAAAAACCTAAATAAAGAACGTTCTCTAAGTTGCTTATAACTTATAAAAATACTAAAATATAAGTTGAGGTACAAGGAGGAAGTATTTCTCTAAACTGTGGGGGAGGTTTGGCAATAGATCAGCAATTTGGAGAGGAGTCGAGAAAACCAGAGTTGGGCGAAAAGAGTGGAGAGAAAGAGAGTTGCCTAAAAAGGTGGGTTGTTGCTCTTCAAGGTCAAAACCCCAGCCAATGATTTTAAGAATAACTTCTCCAACAAAACTGAGGGGAGAAAAAGAAAAAAAAGGTGATTTTGGGAAGAAAAGCTATTAAGCTTCCATGAAAGAGAAGAGAAGAAGAAAAAGGAAAAAAAATTAAGCTGATTCTCTTTTCTCTCTATCTCTTTCTCTCTCTTTATCAAAAGAAAAGATTAAACAAAGAATACCCATTTCTTTATTTTTCTTTTTATAGATAAGAGATCTACTTCAATTTCTATCAATTTGATCTCAGAAATTTAGATAAAATCATAGATGGGATTTTGTTGCTAATCATTTGTGGATCAATTTCAAAATCTGAGGAAATCCTAAGAACCAGATTCATATTCAAGGTATGCTAAATAACCATCTTCTGAATTCTCCAAACTATATTGAAGAACACAACTTGTTATCAAGAGAGAACCAAAGCTATTACTCCATTTTTGCCCATTCTGAATTTGTTTAAATTGAAGATCTATGATTTGAATTTTAAAAAGGGTTTTGATATTGGGGTTATTTTGGTTATTGGGTTGATGAAATTTTGATTTTTTGGGTGGTTTAATATAAGACAGAAATGTGGGTATGATATCATCTGGATTCATGAAAATTGTTTATCCTTGTTGGAAGCCTTCTGTGGAAGGTGATGATGGTTCTAGGAGAAGTAGAGATGAAAATGGTCGTGTAGAAGGGTTATTATGGTACAAAGATTTGGGGCATCATGTTAATGGAGAATTCTCTATGGCTGTAGTTCAAGCTAACAACTTGCTTGAAGATCAAAGTCAACTTGAATCAGGACCATTGAGTTCATGTGATGATTCAGGTCCTCGAGGAACATTCGTCGGTATTTATGATGGGCATGGAGGACCAGAGACTTCTCGATTTGTAAAAGATCATTTGTTCAATAATCTCAAGAGTATGTTCATCCACCACTTTGCTATTTGTAAATCATCGTTCATTTGTGGCTGCTCCAGGGTTTGTAAAAGTTCTCCATTTTGGGTCTCAAAAGACTTTTCTTACTGTATCGGTTTTCTCGCTTAGTTTACTTTATGCACGAATTGTTAAAGGAAAACGCAGTCATAATCATAGGTTTTGTGAGTGCTTTACTACTTCATGTCACACAAATGTTGGACAATCAAATAGGGTTGAATTGGTAGTCTAAATTAAACTAGAGTTCTCGTAATCTTTAGTTCGTTTTATGGGTTATGGTTATCGTTACAATCTTAACCAAGTATTTCGTAATTGAGTGTATGCGTTTTGTGAAGCAAATGCACGTCCTTGACCAAACCCTTTTTCGTTTCAACAGGAGAAGAACTAAGCTCCATTTTTTTTCATTGTTTTTTGTTAGGAAAGTGAGTAACATGTATTGGGCAAGAGACTTGAATCCTCGATTCCATGATAAGTATTACTTTTCTAAAGAGTTACTCTATTACCCAAATGTTTCCTATAATTGAACGACATTAATGTTTACGAGTTGTATATTTTGATGAGCAAGAGAAAGTTTTCTGAAAAATTTATTATGAA
>BEHA01050214.1:406235-435394 GCA_002897215.1 Eschscholzia californica subsp. californica
ACTGCCTATATTTGTCTTTTCAGCCTGCCATTGCCATTGTACTCGGTTTTATCGGATCAAAGATGATCTTGGATTTCTTTGGTAGATTATCTTCTGTTCATAATAAGTCCATTATTTTTCAAGTTTCTCTATAATCTTATAATCGGCAGACCCATCTGCTTTCGTTATCGGCTCGGTAAAGATATTCAAGTACCTCATTTCCTGCAGGTTTCCATGTCTCAACTGAAGTTTCTCTTGGTTTCGTAGCAACTAGCTTAAGTGCTGGGGTGCTGTCAAGTCTCTTGAAGAAATCTGATTAAATTCACGAAAGAAACAAGCAAGCAGGTAAATATTTTGCATTTCTCTCAAGTATTTACCGCTTTTGTTAGTTACAATTTCTCGACATAGCGAGTTCATATTTACTTCAACAAGATCAATCTAGTGGAAATGCAAGTACCATTATACTTCATTCCTTCTAATCTTCTGCTGTCATTTTTAATTCATAAACATGAAAATACTTTGTCATAAATCCTCCGTCCTCTGATATTAAAATTGTGAAAATGGAGTGAACAATAGATTGCCTAAAAATCATCTACAATTTTCTTCTTACCTTTTTTCTCTGTATTTTTACCCATTTTCTTCTTACCTTTTTTCCTTCTTTTTCTTTGCAGTGAGAGGCTTTGTTTTGTAATCTATAAAATCGACAAACATAGGAGAAATAAGAGAGGAAGCAAGCCTTGTCGATCTGCACTCTTTTTGTAACTGATATCTATTCATAAGGAGGTGAAAGTAAAACCTGCCCATCACTAGGACATGGCTAGAGCCTACTTACTCGGTGAAGATGACGATAAATTGACATTTTTTTCAATATGTACCTAGCAATGCCGTGTATATTTAACACACCATTATAACAGAAATACCAGTTGGTTTTTCGATTAAGTTCTTCAGTTGTTACTCTTACAGTCACGATGAAAATTTTAGCAGCTTCTGTTCGATTTTATCCTCTTTTAACAGTAACAATTAGATGGAAACTACCAATTTTGCAACATTTACTCAAATTTCTTGACTTTCTATGTCTATTCTTGTGTTTGAAAATATCCTACATTTCTTCTTTCATGAATTAAAGCAAATGGGAACTGGTTATACAACTAACACCAAATCAGAAGGTCATCATAAGAATGAGAAACTAATTGGGTTGAACAAAAAATTTCAACCCCAAGAAGACTTCTTCTTCTTCTTCTTCTTCTATTCTTAAATCCATTAATCCTTCCTCCAAGTCTAAACTACCTCATAATCAAGAACAAGAAGAAGATGAACAGAACCCAAAATCTCAATCACTAAACACAATCCACCATTTTGATATAGAGCTAAAACACATTTTCTTCTGTATTGCTGCATCATCAAATTTATGAGAACAGAGAAAAGAATATATTAAACAATGGTGGAGACCTAGAGTAACAAGAGGTATTTTCTGGGTAGACGAGAGTAAGAATTCGGAGAAATGAACCGTTCGTTACCCACGATTCATATATCTGGGGATACATCAAAATTCAAATACTCGAATCGTCAAGGATCAAGATCAGCTCTTAGAATTGTTTCAAAGACAGTGAGGTTAGGTATAAAAGATGTGAGGTGGTCTGTAATGGGTGATGATGAATTGACGATACTGTCTTTGTTGCAGATAATGTGGGGAGGGTTCTCTAGAAGTATGATCATAAGCAGTTTTATTATATTGGGAGTTCTTCCGAAAGCCATGTTCAAAATATATTCTTCTCATATGCAATGGCTTATGGAGGAGGTGGGTTTGCTATAAGTTATCCATTAGCCATGGCTTTAGAGAAGAATAGAAGATACAAGACAAATGTATGAACAGGTAACCTGGATTGTATGGCAGAACTCGCCGTACCACTGACCAGAGAGAGTGGATTTCATCAGGTAATTTACAGTCATAATAACAATTCTGGAATCTTTAACTTCTATTTGTTTTAAGAAATCCACATCGGTGAGAGGCAAAGTATGGCGCCCCCTTACAAGGGATTAAGCACCCTTCCTAGTGACGTGTTTTTACGCCGTGAGGCCTGATGGTGCCAAAGCCGATAAAATCACTAGCAACCTAGAGGGCTGGCCGTGACAATCCTAAAATGCGTACTCAACGCGATTTCCTTACGATTTCCACATTGGTGGGAGACTCAAATCTAGCATCTTTTTTCTAGTGACGCCTTGTAAAGTCGTAAGGTCCAGAAAAGTCAAAGGAGACAATATTGCCAACAGCCCAAAATGCTGGCGCAAACAATTCTATAACACTATTCAAATTTTGAGTAATTTGGTGTTTAGTTTTCTGTAATTTGTGCTACATATCTCATACAAATGATATGGAAACTCACCTTCGTTTTGCCAATTTAGCTTTCTTTACTTGTTTGAGTGTTGCAGTATGATGTATATGGAGACTTCTTGGGTCTTCTAGCTGCTCACCCAGTTGCTCCACTCGTTTCTTTGCACCATTTAAATGTTGTCGATCCGATATTTCCTAAAATGAAGAGAGCAGGAGAGCGCCCACCTTTTTGAATCCATCAAATTTGATCCGTCTAGTATAATGCAACAATCAATCTGCTACGACAAAAAAACGAGCATGGTCAATCTCCATCTCATGGGGTATAATGCCACCTAGAGAACTAGAAACGCCAACAAGAACCTTCCTGAATTGGTATAAGAGAGCTGATTATACTGCTTATGCATTCAACACTAGAGCCATACTAAGCATCCATGCCAAAAACCATTCATTTACTATATGCAAAATGTTCGACACGATAAGAGTAAGAGGGAAACAGTGAGTATCTACTTGAAAAGAAAGGTACCACACCCTTATTGCAGGTGGAAAATGGGGTCCCCGGAGAAAATTGACTCCATTGTTGTCATAAGAAGACCCGATCATCCTCTTTGTTGGCACAAGGCAAGATTTGGATATTGTTATTGTATTAAAATTATTCAAGTTTGACCCCATAATCTTAATTTTGATAATCTTTGATCTGTTTTGTTGCAGTCACCAAGAAGAGATTGTTGTAGAGTTCTAAATACAAGTAAGAGTTCGACAATGTATATAGCTGCGGAAAAGTGCAAAAATGGCGAGATTGGTGATTTTTAGCGAACAAAAATGGGTTAGATTATTTGTGAATATCTGATTAGCTAAAACCCAAATCGAAGATTCGGGTTTGTTTCACATTGAGTACATCAAGGGGTTCAAAATGCAAGATTGATAAGCTTTCAGATCACATGAGTTGTTCTATTATGTTGTCAGTCTCAGAAATTTTGATATGAATCTATAACTCTAAGTAATCACAGAAAATAGAAATTAGAATAATGTTTACATACTTGAAAACGAAGGCGATTTCTCAATTGGTTTTACTTTCTTCTATGAGTTTCAGCTTCTTCACTTCCTCGATCGTTTCGTCTGGGATAAGTTCCTCCAATTGAGTAATAACCGAGAGAGTTGTTTCGTTCATTTCGGTGTTGTTATTGAAGTGATCTGGTATTGGCAGTACATCAACAATTGTTCCATCCTCCAAAATAGTCACTACAATTCATCAAAATAAACGAAAACCCAAATTAATAACATTGCTAAAAGAAGAGAAAATCACAGGACTGCTTACAGAAGAAATGATTATTGGAAGAATGAACAAGAAATTAAACTTAAATTGCTCAAGAACCCATGATAATTATAATAACAAGAAGAAAAGGGTAGGTCAGCTAAGAACAAATCTAGTAAGAATTTGTTCTTTTTCATACTCAAGAAACCCAAAATCAACAAGAAAAACAGAAAAAAAAACCCAAAATAGAAAACAAGAACATGAAGAAAATGAGATAATGTAGTTGTGAATTTGAGATGATTATGATTATTACCAGGATGACAATGCCAACAGAGCATGAAGAGAGAGAAGAGTAGAATGAGAGGAATAAGATGAACCCATTTTTCAGAAATGTGGTGGGATGATCTTGAGCGAGAAGAAGAATCTTTCTTGTTGTTTCCGCCATTAGAAGAAGATGAAGGATCATAGAGGGGTAGTTCATTATTATCATCATCATCAAGTGTTACTGGTTTCTTGTTGTTTCCTGGGGAGCGTTTAACATGAATCTGTGGGATGTTAATGTATTCATCAGAGGTTCTAATGGAGCTTGCTGGTCTTTGCATCTTCAATCTAGAGATAGAGAGAGAGAAGAAGAAGAAGAAGAAGAAGTTAGAGAGAGAGAGAGAATGAGGAAAATATCAAGGTTATCGTGTTTTAGGGTTTATTGTCCTCCTAACGGTTTCTCGTTAAGATGGGATGGCGGGAATCCAAATAAACCTTGTGTTTTAGGGTTTATTGTCTCCTCCGGCCACTATTCCGGCTAGAGCATCAAAAGTACAAAAATGGGAAAAAAAAAATTCAATTTCACAAAGCTAAAAGGCTATAATCTCATTGGAATCAAAATAAATGCATAATATTTTGGAGTACGATTGTGCAGAATTACATAATATGAAGTGTTCAAATATTCGTTATACTTCATAATATCGAACACAAGTAGTCCATTTTCACGTTCTTTTATTTATTTCCATACATATTAAGATGATAATCAAACAACACGAAACGATTCCATCTGAATCAATTTCTTAATTCAGAAAAGAAGCCAACCGTTTCATCAACTCCGGAGCGCTCACAGAGTGTGGATGAAACAAATGAAACCCATGATCTTCTCCTTTAGACTCAAAAATATCCAAAACTCCATTCCACCCACTCTTCCCCAATGTTTCATAATATAATCTTCCCCTGTCCCTAAATATGTCTCTCTCGGCGACACAAACCAAAACCTGTTCGCAACCCAACTTCGAAAGATTTGGGTCATCGATTGGGTTGAGAAGCCGGTCGTTGTACACTGTTGTCATGTGGCCAGTAATGGGCAAGAGGTGGTCTACTTTTTCCTTATCCATATCTTTTGTCTCGGAATCCATCGGATCCGACACCCAGAAGTAAGGATGTAGTAATACAATCCCAAGTATGTCTATGGAGAGTAGCTCAGTAGCTACCTCTGCAGCCCGAATGGACATATTATGGACTATATTAGCACCAGCACTATCACCAGCCAAGAAAACTCGACTGTAATCGCCATGGTCATTCAACCATGTCTCTGGTCCTTGGCCTGTAGAATGAGAAGATACCCATTTCAAAGCGTCCCATGAATCGTCATAAGCAAGAGGGAGATAATGTTCTGGTACTCGTCTATAATCAACTGACACTGCAACCACTTTTGCCTTCAAAACTAATGAACTAAGAAAGTTATGATGGAACCGAGAGAAAGGAGTTTCGAAACAAAATGCTCCTCCATGATAGTAAACCAAAACCGGGAATTTCTGATTTTTGCGAGTGATTTTAGGAAGATATAGTCTCGCAGAAACACCGGTTTGAGGTACAAGTAGGATGTCTTTCGACAAAACATTTAAATTTGAATCCAGAGATGGGGGTATTACTAATTTGCTAATGAGTAATCTCTCAGCTATACCATCTTTCTTTTTTTTCTTGAAACAAGCTCTACCATCTTTATAAACCTTTAAAAATGGTAAAACCTTATACACTATTTTGTTGTTGTTGTTGTTTGATTGCATAGTTTCCATTTGCAATATCAATGAAAGAGCTGAAGACGTCTATTTATATTAACAATCAATATTTGGACTTAGCTCGAAGTCAATCGGCTCAACCGCTCAAGTAGTATAAGGTAAGTTTGTAGTGATAGTCACGCCTCACATTCCCATCTATATAGTATATTATTTCTTCAATGGACATATTTGACATGGTCGAGGTAGCTGCCTTTCTTTCTACTAATGAATTAGTATTCATTGATTCAGTTACTTTAGTAATATCAAGTATTTTAATGGCTTAATCCTAGTTTCCCTCATAGCTTCATAGAAAGTCAAAAGTTTGGAAAAAGGGATAGCCTTGCAAGTGTCTTGATTGATTTATGTCACAAAGAGTATAGTACTGTAAGCAAAAAATAGTTAAGGTCACCCGCAAATGGCCGACTAGCCACGGACAACCACTTATAAGATGTCGGATAAGACGGTACGAATAAACGAGAATTAATTTTAGAAGATGGGATAATAAGAAAAACGAATAGAATACACTATTAAAGTTGGTTGACGGTCTTCAGAAAATGGGGTTATTGTTAATAAATTAAAAATATAAGATTAAAGAAAAAACTAGTCACAAATTAAGGGGCTAAGAATAAATAACCCTTAGTTATTTATTGTTACCGAAGTTTTGATAAGAGAATATAAGATCTGAGGGTTAGTGGTTGACCTTGTGAATTTATCGGATAAATTTATAAGATAGCTTGACCTGGTTAGGGGTTCTAATATTATTCGGTCCGACAAAAAGTAGTCCAAATGACTCAAACAAGGCAAATAGACGACATCGTGGGCTAAATTTGTCTTTTCGGAGCATTCGAAACCCTTTTTGTAAGGTCAAATAATATTTTTGATGTATATATACATTTGAATATTTCTTTTATAATTTGATTACCCTTAGTACTAAAATTCTTTAGAGTTTTAGGAATATAATAATCAAACATTTTGTATTTAAACTTTGTTTGAAACCATCAATAAGAAAGAAAGAAAGACCTGCCAAAAATATACTTGCAATCAGCTATATATATATATATATATATGTTAATCTGTCTTGTCTCTAGCTAGCTAGCTAGCTTGTACTAATCAGCTATCACGTAGTAAAGATATTCATTCAGACTTTCACAGAGAGAGAGAGAGAGAGAAGAAAGAGAGAACTTATCATCTAGAGAGAGAGAGAGGGAGAAAGAGAGTCATGCCTACATGATAAATGTTTGCCTATAAATGTGTTTTGTTTCATCTTACCAAGGAAAGAAACCCTAGTCTTGAGCATAGGATCGTCTAAACTCATTACTAGTCCTCTCATTGATAAAATCAATACAAAAAGAAATAAAGAAAGCTGTACAGATTTCTACAAGTCGGTAATGGGTATAGCTAGTGCTGATTTTGTACCAATTTTGCAGCTTTAAAAGATAAGATCAAGAAACCCAAAACCCATACTAAAAAAAGCAAAATATTGATCAATTACTCCAAGATTTTAATTACTCATCAAGATTAGTCATTGAAACAAAATACTACTACTAGCTCATCCATCATCTTTACCCTAACCTAGCTAACTTGTAGACCCACAAAACAAAAGTAATAACTCCTTAATTAGCTTGTTTTATCATGATCATAGACTACATGAAGAGCTACTAGCTAGGTCATTCATCTTTGAAGTTGCTACCTGCAGTACTTTTGATAGGGAAAAGTTCTAGGGTTTTCAGAGGTTGCTTATTGTAATTGCTACCACAAGAAGGAGATATTGTTGCTTCTGAACCCACATCCATCATCATCATCCAATCATGACCATACATCATTTTTGATGAATTCTCCATCATTATCATCTGATCCACATCTACAACCTTCTTATCAACAGGAATATTGTTGTTATCCATTACCCATGACTTGTAGTTCATCACTTCATTAGGTTCTTCTTTCATTACTACCAGCCCTTCCTACAACACAAAAATTAATACTAAAGTTAGGGCATAAGCTAGAATAATATATCTAGCTAGGTCATTTTTACACATATTAATATTAAGTCAAAAGCACAAAGTTAGGGCATAAGCTAGAATAATATGTTTAGGTCATTTTTACTCATTAAGGATCCATGAGTTTTGAGTTGGTCATCCACAAACTCAACTCGACGTAATATCCGAACAAGACCTAGACGTGATATCACCAACAATAACATATGCTCTACATCACCCAAAAATAGAAAACCCCTTGGAAGTGAGATAAATAGTCTCATATAGACAAAGGATATTGTCCTAATCAACAATAGGTCAAATTAGTTTGGAGTTGCTTTCTACAAACATATCAAGACAGACATACATAAATAGAGGATTGATTTGACAAGTTGCATGAAACAATATTAATGGGGAAAAAAGAATCAAATAACTAACCAATCAAGAACCCAAAAAAGGAAAGACTTGGAAATTTAGTACCTGAGGATGAGGATGATGAAGAAACTTGGGTAAGTGATGATAATGGGGAAAATGATGATTAAAACCTGAAGTAGATGATTGATGATGAGAAGTTCCATGAAAATGGTGAAGAAGGTGATGATGTTGGTTTATGATGATTTGTTGATGTTGATGATGAAGTTGGTGTTGGTGTTGTTGTTTGTTGAGTAGTTTTCTTCTAAGTTTTTGTCTATCTCTAGCTTTATGATTTTGAAACCAATAGAAAACATTTTTTCCTTCAATCTTACCATATAATGAAAGATGGGTAGTTATTTGTTGAATCTGAGAAGCATTTGGTGTTCTTATCCCACCTTTATACATTTCTTCAAGTATCATTAGTTGTTCTGTTGTTGGACACCATCTTGTTGATGTTGTTGTTGGTGACATAATAATAATATCTTCTTGATTCTTCTCTCTCTCTTTTTCTCTCCCTCAAACAAGCTAGCTATATATGTTCTTTTATATAGAGAGTGAGAATGAGCTAGCATATACACATGCACACATAGTTCTAGAGATATAGAGAGAGAGAGAGAGGTGAATGAGACAAAGGGGAGTGGGAGAAATTCAAAGAAGAAAAGTGAGAGACAAAAGCGAAGGAGAGAGAGAGAGGGGAAGAAACAAAAGGGAGTTAAAAAAGGAATGGAATGGTACTATACATTGTCATGAAATTTGATGTCTATCTATGACATAGCATTGAATGTGAGATAAGACAATGCATGCATTCTCTGTCTCTCTCTCTCTATGGAGTATCTCTTTTCTTGTAGAGAGAGAAAGAAAGATGATAATTGATAAATCAAGACATCATCTGTATTGTGTACATTCTTGAGAGAATGAGATGACATTGGAGAGGGTTAGCTAGGGTTTGAATGATTTCGTCATCATCACCTTATTATTTATTTCAATATCAGAAGAATCACTGGCATATATTGTATAGGCCTCTACTAACCCTAATTCCTTAAGCAAAGCATCTCTTACTCTCTCTCTGTCTCAATCTCTCTCTCTCTCTCTTGACTGTGGGGAGGATCTTGAATGTTTGACCTCTCATGATGCTAACATAGATTAGGTTAATCTCTGAAAACCTAAAATCTTCCACGTCACATGAACACTACTCTTTTGTACTTTGACCAATACTTGCCTAGAAGTTGACTACCCAAGAAGCTAAGACCAATCAGGTCCCACTTAGACCTCTCTCCACTAGTAGCCAATTTTGAGTATCAGAGAGGGTAAAATAAGTTTGACTTTTTTGACGTAATATTGGTGATTCAAATCGGTATTCAACGGTCATGAGGGTGACTCCTTTCGTCCTGGGATTGTTAAACACGTGTTTCTTTATAACAGCATCTAGAGACGAGCACTTTTATTGAAAAACTCTAAAGACATGTCTTTCTTCATCCCTCCATTTGCCCCTCCACCCCATCCCTCCACCTGATGTGGTGACATGTCTTTTCAGTGTGGAGCAAAGGGAGAGAGAATACGTTCAAGTGAGACGTCGCCACATCAAGTGGAAGGACCAAATGGAGAGATGAACAAAATTTTCGATAAAATATTAGAATGACTAATATTAAAATCATCTTTCACATAGTATCACAACTAAAAAAATTGAACTCTAAGGGTTTCAGTCTTTACCATAATAACTCTCTTTTGCTCGAACATTTGTATTTCTATCTTTCTAGTTTTTTCCCTTCTCTCTCGTTCTTTGCTCACTCCGGTTGATTTCATACCGATTAACAAGAATTTTTTTTTATTAAACATGCAAAATTTGTCATGCAACCAAGACTCTACACCAGGTGATGTATTGGTCAGTACAAACTTCTTTGATACCCCTTATAACGCTCTGTCTCCAAAAATAGGCATGAGTGCGTCGTGACAATTCACAAACGAGACTAAACATGTGTAAGAGTTATTTAGACATTAACCCCCAACTATTAGTGATATTAGGATGCACCCCAAGCTGAAAATATGTATGACGCTGATCCCATTCTCGATGTTTTTTTGTTAAACATCAATTAAGTGGTTCACGTGCCAACCACATTCGTGACTTACGTCAAAAATACCTTTCATGAAATATTTAGGTTATTTGGACATTGACCCCCAACTATTTACTGATATTAGAACTACAACCTAAAACAAAAATATGGTTAGGGACTGTCATAGACTTGTTCTCGAGATTTTTCGTCAAATACCAATTAAGTAGTTCGCATTTGGTTTCGTATTCCTCTGATTTTTATAAGTTTTAAAAATAGTTTTTATGATGTAAATTCATCCTAATCCGACAACATAAGGATCAAAAATCTCGAATTGCTAATATACCTAAAGCGATTGGTCAATGAACTCGAAGTAAGTCCGAGAACTTGATCCAAATAAGCCAGAAATATTAAGGAAAAAATGCTACTGAAACCCGAGACGGGTTTAACCAATCTGGCTAGATATATTAAATAAGCTACCGAAGGAAAACATATAAAAAGGCTTCCCCAGTATCTGCCTACCTGACCGTCCAATTAGTCTTGTTGATTATAGATATTAAAGAAGGTCTCAGATGTTATAATCCTTAACTACAAAATCTTGTCTATAGTTAGTTTTAGACTTGTTACTTATCATATAAAAAACTCATACTGGCAAGCAACATGCTTTACTGGTGTTTGACGGAAAAATCGAGAATGAGAGTTAACCCCGAATATATTTTCAGTTGAGGGGCGTAGTCCTGAAATTATTAAATAACTGAGAATCGATGTCTAAATAAACCTAAATATTTCGCGAAGGGATAATTTTGTCATAAACCACTCATGTGGTCGGTACGTAAACCACTTAAATGATATTTAAAAGACAAAATCTAGATTGAGGATGATTAGAGGTGTAGTCCTAATATCGCTAACAGCGAGGTCAATGTCTAAATAAGTGACTAGTAATTCATTATGACACCTGACTCAATATCAAATTACATTCATTTTAACCCCTAGACCAAATCTCTACCCACTTACCATGAGATCCATGATAAGTTCAAAACCTAGAAGAGAGAGGGAGAGAAGAACGGGTGAAAATAGAGTTACCCACCTAACCTAAGGGAGATTTTATAGGGGCCCCTCATTTTTGTTAAAAGGCCCCCCCTCAATGATAATTTACCAAGTAAAATGGTTTATGGGGAGGCCTTTTAACAAAATCGGGGAGGCCTTATAAAACTTCCCCCTAATCAATTGGGTCAAGTCCAATTTACACTTCGTAACTTAGATCTCCTAATAAAGACCAAAAATATATATAACTTTGTCTGCACTTTGAGAATCTCATAAGCATTATCCAACTTCGATTACATCACGAATTTGGAATAATTGATCAAAATCCAAGGGAGGGGGGTCAAAGCATGGGTACATATAGACCTACTGTTTCCATTATACCATGTGAGCCTATTATATGATTGAACAATGACACATTTGTCCAATCAATTCCAAGTTTTTAGCATTGCTTTTTTCTTGGGACTTACTAATGGAACAAACACCTAATTGCTAGATTTATGCCAGCCAGAGTTATTCCTATTGTATAATGTGTTGCTTTTGTTTAGAAGAGTGACCTGACCTATAACCAGACCTATAATTGGAGAAAAATTGGATTCTTTTTCGTGTATATATATATATATACAGCTTCCCTAACACATAATAGAATAGTTTAGACTTTAGACAGATCCCGATGGGGTGAAAAAATTCATTATATATTAGTTCTTGATGTAAAATGACCAATATCGATTATATATAAGATGTGATATGTCTAATTTTTGTAGGGTTTGTTTTCGAGCACTACTGTAGAATTTGAAGTAGCGGACACTATTAATACACCATGAGCTCGAGACTAGGACGAGAGAGTTCTCGATGGCAACAGAGTTACATGTCATTTTGTTTGTTGTAACTTGTAAGTAAGTTGGAGCATAACCATTAAACTAAATATATAAAATCTATTTGAGGTTTGAGTAGTTAGGTAACTTTGGTAAATAAGGGTATACCATTATTGGTGTGTGTTATGAGTCAAAGCATTTACATAGTTGAGTGGTGAGCCCGTACTTGTTATTTTTACTGTTACAACAGTGTTTCCAATTCCATGTCTAAATGCATGCAAACCTTTTAGGGAACCAAACAAGTAAAACATCTATCTATATGTTTGAATTCCACAGTAGCTCCATGATCTGACTGTGCAGACTAGCTACATATTAATATATATATATATTAATGTCAAGTCTCTATCCAACAACCATCTGTTTAGTTTATTTCCCTTAGATGAATGTTGTCTGGTCACCCAAGGCCATAGATGACGCACAAGACTGTCACACCCCTTTTTGCACTTCAATGTTCTTCTTTTTGTTGATAGAGTTTTCCACTTCAGTGTTGGTTCATAGTAGAATAGATTGGCAACAACTATATGACATGATACATGTCAAACTATATGAAACAACGCCTAAAAATCATTCCAAATAGCTCATTACAGGCTACTTGTAAGAACTTACAACAAACAACTATATAATATTTAGCAAATATGTGTTGTATGTGCGAGAATAGTCCCACAAGACCTCTCGCAACAAAAAATACAATGTCTAGTTTATCTCCACTAATTGCTACGGGAGGTACTAGAGTTACTTAGAGGATAATATAATGACGTAGAGTTAGATGACTACAAACTGAACATAATATTAGAGCTAGAGACATAAGTGATAGGTTTAAAAACGACACGTGCTTCACGTCTATGAAAATAGATTTGAGAAATTACTATATTTTCTTTTTTGGAGTTAGAGGGACGCACTAGTTCTAGCCTACATTTCAACAAAAAAAAAAAAACGTTCTAGCTTACATGCCCATGTGGCCTCGTTGCTTGTAAAGGGCTATGGCAACGGAAAATGTTGGGCCAACACCAATCTATTACCATTTCAACAACAAAAAGAACACCTTTGGGTTAGAGGCGAGTTAATTTTAGGGTTGAAAAACATCAAGTTTATTTCGTACCCTTTCATATTCATCTTCGCCCCACCACGCCCAACCATTGTCATTTTTCTCTTTATGACTTTATTATCTCCCTCTCTTTTTTCTATTGTTCTCATCTCAACGTTTCGGACAAGGAATTCTTGTTTTTGTTAGAACAATAATGAGAGGGAAGAGAGATTTTAAGAGAGATGAGAGTATACAAAAAGAAGCGTGAGAGGAAACATAGTGGCATTCAAAGATTGCCGTGGTGGTCGGAGGTGGTGGATGTAAAGATGAAAACGAAAAAAGTAAAAAAACAAATATGCTCGATTCGGTCAATAGGCTAAATATGGACGGACCCAAGTCTTATGCCACAAAATTTTATGGTGGCCCCAAAGCAGCAGCCTTTGAAGGTGCCTATATGATCTGGTGGGTCGCCTCTAAGGTTATGTAATTACACTCCCTGGAACTTTCCTGGTCAAAAAACCTGTGACCCGGCCCGGACCGAATTATCATAAAACGGGCGGGTCTGTCTCTTTTTTCGTACGGTATAATCTCACCAGAAACCCGACAATTCTATTGGCGGAACGACAAAATAATCACTGTCATTTCTCTTTCTTACCATCATCTAGGGTTAGGGTTTTGAAATAAATTACTCCATCAAATTTTGGTTTCCAACTCTCAGTATCAGAGCAACTACATATTAGGTGAAACCCTTGAAATCTTGTTTAATTATTTCAGTTAAATTTCTACTGAGTTATTCTTCACCTTTGATTACTGTTTAGTTGATAACCTAGTAATCATGTGTCTAATTATCTGTTTGATCTTCATGGTTTATCCTTTCATGAAAAACCTAATTTTTTCACCAATTGATCGTTCTATTTCTGTGAAATTTATCTGTTTATCTATCTAGTTGATTGAAAAATAAACGAAAATCTGTATCTTGTAATATTTTCTTAATTTATGTTTGTATGTTTATTGGAATCAGTAGTGGGGGATCACAAACTGAGGAAATTTGTATGATATAAATGGAAACAACTAGTAAAGAGATGGGAGTCCGAGCTTCACCGGCAAGTGTTTACGAGATATCAGGAGAGCCTGCCATTGTAATTAATGGGGTGCCAAATGTGGGATCAAGTGAGTCTTCGTCTGGTTCCGACACTTCAAGCGATGATAATGAATCGAAAAAAAATGTTGGGTTTGGAGAGTGGTTAGAGGGTAGGGAAGTTCGGAAGCTATTTGGGGAGCAATTTTATTCTGGTACAGTTAGAAAGTATGACAGAGAATCAGGTTGGTATAGAGTGGTATATGAAGATGGTGACTCTGAAGATCTTGAGTGGCATGAATTGGAAGAGATTATTCTACCTTTGGACACTGCAATTCCATTGAAATCATTGGCATTGAAAGTTCTCAAGAAGAGTGAGAAATCCACTTTTAGAAAATCCAATATTGTATCAGCATCAGGAAAAAACCGAGGTATGGGGTCCAGAGGGAAGGCGAAAGAGAGACTCGGTGAAACTTCTTCCATTGAATTCAATGTTAAAATGTCGGTAAGTACAAACTCATCACCTGGAAGTGCTAACCAGTAAATTCTCCAAGAACTGAAAAGTGGGCATGATCATTTCACACACTATTGGTATAAGCCTAAATTTAGCAGAGATGCATAAACGGTAAACTCGAAGTCGTGCAAAATTTTGTTGATGAACTCTTTTTTTTTTTTCTTTGGATCTTGTCTAATTTACATGTAGAATCTAACAAGTAATATTTTGTATGTGCTAATCAGTTCTGTGCTACAAAGTTAAACAAAGAAATGGAAATTCATATTTTTACACAATTTGGGTTTATGGTTATGTATTGTCCTAGAAATTTTCCTTGTGAAAGTGGAACCTGGTTGTGGAATTATGACTGAATTCATGGCAGAGGTTCTTTAGCTGATTGACAAGAGTGGGGCTTCCGCAGTAGAAAACACCTGTAACAGTATCACAAGGTAGATTGATGAAACACCGGGTCTTAAAGGTACAGCCATTTATGTTGTTCGTTCTTTTAAATTATGGGGTTAGAAGTTTCTTACCTATTCGAGAAGATTTGTGAACACTTGCCAAGTTGGAAAACACCTTCCTCCAGTTTGGTCTTGCAAAATGTGTCCGAATCTGTCATGACTCTGTGTTAGAATAAGAGAAGAGAAAACTACATAGAAACATAAGAAAAGAAGAAATATCTGGAAGATTTTCAAATTTGTAATGAATACCCGACTCTCAGAAACAATGTCGACTCCATTCTTCGCATGTTGCAATGACTGAACCATGGTAATGAGTGCTGACCTAACATCACCTTCTTCGTATACACTTGTTAAGTAGTTGTGCATTTCAATTATATTCTGCAATTTCGACATTAAGAATTGATGTTTAGTTTATTAGTATCATATTGCATGGAAAATCACTGTGACTAGTTATTTCTATAACCCACATTTTGGTCGTGCTCTGCCACATCATCCATGACACCTTTGAACCATTCAAATGAGGCTTGCTCTCTCGTAACCCAGTAGAAGTATGCCCTCTCTGGACCCTTTACTTTTCCAAGTGATGAAGAATCCTGCATTAGTTTTTTCATCTAATGTTATTACAAACTTTTTCTTCTCTATTTCAAAGCACAAAGGATCAAGGTTTTTTTTATTGTGTGAATCTGACTCATCTGACTCTTGATTGCCTGAGTTTGACTTGCTTTGCTCAGGGGCACAATAGTCATTTTCAGGCAGTGAGCTCTTAATTCGGGCTTCTATACGGTTAGTTCAGATGGAATCAAAATCAGCCCGAGTTAACCATTCAGACAAGTCAGACTCACGAGTTAAACAAGAAACAAACATTTTGAAAACTGTGTGAATCAATTGAGATCTCTGAGTTGAATTTCATATATGAATTTGGATAGGCTCAGTCATTTATATGCTACCATGTCATTCATTTTGATATGGTGCAGGAGATCCTTTAATATGCTGATAAAAGGGGTTGCACCGATTCCAAGCCCAACGAGCAAGAGAATGTCATACTTCTTGTAATTCTGAGCAGGGGCCCCATAAGGACCATCTATGATGAGCTTCGGGAAACTGCAAAAACAGGGAAAAAATTGTCAAAGGCAATCGGACTAACTGGGTCTACTAAACTCTTACACTTTACCTGAGACGTGATTCTTCGAAATCTGTTACTGCTGTGGTTTCCAGTCTTGCAAGTCTCCCCTTCTTTGGTTGAGAAGGCTGAGCATCACACACCTACATGAAGAAAACAAAATACAAATTAGTCTTATGGGATTTTGGCCTCGCTAGTCTTGGAAGGACAAAGTAGTCATTTCACTCTCCTGACGACCATTACTTGCAAATTATATGGTTAATCCGACATAGAAGTTGAAGTGATAACCTGTTGAAACAAATTTCTAAGCTCTGTTGTCCAATCTCCTAAGGTTCGGATATGAACGCTCAAGTAATCATCTCCAGGTGCAGAAGTAATCGAGAATGGGTGCCTGAAAGTATTGTACAATCTGTTCTAAGTCTGTGGAGTTATAAAAAACAGGTTATAATTGCATAAACTATTTATGATTTACCACTCAAAGGGTGATACGTCAGGACACTTGACAAATAAATACATGCCACTCTTGTACTTGAAACCAATTGGCTTGGTAATGTACAAGGCAAGAACATTCCCTGCATATATTACAGCCTGCACAATTTACAAGATACATTAAGTTCGTCATTCATCCTTATGGTGGTGCTTCTAAGCACGACATGAATATAGTTTAGGAGTTATTGACCTTAATAACATCGACCCGATCATTGCTTTCACGAATAGAAGTCAGCAGTCTCTCAGAAGTATAGAAGAAAACAGGAACTGAAAGATACATCCAAGTCTGAAATGAACAAAATGAAAATGATCTTAACTTCAAGTCTTATTTTGCTGCAGGAAAGACGGGTAATGGGTTTGGAGTTATGGAACTTACCGTCTTCTTAAACCATTCCTTGGTGAGAAACAGGTAGTAACTATGTATGATTAAGAGGAGATATGCGACGACTAGCAAATGATGAGCATACCAAAATGCATTAAAGCCCGCCAGATGAAGAAAAGGCCACGGCAACTTGACAACATTCTTTCGAAACTTATGAGTTGCTAAGGTGAATGAGAATGACATTATAATGAGCATAAAGATGCCAGTAACACCAGGACTACTAGATAGCAGGTCATTATAAGTTGGTTGATGATAGTCGAAGTCTGAACCAAGCAAAGCCATGAATTTTGCTTTCGGACATAAGACCAGCCTCGGAAAGTCACAAGCTATGTGAGCAACTGTATGTATAAAAGTCCCAGAAGCTATTCCAAGAGCAATCACCTTGTGGAAATTGATATTATCGTCGAAGGGAATGAAGCTACCAAGAAATGTGGATCGAAGTCTAGTGAGTGTGTTTCTACAGACAGGTAAGAGAATGAGAGCCATATTGAGCTTAAGACTTTCTGCAGCACCTTTAGCTACGCAAACACAATTACCCATTATTAGGTATGATGATTTTCGCTTGTATTGGTTGAATTTCCATACGAAAAGTATTAGGTTTACGAGTAACCATAAACCGATAATCCATATTCTCTTCCAGTTTTCGTGAACAAAATCGGATGCCTCTTTTAGAAACTTCGTCACTGGAGTTCTGTATTCTTTTGGGATCATAGTTCTGGTTAATGTTTGGCTTTTCTTTGTAAATGCATCTCCTTCTTCAGATCTTACCATTCCTTGCAGTAGGGTTTCTAGCTGCCAAATCTGTGGAGATACATGTTTCAATTGCATAAGATAACTTAATGTCAAGTAAACATAGTTTCGGTTTCAATCTAAACCCCTTACTTGGTTCTTGTTTTTATTGTGATAATTATTATTTTAGATTATTTCAAACATGTGACGAGTCAATTAAGAAGAAACATTCTGAAAATACAGACTCTGAGTCAATTCCGATCTCTAGTCGCCTAATCTGTGAAGCTGCATCTTTTCGATTCTGTAAGGGTCTATATATTGAAGTGAACCATGTTTCTTGTTGCAGCTTTGTGGTAAAGCAGAAACCTAGTTGTGAGTATAATCTGTGAACCTTATTTAACTCGGAATGCCAAAGAGCAAAAGGGTATCTTGTTGCAGCTTTGTGGTAAAGCAGAAACCTAATTGTGAGTCTTGTTCTTACCTCTATGTAGCCTAAATGATCAGGGTCAAGCTCCTCCATGATCAAAGATGCATAAGCTTCTGCATGATTTTTAAGATTTTGTAGCTTGTTCGCCGAGGCGCTCAACAAAATCACCTCCTTCACTTCATCCTCTGATAGCTTCCCGTCTCCGTTCTTGTCACACCTGTTTTGTAGAATCAAATGAGCGATTGGGAGCGGAACCAGGATTTCAGATTTTATTCACAGTTTTGTTTCACTTTCACTACCAAAAACTCAAATTGCCAAGTTTAACAATGCAAGATCACTTGACATATTGTTAATTGTTTAATAGATTCAGTCCCATTTTATATCAAAACCGAAAAATTGTTGAAGTTTTTTCTTACATATCAAAGAAAATTTGAAGCCTAGCATCAAGATCACGATTCGACATATCTTCCCAAAACTCCCTCAATTCTTCTCTGCAGATACCCATTGTTGTATCAACACCTCTTCGCCTCGCCAATGCTTCAAATAGCTCTCCAGCAAATTCCTTTGATTCAGCCATTCCTTCATCAAACAGAGTAAATTTCAGAATCTAAAGAGAAATAACAGAGTGACAGAGGAGAGACAGAGAGATGAAATTTACCAATACATTTTCCAAAATTATCTTTATAAAGCCTCTGATCATTAGAAAGTTCATTGAATCGTCTTTCGACAGCTTTCCAAGCATCATCTTCTTTCCCAGTTTTAGTTCTAGCTAGAAATCTCAATCCTTGAAGCCCTTTTGTAGCACTTGAAGTTGCTCTACCCAATCTAGGAACACCATTTTCTAAACTTCTATTTTGAATTTTCCTTTCATGAAGTTCATTCATATTGAATTGAGCTTTTTTTGGTGATTTTTTTGGATTATCATCTATTGAAATTTCTACCATTCGATCTATTTCTTCTGGTACTAATACACTTTCAAGAATCCATTTCGAAGATGCGGATCGAACCCCACGATTATCATCTTCTGTTATCGTTGTTGTTGGCATTTTAAGATCTTTCTCTTCTTCTCACATGTGATTAAGGATTGAAAAGATAGATTTTGAGAAGAAGAGTTGCAGACAAATAATGGAAGAAAATTTTCTTGTTTTCTTAGATTGAAAAGTTCGGTAAATTAGTTTTCTAAACATGGATTGTGCTATTATTCTCCATTCAGAGATTATACTAATATGATTCAAGGAGCATCGAATATTTTATTATTTCAACGTGTTTGAGTTACGATATTACCCTCATTTTCTACTCGTTTATGATATCTACCGATTAAGATCGATGATGAATATACAATAGAATTAGTAAAGATAATGTGGGAGACAAAAACAAAATATACACATGTTCATGAATCTATACAAACTTGACTTAAACTTGGAAAAAGAAGAAGAAAAGGATTTAAAATGTACAAAAATAAGATTCTACAAACTCATAGTATTTTTTAGGGTTTTAATTGACAAGCACGTTCATGTGAAGGTGTCCCACTTCATTCACTTACTATATCATGTTCCCCTTGTATTTCTTTAAACTTTGAACACTTGCAATAAGTTAAAGAACCAAAGATTGAGGATTCTCCTAAATTTATGAATACCCCCATTCACATGTTGATGTTGTCAAGCTCATTTCTATCGCCTTTGAATTCAATCTGTTTTCACATTAGTGAGTTGCCCGAGTTTTATTTCTAGAAATTCAGTCATTTAGTCCATGGCAGATGAGATTTCGGAATATTTCTACTTAGGTCGTCGAAGTTTTTGTGTAGATCTGCCAGGCTTGAACTTGATTCTTGATAAAACATTGGCTATCTTCGTCGATCAATAAAATCAATGGTCTTCTTCTCTTCTTCAAGTGATCATCTCCTCATAAACATTATAGGATACAGCCATTCTAACATAAAACATTGAATTCATCGATAAAGACGTACCGTTGAACTATTTTAATGGTGAAATGTGATCTAGAAATTGAATAATTTCGGTCCTCAGTCCATACCATAGGAGGAGGCCCTTGCCCAAGTATATTATGCATCTTTTGCAGAAAAATGCAACTTCAAATAGAGCAAGACCCATCAGATTTATTCATATGAATCGAAATTTTCGTTACTTCTGATCGACCAAAGAATTAGGATAACATAATTCAGCTTGGTCCCGACAATATGTGGTTGATCTTCGGATGATGAACCAGAGAACCCAAATACACGGTAAGCTCCTGGAGTAATGCTTTCCTTTCAAGAACTCAGATTAATATTTTCAAGTGCCGAAACCTTCCTCCTCTTCGAACTTCCTGAATAAAACCCTTTTCTCTAATCATCCCAACCAAATCTCCTATCACAGCATAAATATCATCCATTCTGTGGTTTAAAATATCACCGGCTACAAAGTTCTGTAACCCAGAGATTGTCTAAAGCCAACTACAACCAGGAAATTTCTTCAACCCCATTTCCTTCATCTTCTCCCTGATTTCCTCGGCTTCATTCCACCTTCCAGCTTGAGAATATAAGTTCGCCATAATAATATAGTTTCCTGTGTTTTCAGGTTCAATTTCGAATAATCGATCACAAACAAACTTCCCAAGATCAACATCCCCAAAAACAGATGCACCATTTAGTAATGCACCCCAAACTTTGGCACTAGGTTTTATAGGCATTTCAGAGATGAAATCAGCTGCTTCATAAATCATTCCTGCTCTGCTAAGAACAGCTGCCATACAAGCATAATGTTCTACTTCAGGATTTATCCCATATTCCACCAACATAGAGTCGAAGATTTTTCGAGCTTCGTTTACTACCCCTGAATGTGCACAGGCAGTCAGAACTGCCGTAAACGTGACAGAATCTGGCTTTATTCCGCTTGAGACCATCTCAGTAAACAATGTTATTGCTGCACTAGAATCACCATGAGCTGCATATGCCGATATTATAGATGTCCACAAAATCACGCTTCTTGTTCTTGAGTTTTTGAAGAGCAAGTAAGCCCCATCAAGAAAACCTGATTTCGCGTAAGTGCCGATTATACCAGTTGCAACATAGATATTTCCATCAAAACAATTCCTAATTGCATAACAATGTATCTGTTTTCCACTTTTTAGATTCGAAAAATATGAGAAAGTTGGAAGAACACTTGATAGTGTTACAGAATTTGGTCTAAAACCCATTACTTGCATTTCATGGAGGAGATCAACAATACAATCATGACGGTTATTCTGAACAAGACCTGAAATCACAGCATTCCAGGTGCTCAAACTAGGGCGCTTCATCTCACGAAACAACGACAGTGCTTCGTCAATGAAACCATGCATCATGTACCCAGATATCAAAGAACTATAGCTAACCTCATCCCTCTCACTCATCTCGTCGAAAAGTTCTCTAGCATATTCTAAGCTACCACATTTCGCATACAATCCAACAATAGAATTACAAACCGAAGAATCCACTTCAACTTTGTTATCAATTACTAACTGATGTATTTTCATCCCCATATCAAGATCCTTCAATTGAGCACAAGCCTGTAAAACACTAACCACCGTGACCTCATTTGGTCTTAATCCTTCCAAATTTTCCATTTCTTTATACATTTTCAAGCATTCCTCATAAAACCCACTTTGAGAATACCCAGAAATCATCGAATTCCACGACACAATATCTCTCTCAGGCATTTGATCAAACACTTTTCTAGCCAAACCCAAATCTTGTGATCTAGCATAATAAGTAACTAAAGCATTAACAACAAACAAATCAAATTCATACCCATGTCTTTGAACAAACCCATGAATCTCTTTAGCCAAGTTTCGATTCGGAAACAAAGTAGACAAAGCTTTCAAAACAGAAGTAATTGTAAAATTATCAGGTTTAAGAGTATGGGTATGTTGTGATGAAGAAGAAATCAATGAATTAAAGAGTTTAAGAGTATGGGTATGTTTATTATGAAGTGAATAAGCAATAAGCATAGCATTCCAAGAGAAAATATTTCGATTAGGAATTTCATCAAACAGTTTACGTGCTTCAAATAAAAATCCACATTTAGAATAAAAAGTTAAAAGTTTTGAAGCAAGAAAATTGTCAGGGGTTATAGAGAGAAGTATAATTCGAGCATGGATTTGTTTAGCTTGACGAACCAGTTTATTATCTGTACAATATTGAATGAGATGACCATTAGAACGGTAGTCGAATCCATTGATTCCTCCATTTAGAGAGAGAAAGTTTTGTTTGATATGATGAGTATTGTTTGATAAAGATCTTGTTAACTTCATCAATTCCAACTGAGAATAACCCAATTTGGGGAAGAAAGAATCGGCGCCAATTTAGTTGATACAAATTTGACGCTTAGATTTATCTCTTGAGATTTGAGGCGATGAGATGAAAAGAGAAAAGCAATCGGGTCGGATCAGCCCGGAATTGCAGTTTAAGTTCGGCGGTTGTCGTGTCTATCACATCTGGATGATGTGAGACCAGAAGCGGAGCCTGGAATTGTAGTATGGCCGGGCTGAAAATTGTAACAAAAATTTTAGTTTTTAATTAGCTTACCTCTTCAATACTAAGTGAGCATTTCTAATCTTTCACGTTTATGTAAACTAAAGATTTTTATTTTTTTTAGTTTTTTTTTAGCTTACCTCTTCAATACAAAGAATTTTTATTTTTTGAAAAGGAAAAGAAGTAAAACAAAAATGTTTCAAGATTTTTTTGAGCTTAGCCCCTCAATACAAAGACTTTTTTTCAATTGTTTTCTTCAATTTTACTATTATTTTTCAGAAAAGAATTTATAAATTGTTGTTAGAATTTGCTATTTTCACGAGGTGCTGAAAGCATGTTTTGATCTTGACGACAGAAAACTTATACAAATAAAGGCAATGAGGTAACTTAAGTTACTACCAATATCAAAATTTTATGGGAAAAACATTAAACAATTGTTCTAACAACAAAGGATCTTTCATAAAAAAAAAAACAACAAAGGATAAAATTTAAAGCAATCACTTTCTCAAAATCAATCCAATTAACAACTAACTAGTTAAATTTAACAATAAAAAATTATTATTTATGACCAACTTTTACCCCCTTATAAGCAGAACAATAATATAAATTCCAATCAACACAAGCACAGGGAGAAGAATAAGGTTAGGTGCCATGTTGCAACGACTAACAAGTTGATTCACTTTTTTTTCCTTTTTTGTTGAAAGAAGTTGATTCACTTGACTGACCGAAAACTCATCATTCTCAATTTCTTTTTCTATTATATAAAAATTATCTAACGAAGACCCATTCTTCATAAACGCCTTCATGAGATTTGAATATGCTTTTCTTGCCAAAACTCGAAATTTCTTAGACACTCTTTCCCCATCAACCTCCGTGGTGGTGGTGGCGCTGGTGGTTTGGCCAACTCTGATTACCCCATCCATATAAACCATACAAGAAAGTAAAATAGCCCGAGCCCGATCACGAAAATGTTGAGAAACAAAAATTTCAAAATTCTTTGGTGGGTTACTAAGAATTCCTAAAATCGATTTACAACTTAACATATAAGCGTACTCATTATAAGCCAATGATTGTTTTTGATGATTCAGAAGATTCCGATCGGTGCCAAGTTCATTAAAAAATGGATCCTTGTTTAAAACTAGAGCTTGGATTGATAACAAAACTTGTAGTATAGTTGAATAATTTGATACCCATTTCTCACTATTTTCACCCTCCCCAGTATTTATAATGCCTAAACGAACATGCCCATTAGAATATAAGTTTGGATTTAATTGAAATCCATACGAATGATAATGAACTTTTGGGGGTGAATTAGGGTAATCCGAAGGAAATTGAATATCAAAGAAGAAGAGACAATCTTGATAAGGAGTACCTGATTGACCAATTATTACTGCTCTTAATAGATCTATACGTTCTTCGTAAACCCTAACAAAGATTGAATGAAAGAGTGAAGGACCACGTGGTCAAGGGCGGAACTACAAGTAGACTATCCCTGGCTATAGCCAGGGTTAGTTCCGTTATATTTTCAAGAGGGTAGGGTTAATTTCGTATTTTCAGCCAAGGGTTCAATTTTTTTTTACTGAAAGGGAAAAAGCTTTGGAAGAAAAATAGACGAGAGAGAGAGAAGGAGCGGTGCGGTGGTGACCTTGAGAGAGGAATTCGTTTATCCGAGAGAGAAGGAGCCGTGATCGAAGACGAAGCCTGTTCATCATCTCTCTCTAATCTCTAATTCTCTATCATCTCGTTCTCCCCTCTTACTTTATCACCTTCTCTAAAAATCACTAGGGTTTAAAGTTAAAATTCAAAGTGAAATTTAGGGTTCTTCATCTTCTCACTAATAAACAAAAACAAAATCAACTAATCAAGGAATACAAAGCTTTGTTATCTACCATCTAGGTAAGTGATATGTTTTCCCTCTTGTTTTTTTATTCTTTCTAAAGCTTCTAATATTTCAATATCAATTTTTTTGAGTAATTAGGTTATTGACTTTGATCTTAGGATTATTTTTTATTTATTTATTAAAAGTCCAAATACTTCTAAAATCCTTTTTTTTCTTAGGATTTATTATGCTTGGCAAACTTCCCAGCATATATGGTTATGGTTGTGGGGGTTTGAACTTTCTTAAAACTGGTTTGGGTTGAAATTAGTTTCAAAACTTAATGTCGTAGGTTTGAAGAGAATAAACTCATGGTGTTCATTGGCCCCCCTTTCGTTTTCTTTTTGGCTCTAATCTTGCTTTAACTGGTTGATTAATTCGGTGATTTTGATGTTTATGTGTGAACCCTTTTTTCAATTTCAATTTAGCATAATTAAGTCTATTTGTTATACATTATGATGTTTAAATTACAATTTTGTGATTACATATACATTGCATAGTAATTGTAGGCTAGCCAGGTTTGTGTACAAATCCTCGCTCCGCCCTTGCACGTGGTAAACCTTCTTTTAAGATTTTCCACTCTTTCATTATTTTCTTACATGTTTCTTTACTATAATTGACTTGTTTTGATGAACCACCATAACCATAATAATGATGATCATTAATGGAGTTTTCAATAGCTGGAATTATATCAAACTGTTGGAATTCTTCTCTTCTTGTTGAGTTTCCTTCTACTACTACTACTGATTTACCTTTATCTACTACTATTTCAATCATATCTTCTTCTTGATTTCTCATCTTAATTTGCTTTTAGATTATTACTTCACTAAAGACTGAAGGTTTATTTATAAGCTTGTTTTAGTAAACCCTAAAACAGAGTTCTCAAACAAAATAGCAAGTCGGTAAAGAAAGTTTCCCAAACTTTTAGTAGTAATATCATCTGTTTCTAAGAGTTGTTTTAGTAAACCCTAAAATCAGAGTTCTCAAACAAAAAATAGCAAGTCGGGAAAGAAAGAATCGCGCCAATTTTGTTGATATAAGTTTGATGAGCGATTGGGTCGGATCAGCCTGGACTGCTAAAGACGGGACCACTTTGAAATTTCATCTAGAAACTGTTATCTTTTAATACAAGTTTTCTCAGTTAATTTTCCAACAATTACTTGTAATTGGTATTATCATTTTATAATATTTATTTTGGCTCAAATTATTTTTTGGAATTTATTGTTTTTTTTTAAACAAAGCGAAACAATATTTCATTCGTAAGTGATTCAATCACAAGTTACATGGATGATAATTGTTATTTCTTTGAGAACTACATCAGAGTTACGTACGATAAGTTCATTGAACTTTCAAATGTAAAGTGCTTCATGAAGGGAAAGAAATTGACCAGACACAGACTCAAACAAAAGACCCTAAAGGTCGACAAAAAATATAGAATTAATACTAAAATTGCTCCAAACGAGAGAACCACCATCTCCGATGCGTGTAAATCGCAAGGTCGACAAAAAATATAGAATTAATACTAAAATGGACCATATGTTGACTATTTGAGGATTTATGTAATTGTGAGAACTTTCTCTCGTATCTACAATGTTATCCCTTCCTATCCTAGTGTTACGTAACTGGTACACGACTGTTGAAGAAAATATCGTGTTTATGTTGATTTTCGATAAAATAATGTATGTGTCATCCACTATGATAATGACACACAATTTTATTTCTTTCGTTAAACTGAAATATTTTCTCTCTATAATTACTATTTTTTTTATTCAATTTCTACCTTTTCTCCAATTTATATTTGTCTTTCCAATTTTTAATCTCTTAAATTTTATTCTTTCTCCCCATTCACTCCAAAGTTTTGTATCCCTAATTCTTTTTAATTTCCTTTCGCTCATATTCTCTCTCTCAAATCTTAACAAATTTTTTTCTCTTTTTACAATTTTATTGATCATCATCATATAATCAAATGTCCTACTATACATATAATTATGTCTTACAAACTTCTCTAGTTTCTTACATATTTTAACAAGATTAACATAAACTAATTAATACAAAGCACTCTATTTTTATTGATCATCATCATCAACATTGTACAATACCAAAAAATTTGAAAAATAAATAAACAATCCTTCTCAATATCATTATCATCCTCATACACAAAATAAGAGAAAAAGTAATTTAATCTTCAAGTTTTCAAACTTAAAATTTATTAGATCGACCTAATGCAAAAAATTCTTGATCTAACAATGAAGATCTGTAAGATAAAGAAATGTAAGAAGAAAGAAGATAAAATTAAGAAGAGAACATATTTACAAGATGGAGAAATTTATTATATCAGATTTTCCCAATATCAATATCATCATCATCATACACTAAAATTTATGTACTGTACATACCTAAATTATCTGAAATTGAAACTCCAATCTCCTAAAACCAAAAGTTATAGTACTAATCTGTTACAAAACCTCCAGATTTGTTCAAGAAAAAAAAATCCAAATATGTTCAAGAAAAAAATCCAAGTTTGTTCAAGAAATACGTCATATAATTTTGATGTTGAATCCTCCAGATCTACTCTTGAAACTTGTTAATCTTTGCTTCATTGATTAGTAGAAAAAAATTTAGAGAGAGAGAGAAAGAAAGAAAATAAATAAATAAATAAAAGTTCTGCAAATTGTAAAGAGAGGGAGATGGTGAAGAAAATATAGAGAGGGATACAAGAGATGAAAATTAAAAACGCATCATCTCCATCAGAAAAAGGAAGGTTATCTGCATTTTGTACTGCACAGAAGTATTATAGAAGAAAAAGTAAAAAAGAAAAGCGCAAAAGAATATTGTTTATGACGTTGTGGATCTGCACCTTATTTCTAATCTGCGTTAGAGAGATTCCGTATTAAGGAGAAGTTTTGGAACTTTGCCCTATTTCCACAAATTATATTCAGAGTATTCTTTCCATAACAAAGAAAATTACAATATTCATTCCTCAAAACACAGGAGTGCAAACAAATATTAAACAAGGACTAAATTGTAATGAAATTTAAATGTAGGGATCGGAGTAGATAATACTTCATTTCAGAGGGTCTGAATTGAAGGGGCCAAGTTGTGGGCCGCTCAATCCCTTTCCCGATCTGGAGCAGAATGACAACTGTACGTGACGCTCGTGCTTGAGGGATCTGCGGCCGTTGATTTCATGATAAACACACGAGGAGATGTCAAGATCTTCGACTAAGATTAGTTCTAACAAAATACTAGCGTTCCCCTCTACTATATTCTCTCAAAAGGATTTTATTTTTCTTACATTTGTTGTTTCACCATTTTACATATTTTATTTTGGTCGCGGCTTTGGGGAATAAAGAAAATTCTCCGGGGAATAAAGACTTTTCTTAAAACTAGTCAAATAAGATTGACTTTTATGTTTATTTTTTATTGCTAAGGGGCTTTTAATTTTAGAAGATGATATAACTCATCACCTCTCTACCACCTCATCTTCTCGCCACCTCATCATCTTCTCCGGCGAAGGTCGCCGGCCGACCAGTTTTCCGGCCGGCGACCTCCAAACATAAAAAAAAAAAAAATTTCTCTCTCTCTCTAACACTCCGGCGAAGGTCCGGTCTGTCCATGAACAGACCAGATCCGGTCTGTCCACGAACAGACCTTGGAGACCGGATCTGTTCGTGGACAGACCACGAACAGACCTTGGAGGTCTGTCCACGAACAGACCTTGGAGGTCTGTCCACGAACAGACCTTGGAGGTCTGTCCACGAACAGACCTTGGAGGTCTGTCCACGAACAGACCTTGGAGGTCTGTTCATGGACAGACCAGATCTCCGGCGAAGGTCTCCCTTCGCCGGAGTGTTAGAGAGAGAGAGAGAGGAAGAGAGAAAAAAAAAAAAAAAATTTGAAGGTTGCCGGAGAAGATGATGAGGTGGCGAGAAGATGAAGTGACAGAGAGAACAGATGACATGGAGGAGAACTTTCAAAAAAATGTAATTTGCATTCCCCATAAAAATTTATTCCCCGGAGAATTTTAAAAAAAATCTGAATTCCCTGAAGAATTTATTCCCCGGAGAATTTTCTTTATTCCCCAAAGCCGCGGCCTTTATTTTTCTTACATATATTTGTTTCACCATTTTACATGAATGGAGAAGAATTTCACTTTAGTACTGCTTTTGCCATGGATGACAAAAAGGCATGATTTCCTGTCTCCGTCAATTGGAAATGGTAGGTTTAATGTTTTGGGAATTAGTAACGAATTTGAAGAAGGGAAAATTTCCGTTCATTGCACCTTTTGAGGGAAGTACGTCTTCTGACTGAAATTTACTGATATTTTTTTTTTCTAGTAACTTTTTGTAATTTATGTTGTGCTTGAAAAGTCATCTAAATTTGAAAAATTCAAGATCGATAATAATAAATAGGGTTAATTCCGTTTTGGCCCCCGATTTGTGACCAATTGGCCGTTTTGGCCCCCATAAGTGTCCGGCAGTTCGTTTTGGCCCCAAATTTTTTCAACCTCCCAATTTTACCCTCATGGCATTTCTGTAATTATCTTTTTTTTCTTTTTCTTTGTCCACCTCATCTAACAATCACCACATCACCTGTCCACCTCACCCTTCTTCTCCG
>BEHA01050214.1:456651-496856 GCA_002897215.1 Eschscholzia californica subsp. californica
ATCGTTTTCAGAGTCGGAACCAACAGATCCATCTTCGTCTTCCACATCTTCTCTGATTTTCTCTCCCATCAGTACCATTTTCTTCTTCATGGTTGGTTTTAGAGTTTTAGGGTTCTAACCTTTGTCTTTGGGAAGATTCTACAACAACTCCCTTGCCTTTGTTTGATGTCATAACCACCAATGCTTCTCTAAGGAATTTCTCTCTCTAGAAATTTGGGTGATGATGAAGAACAAGTAATAGAAGAGATGAAGACTAACTAACCTCGGGTTTATGAAGAAAGAGGGAGGTCATCAAATAATACATCTGATTCTAAGAGGACTTGAGTGAAAATAATAGAGAGTTGTCCCCTTAGAAACTGATGTCCATATAAAAATTTAATTTTTTTGTGTCGTCCACATAAGATAGTTGTCCATATAAGAAAAACGGTTGTCCGCGTATTGGCCATCTTGGAAATTTGACAAAATCGAGTGAGATTATGAGAGATTAAGTGAGGAGATTGATGGAGGTCGGGTTTTGAGCTTCAGACAGAGAAAATGAAGGTTTCTCTCCAAATTGGTTTTCGAATTATGAGATTTAGATGAAGGTTAAGGTTAGGTTAGATGAGGTCGGGTGCTTACAGATGAGACCGGTGCTAACAGAGAAATTAATTGTTGGGCCTGGTGCTAATAGAGCCCGCCCGCTAACAGCCTTTTGGCCTGGTGCCTTTAGAAGAGCCCTAATGTTTCCTGTTGACAATTTGAGGATTTATGTAATCGGGAGAACATTCTCATGTATCTGGAATGTTATCCATTCCTTTCCTAGTGTTACAAACTGGTACAGTTTTGTACTTCACACGATATTTGCGGATTTGTATTGAAGAAAATCTCGTGTTTATGTTGTTTTCCGATAAAATTACGTATACGTCATCCACTGGGATAATAACACGCAATTTTATATTTGTCTTTCCAATTTGTGATTTCTCTTTCAAATTTTATTCTCTCTCTAAATTTTAATTTTTCTTTCTATTCTCACCCCAAATTTTTCTCCCTCTCTATTTCCTTTACTTTTTATCGTTATTTCCTTTCACTCATATCTTCTCTCTCAAATCTTAACAAATTCTTTCTCTCTTTACAATTTTTTCTCTCCAGATTTTCTATTCTTAAATTCATATTTTTTTACTAAATATTTTCATTTCATTTTAGACTCTCTTTCCATTTTTTTTTTGTTCTCTTTTTTAACTACATCC
Source organism: Eschscholzia californica subsp. californica (assembly GCA_002897215.1). Lineage (NCBI taxonomy): Eukaryota > Viridiplantae > Streptophyta > Magnoliopsida > Ranunculales > Papaveraceae > Eschscholzia > Eschscholzia californica. The sequence goes on from BEHA01050214.1 coordinate 457,878, forward strand.
TTTCTCTCGAACTTTCTCTTCTTTCATGTTGGGTAAAAGTTCTAGGTTTTCTTATATGTGAGATTCAACCACAAGTGTATTGTGCATAAAATAACGCTCCACAAGACGTTATTCATTTAAAAATGTATAAGACATATTCAAATGTCAAATATATTTTTTCCAAAACTTCAGTTATCTGGGGAGAAAGTATTGAAAATTTTGTTATTTACAGTACATATCAAATGTCTTATACATTCATTCAAAAACGTAAATCATTTTAATGAAAACTTATGGGACATTTTGCTATATGCTGTACAAAACAAAACATATTGTATGTCATATATACTTCTCAAATTTCATGCACTTTCTTGGAAGAACGTATATGACATTTTGTTATGTATTTTATATAATTCAATGTATTATTCATATCATTATGTCTTGTACATCTTTCAAAATTATGACACTTTCTGGTGAGAAAGTATAGAATATTTTCTTATGTACAATATATAATCAAACGTCCTATGCCATACATATAATTATGTCTTACAAACTTCTTTAATTTCTTATATATTTTAACAAGATTAACATCGAATTTGTTAACATCAACTAATGAAAGACAAAGTAAACACTTTTTATTGATCATCATCGTCAACACTGTACATACCGAAAAAATTTGTAAAATAAATATACAATCCTTCCCAAGATCATTAGCATCCTGATCATTCACACAAAAAAAGAGAACATCATTTTCATCTTCAAGTTTCCAAATTTAAAATTTATTAGATCGTCTAATACAGAAAATTCTTGATCTAACAATGAAGATCTGTATGTAAAGAAATGTAATAAGATAATATATTTACAAGATGAATAAATTTATTATATCAGATTTTCCGAATATCATCGTCATCCTCATACAATAAAACTCTGTACATACCTAAATTATCTGAAATTGACACTTCAATCTCCTAAAACCAAAAGTTATAGTATTAATTTGTTACAGAACCTCCAGATTTGTTCACGAAAAAAAAATCCAAGTCTGTTCAAGAAAAAATCCAAGTTCGTTCAAGAAGTACGTCATATAATTTTGATATTGAGTCCTTCAGACCTTCTTGGAACTTGCCAATCTTTGCTTTATTGGTTAATAGATAAAATTTTAGAGAAAGAGTGAAAAAATAAAAATTCCGCAAATTTTAGAGAGAGAGATGGTGAAGAAAATACAGAGAGAGATATAAGAGATGAAAATGAAATACACCATGCCATGTCCATCGGAGAAAGGAAGCTTAGCTGCGTTTTGTACTGTACAAAAGTATTACAGAAGAAAAAGTTAAAAAAAAAAGGAAAAAAACGCAAAAAAATATCGTTTCTGAGATTGTCGACCTGTGCATTATTTCTAGTCTACGCTAGGGAGATTTTGTATTAAGAGAAGTTTTGGACCTTTGCCAAATTTCCAGAAATTATATTGAGAATTGTCTTTCCATTAACAAAGAAAATTACAATATTCAATCCTCACAAGGACATAGGAGTGTAAACAAACAAGGACTAAACTTTCATGGAGCTTAGTCGTAACTCGTAAGGATCAGAGTAGCTAATTCTTCATTTCAGAGGGTCTGAATTGAAGAGGCCAAGTTGTGGCCGCTCGATTTCGGGATCTGGGGCAGAATGGCAACTGTACCCGATGCTCACACGTGAGGGATCTGAAGCCGTTGATTTCATGATGAAAGCCATGGGATGTCAGGATCTTCGGCTGAGATTAGTTCTAACAAAACACTAGCGTTCCCCTCTACTATGGATTTTTTTTCTAACAGATATTTGTTTCGCCATTTTACATGAACTGCCATGAATTTCACTTTATTATTGCCTTCGCCATGGATGACAAAATCTATTGGAAATGGTAGGTTTAATGTTTTGGGAATTGATAATGAATTTGAAGAAGAAGAAAAAAGAATAATTTCTCTTCACTTTTCTTGTTCTCGTAAATATTTTTAATTTATGTTGTGCTTGAAAAGACAACTAAATTTGAAAATTCAAGATCGATAATAAATACTACATATACAATTATGTCAACAAAAGTGGCTAAAAAGTTCGGAGGAATTTGAGGCAACAAATAACGTCCATATATTAATATGTCCTACAAGGATAAATAGAACATTTTTCCACCACAAACCAGTCAAACCCTCCTACCACTAGTTTAAGAAGAAAAATAACTTTCCACCACTTTGTGACAAATCATAACTCAACAAAATGGGCAAACCTAACCCATTAACAGATAGATCACATAAAAATTAATGCAGATTCCAAAGCAAGAATAATCAAACAAACGCTACTTTGTTTCAACAACAAAAAAAAAACACTACTTTAGCCTACATGTGAGTGAGCCTATAAAAATGAATTCTCCACTTCTCCATTTCATCCATGAACTCCAAAAATGGAATCATCTAAACATCTTCTCTCTCTACTTTTCTTTCTTCATGTTTTCTTCAACCTTCTCTCACCATCAACTCTCTCAGTCCAAGCAGAATCTAGGCTATTCAGAGAGTACATAGGAGCAGAGTTCAAGAATGTTAGATTTGAAGATGTACCTATTTACCCCGACGTCGATTTCCATTTCATTCTTTCTTTCGCCATCGACTACACTACTTTATCTTCTCCGTTATCCACAAACGGAATATTCAATGTCTTTTGGGATTCCGACAAACTCAGTCCTCATCAAGTTTCTCTCACTAAACATAAACACCCAAATGTTAAAGTAGCTCTAAGTATAGGTGGTGACAGTGTAGGTAACGAACCCGCCTATTTCAATCCTTCATCGGTCGAATCATGGGTTCAAAACGCCGTTTCTTCACTTACAAGTATCATAAAGAAGTACAAACTAGATGGAATTGATATTGACTATGAACACTTCAAGTCAGATCCTGATACATTTGCCGAATGTATCGGAAAACTAATAAGTACCCTGAAAAAGAATAAGATCATATCTTTTGCTTCTATAGCTCCTTTCGATGACGATGAAGTTCAGAGAAACTACTTAGCTCTATGGAAGAAATATGGACATGTAATCGATTATGTGAATTTTCAATTTTATGCTTATGATAATAGCACAACTATATCTCAATTCATGGAATACTATGAAACTCAGAGCTCAAATTATAAAGGGGGTAAGATCTTAACCAGCTTAATTAGCGACGATAGCAAAGGCTTAACTCCTCCAAACGGTTTCTTTACTGCCTGCAAGAAACTCAGACGTGACGGAAAACTTCATGGTATCTTCATCTGGTGTGCAGATGACTCAAAGAAGGACGGTTTTCGTTATGAAAAGCAATCACAAGAAACTTTAACTTATCGTCACTAAATTTCATACTCTAGATTGTTTATTAATATGCAACAATCAAGTAATCTTATTTAATCAGTGTTTTTTATTGGTTCATTGTGTGCCATGGAAACTATACTCGAATCACCTGTAAAGACCAACAAACTGAAAAGACCGAAACAAAAATCATAAAGTATCGATTGAGATCATATTGCAAAAGTATTGCACCATAATTCAAAGAAAAATGAGTGACAAATGATGTTTACTTATCGAGATAGTTGAACAGCATTAGCAACAGCTTGAAGCAAGAGTACTAGTCATGGAAAAAAAATGATACGTACGATCACCTAATAATCGAAATCTGGCTCATTTAAGTTATCATCGGCAGGACTGTCTCGTCTATATTTTGAGTAGAAAATGCAAGTTATACTATCGTTCTTGATATGCGAACCTGATGATGATCCAAAAGAAAATGAATGGTCTCATTTAATGAAGAACTCGCATTGTGACTTGATTGTTAAGACAGAAATTTCGGTTCTTCACGAGAACAGCATTTGTCGCTTCAACCTGGGAAGGGAATTGCACGATTCCGAATCTGATGGGGTTTGGCATCCCAGGCCTGCAGATAATTTGCAAAGTATTCATAAGATATCCTAAATCACATGATAGGTTTTACCCCTTAATAATGATGCAAGTGACCAGTAATTAACCTCATTAATAGTTGCATGTTGGATGCGTTGAAATTGCAACCAGACAAGAATCTCTCTACGTCATCTGGTAATGCATTTCGAGGGAGTCCTTGAAGTAAAACCTAACACAGTGAAAGATTTAATTTTGGGCTTCAAGAATTGAAAGATTGCAAATGCAGTAAAGAATAGCCATTGCATATACATCTGCTCTTCGGATTACTAGAATTATATAGCCATGAGTTGCAAAAATCTAATTCCTCGGGTTATTTCATTGGACACTTCTATTAACAAGAAAACATGGTGGAGGTTCCAATTAACAAAGCTGGATGAGAACTCAAGTACCAATTTTAAACAACAATATACCTGCTAAGATTACCTATCATTCAGATTGGGGATTAAATTCAGTCAAAATCCATTTTCAACCATAAAATGATCTACAAAAACTTGTTTCGAGATTAAATGAAGAACAATTCTAGCTAGAAAATGGTGCAAACATGTGGCGATCTAGCTAAGAAGACGAAATTAAAGACCCCTTCTTTGTATCCTAACACATGTTCATCCTATGAACGAACAGGACATACTATAAGTCTACACTCTAAAACTACAAATATCAGCCGATCTACAATATCATCTGACATCTGCTCAAAAATGCCGATCTAGCTAAGAAGAATCATACAAGTTGAGATTAACGAGTGTTGAAAACTTGATCTACTATATATAACGTGCTACTGGATAAACAGAAAACATAAATTAAAGAGACATTTATATCTTTTTTCTGGGAAAAGAGACAAGATTGAGATGCAATTTTAAAAAAATCGGTGTGTTCAATGAACATAATTTAGACATCTACACGAGCGGTTTTAGGTTTAATTGGTAATGGTATTAACATTTAACAACTTGAAGTCCGTAGCTTTATTGGTGTGATAAATCAGCAAGAACCCACAAGTCTATATGGAAAGAAAAACATAGTTCACAATTTTGTACTTACAAATTTTCCATCAAAATATTCAATTTCCCAATGACTGCGATCCGCCTGACACGAAAAAGTTCAGCTTCTAAATAACTCGGGACAATAAAATCAAGATTAGAGAAAATAAAAACATATAAATTTCAGCTCGAACACCGTAAACTAAAATCACCTTATCTAATTTGTATAACCGACCCTTCCGATTGATTGCCCTTACTGCATTGTCAAAGGCTGCCCTTGAAGGAAACTGCACTACCCTGAATACAATTTGTAAAAAAAAACAAACGTTTCATCGAATTGTCATACAAAAAAATATCGAATCGATTAAACATTTCACTCCTACCATCAAATTATAGTAATAACAAGTTAGCAATGAACTTATTTTAATTCAATAAAATCATTAAGAAAGAAATACATACATGCCAACTGGAGCGAACAAGCGATTATATTCGAATCTAATATTTTGGGGAGTCAAATCACATCCTTCTAGCAAATTGAGTATATCAGTTTTCATTGAAAACCTTCCACCTCCAGATAATCTCCCATAGACCAAACCTTTTCAAAGTATAAATGTGGGTAATCAATCATTTTGGGTAATTCTACATAGATTTGATCTTCTCTTATATTCAAACCAAGTAATGGAATAAATGAATTAAACGCTAAAACCCTAACTAGGGTTTTTGATTTAGTAACGAAATTTTACCTTGATTAGGAGGACGAAGAAAGGCATCGATGGGTGTTACTTCCTGCTGTTCTTGATTTTGTTCATCTGGGATTTGGGTAGAGAAATGTTTGGGTGAATTGGGAAGAAGAAACTGAAGAGTTCCTTGATTTGGGGTTGGTTTAAATTGAAGTAAACCCTTTGATCTGATTAGGTTTCTAAACTGATTCATTATGGAAGAGAAAGGGTAGAGAGAGAAAGACCTTGAGAAGTAAAAGGTAGGAGGAGGAGGAGAAAAAAGTTCGTCTGAGGTGAGTTTGAGGTATTCGACGAAGAAGATTAACTTCTTGCCCTGGTGAGACTGAGAGAAATGAGTTTAGGGCCCAAAATGGGCCGTTCTTGACTTGGACCTATAAGAAAAACTTAGTAAAATATAAGGCCCACTAACATGGTACTACCATTAACGAGCCCGATTATTGGACACACTCTTTTTTTTCTTTTCTTTTTTCAACAACCTGCCTAGGACCTCTAGGTTTTGGGATTTACGTCAACAGGTTGAACCACTTGGGCAACGAAGTGTTGACGACACGCCTTTTTGTTGGGAAGTGTTAGGAGCTACCATTTTACAAGTGACACACAGTTAGAGAGACAAAGCGGATAAAAATTATTACAAGGCACACATATTACTGATACACCCCAGTGGCGTGGCTAGAGTTTTGGAGGCCCGGTGCGAGCGTTTACTTGGGGCCCTTAATATAATAACGTGAAGGCAAAAAAAATTACGCGTAAAAGAATAAATTGGAATTTTAACCAATTTCCATTCAACTTCTAAATTTTTTTTTAACCAATTTCGTGTGTAATTTTGATAAAATGTCAGCACACTGTGCAAATGTATGTATCTCTATATCAATTCCATAACCAACTTAATACAAAAAAGGTGTTCAAATTTTATTTCACATAATTATCGAACAAAAATGATGATATGTCCGGCCAGTCTCCCGGTTCAATTCCAGCTGGGTGACGTGGCCAGACCAGATTTAGAGAGAAAAGTGAAAAAACTCTATCTCTCTAAATCTGGACCGGCCACGTCACCCAACCGAGATTCAGCAAGGAGACTGGTCGGGCATATCATCATCGTTGATTATAGAAACAGATGAAGAACATAATTTTATTGAACATTTGAATTATGTGATTACATATAAATATTTGATTAGAAGTGTTAATATAGCAAAAATATTTAGTTGGAAAATTTAATTAACAGTAAAAATAATTATTTTTCGCTCATCATATCATAAATAAATAGATCAAGAAAATGAAAAGCTTATTAAGTGATCTAACTAGAGAAGAAGAGTAAGAAAAATATAGAGTATCTATATAACAAAACAGGGAAGGTTTTTGATGACGGTTTTTGATGACTAGGACAAAATAAATGCTCCAAGAGGTTGAGTTGGATGCCGAGTTGGACAGCCACATAAATAAATAACAATCGTTCCTCTTTTAATCTGGGTTGTACAAACAAACTTCACATATGATCGGAACCCTCAACACAACGGGTGAATCTAATCAAGGGTTGATTCAAGGTCGCCTGTTATCCCTCATTCAAGCTCGATTCCTCTCCCATCATTCAAGCTAGATTCCTCCCCCACTCTCATCTTCGTCTTCATCGCCCTCATTCACTGTTTGTCGTTTATTGTCATTATTGCAAGGACTATCCCAAATTCAATATGGAGTAATTGATTTCATTTGTTATTTCCTTGCCATTTCATCTTCGTATTACAATTGTGATTCATTGTCGTCTCCTTCACCGTTTGGGTTTTCCTCAATTTCGTTCTGATTTTCAATCCCCTAATCTGAAAATCAGATCTATCTCTTTCAGAAATTAAAGGTTTGATTTAAACGAAATATTTTTTTTTATTCTCACTACGATCAGGTCTGGTATGTACAATTGCTGCTTCTGAACAATTTTTTTCTGGTATTATCATACCCTAATTTGTTAAATTCATTATGAATTAGACATACTGGTGATTAGGAATATATTGGTTTTCCTATAGTTTGATTTCAGCGAAAGATGTCACTGAAAGAATCGATGGAACTGGTTTCGTTGCTACTACTGTCAGTAAAAACTGAAACATTCAGTGCACACCAAGTGTTCGATAAAATGCCTCACTGAAGTCATCACATTATCATTTTTTTTAGTTGAGAGATTTTTCCATTGAGATCACTATCCAACTCTCATCTTCCCAATTCTTTTCATCTTCTTTCATAAAGCTCATCTTCAATGTGTAGTGGAATTCATTGTCATCCTCAGTATATGAAATTAGTGATGGTTTTCTATTTGACTGTTTGACTTGCTAAGGAAGTTTACTTACAATTCCAATAACGGAGATTTGCTGGATGTTTCAAATCCATTTTAGAGAAAGTAGGATGATCCGAATCAGGTGAGAATCCAATTCTATGAAAGTCAAATTTGCTTAGTAAAGTTCAATTCTTTTTGTTCTTATTTTTTGGTCTGCTGTGAATAAATTAGTTCTTTCGTGAAAATGGGAATCTTCGATTTGCGGACTAAATCCCTGCAGGTAAAAATTTCTTCAAACGTCTCTATTGTTTCGAGACGATCTTTTAGATGAAAATTCGAAATTGGGGACTTCCAGTAAATCAAATCGTTAGTATCGATTGAAGTTGCAAATTTCTAGGTTAATGTTTTGAGTTTACACATTTAAAGTACTTTCAACTATGATTCATAATAAGTTTATGTTTATTTGCTTCATCGATTACTGTATCTGTTTCTCTTTTGGTTCTGCGTTTGATTGGTCGATTGTGTATAATTCATAAACAGATCGTTTTATTTGTTTTAGTATTGGATGTTTCGATGACGATGATGATGCCATTAACTTTTAACGAAGATATATATATATATATATATATATCGAGGAAATTGATGTTAGGCCACGAAAGTGCACATTTTCATCGATGACGACTTTGGTATCAAAGTCCCCGTACTTATTGCAGGATTGCTTCAACATTTATAGGGTTCCCCGTCTACTTTAAACAACAATTTTGAATGAAATGGAAAATCCGTTCGGTCTTGCAAATTTCTGAACGTTATACTGAGCAAGTTAGTCTTTATTCATTGTTATTATAGTTTGTCTGATTTTTATTCCGTTCGAGAATTTTTATTCCATTTAATATTATGGTTTAGTTGTTTTGATAAAAACAGCTAAACCATAAGTCCAACTCTTAATTGTTGATTTTCAGTCGCGAATGTGGTAGTTTATTATCATGAAGGTTCTTCCCGAGCTCAGGTGGAACGCCATTTTGGGTAAATCCAATTCTTAGTGCAGGCTTCTTACGGATAACTAATAGGTAATTTGATTTTTTTTTCTTTCTTTTTATTGATCTGTGACAGATATCAATATATTTACCTATTCGTATACGACTTCTGGTCATATATTAATTTTAATCTTATTTGTTTATCTCCAATTTCAGTTTAATCGCTTGAGTCCATGCCTATTTTTTTCATTTCTCTATTATGATTATATCTCTGTTCTACAATTTGTGGTTTTAGATGAGTTATGAAGCAAAGAAAAGAAGGATCTTCTTCTATTCCTAATAATCGGAAATACTTGCTGAAGCGTTCATCATCTTTGTGTAAGTGATTAAACACTTTTCCTTATTATCAATTCGAATTTACTTCATACTTATATTGATTTTCATCTATTGGAGTTCTTCTTCGGGTTTCATAATGATAGGGCGTGTAGTGGTTAGGAAAAGTTCAAAGAGGAACCTCCTAATAATAGTTCACTTACTTTAGTAAGATCTTGAAATCTGACTCCAGTTATTCATCTCTTTATGCATCTGCAATGAAAAGTCTTACACCGGTATGTTCCTGATTTCCTATATCATATATTTTACCTTCATTTCTTGTCCGGCATAACTATTTTGAGTGCTAGCTTCTGCTTTTGTCTAATGTCACTCTCTGGTTTGGTTTATAGGGATGTTGTCAACTGCAATGCTAGCTTGTGCTTTTCATTGTTCCAGTTCATGATGTGTAGTACTTATCAAAATTGTTGCTTCTCACTCTTAATCATGTCTTGTTTCCGAATTCTAATGCAGCTAGAAGTTGTGAGAAACTTTAGTTGAAAGTCTCGAAAATAGGGATCAGTTGATAGGGGCTTTTGTATACTTTTTTGTATATCTTATGGTTCCAATGTTATACACTTTTTTCCTTATCAAAATTCTCTTAAAATTGATTCTTTAAGACCCTAAAAGTTTATCAAATTGTATTTTTGGTGCAGCTGATAAATTTCAGTCCCAAAATTTCGAAGCTCGTGTTTGTTAAGCATGAAAGAATTTCCTATAGGAAATATACATCACTTCCAGTTGTTGATTTTTCGTTTGTACATATTTTTAGATTACATCTTACTGCTTATACACTGCTTTTGAATTTTATAAGCGTATTTCGTCTTCTTTAGTTGTATCTTTGTTTCTTTTATCAATTTATTCTTTTGAAAGCTTGAAGTTATTTTTCAATGAAGCTACATTATACATAAACCGCACACCATCTTGGGTCATTGAATTTCAGACCCCTTTCAAAAAACTCCATGACCTTATCACCATCCCTGCAATGCCAAACCTAGAACCACGTGTTTTGGGGTGTGTTGTCTTTGTTCATATACCTAGAAGTCTAGGGTTCGATTCAAAAAAAAAAGATACAAAAACAAAATCACATGTGTTGATCAATTTTTGCATTCACATGCACTCATCATACTAGATAAATGTCCGTGCCGGAGGCACGGGCTATACCTAGTATATTAAGAAAGAGAGGATGACAGAGGAGGAAGAGGAATATAGATAAAAGTGGGCCTTAAAACTCATGGACTTAAGAACCAAGGTGCTTATAAAGTTTGGTCAATTCATAGAGTTGTCTAAAACATCAAATGTAGACTTTAAAAAAAGGATTTTTGAGTGAGAGGTCCAAAAAATGGAGGGCAAATAAGCATTACCCCCAGCCCAAAACAAAAATGAGAATTCCGTCCAAATTGTCAGGACAACTCACACTTTTCTTGTTTTTGTTTTATTTATCCCTCTTTTACCCCTTCGCGGGAAATTTTCGTGTTTTCTGACAATCTGCTGGATGACAGCGAAGCAATTAATTCCCTGTACATGACGTAATGTCAGAGAAACATTCAGATTTTTTGAAAATTCAAAAACGGCGCCATTTTTTGACGAAATTTCAGGCAATTTTTTTGGATCCCGCCCATTATATTTTCTGTTCTTTCTCTCAATTTTTTTTTGAAAACATTCACATTTTATCTTCTTCATCTCTTTCAATCTCCAACAACATAAGCTTTCTGTTCTTTCTCTCTCTAAAAGTTTTATGTTCTTATTTTTGGATGTTCATCATTCTTATTTTGCTTCACATTTTATCTTCTTCATCTTCTTCATCTTCTTCATGTCTTGTACGTAACCAAATAGCTTGTACACAGAACATTTCCCTGTAAACAAGAAAATTCCAGAACAGAAATGTCTAGTACATAACCAAATGACCAGCACACAGAACAATTCCCGGTACACAAAAAAAATTCTCAGTACAAAAATGTATAGTACATATCCAGAAAATGACTAGTACACTAAATAATTCCCGGTACACAAGATAATTTCCTTCTAAAAATTCAAGAAAAGCTACCAAAAATGAAGAAATTTGTTGAGATTGGAAAGAGATAAGAAATAAATCTGGAAAAAAAAACGAAATTTGTTGAGATTGGAGAGAGAAATATGTATGGGAGAAAATAAAAAAGAAATAAGAAATAAATCTGGAAAAAAGAATGAAAATGGCAAATTTGTAAATTTTGTAATGGCAATTCTGTAAATTCGTGGACAGTACAAGGTTTAATGTCAGGTGCGTCAGACTATTTTTCAAAACTTTTTCATTTCCCGGGAATTTTTCTGTGGCAATTTTGTAAATTTATGGAAAGTACATTGTATGATGGGAGGCGTGTCAGATTATTTCTCAGAAATTTTCGAGTTTCCCGGGAATTTTTCGATGACCGTTTCGTAAATTTCGAAAAGAAGAAGGGTGTTTTGGAAATTCCACCCACACCTCCTGATCATTGGACCTGCCCCTTATTCTTTTCCTGCAGTGGACCTGCTTCTTGTTAATATACGAGAAAAGAATGCAGAAGTTTTATTAGGATTTGGAAATTGATATTCAAATGTTATGGGTTTTCCAAGGAAATTAAAATGTAAGCATATGTTGGAAATACTTTCTTTTTTTTTGTTGAAAATGTTGGAAGTACTTGTTTATTAAAGGAGAAAGAAAACTGAAATGACAATAGTGAGTACTAGTGGGAGAAACTATTTTGCTAGTTGTTGATTCCAGTTGAGGAAAACACAAGTCTTCTACCACTTCTACTTTTCTCTTAATGGGTCATAAGAAAAACGAATAACCATCATGATACTCACACACATCATATAAATATTGTATGTGTAGGTCTGCTTTATAGACATCTACTACTAGCTTTGTAATTTCTCTTATGTAAGGCAACCCAATTTTCCCAATTAATTTAAGTGTTTGACCTTAAAAACAAGAATAAATTGACCCTCTAACAAACTCAATTTTATGTAATCACTGTCAAATCTAGAAGTTCATGATCATGGGATATGATACATCAATATTGATCAGTCGTCTTCTGACAAAGTTAAAGCTTCCCCGTTATATATATAGTATTAAGTTTGTGGTCATCCAACTGAAAATGATAATGCAGTGTGCAAGTTCAGATAGTTCAATCTCTGAATCACATTCTCAAACTCTAAACATAACCAATTTCATATCAGAAAAACTAGATGAATCGAATTTTCTAGTTTGGAAAGATCAATTCGAGACAATCTTGATAAGTGATTATCTATATGGTGATGGAACAATTGATCAATCAGAAGTTTTCATGTTGATTTAGAAGGAAGAAGAATACCTAATCCTACTTATCTAAGCTGGAAATAACAAGATAGTTTTGTAAAATCGTGCTTGAAAGCAACTTTTTCCAAATCAATTTCGCCAGATGTTTTAGGGCTTCAAACATCTCGACGGATTTGGAGTTATTTGGAAACTATTTATGCTGAAGAATTTGAGGCAAAGCAAGATCTTCTTCGTCGACAAATTCAAAACATAAAGAGAGGATCAACTTTTGTCAGTGAGTATTTGCACAAACTTTAATCACGTTCAGACTTCTAAGTGTTGTTAGAGATAAAGTTTCAGATAGAGAGATGATGAGAATCATACTTTCTGGTTTAGGAAAGGAATTTAATCAAATTGTAGCAATTAATAACAAAACTGATACTATCACACTTCCTGAACTTCGATCCAAGTTACTTCATCATGAACAATGGCTACTGACTCAAGAACAGGATGAGCAGATAGCTTATTATGTTAAGAGTGTTCCATACAAGAACTCAAAACAAATTCATGCAAGAAACAGAATCAGATTGGTTCTAGATCGAGTTTTAATCCGTCTTCGAGACAAACTCAAGATAAGTCTTACACATTTACAAAAGACTAATGAAAATCAGACTAAAACACAACATTCAAATGTGAATTCACATCAAAACTCACAATATCAACATAATCAAAAGGCAACTAATTTTGATTTCACAAGCATTCCTTGTGGTATGTGTCATAAATGGGGTATCAAACTCATAAATGCTTTCAACAAAACAAATAACTCATAAATGCAGATTTCGCTATACACTTTCAAAACCAATAGATAATGAATAGAGATGACTTAGACATTATATTTTTTTGTTGCTAGATAGGCCTTCACTCATATAAGATTATTTTCACACATAAAAATATGTTGATAACGGACATGATATTCTATTCGTATTACACTTCTAAATCTAAACAAGAAAAAAGAGTAATCGTCCCTCTATGAAATTGATGATCACAAGCCAACAAGCTAGTCTTTCAAAGGTCCATGCAAATTCACCAACCAACTGAAATGTTATGTCAATTTATTGGAGGAAAGTCAGAAGGCAGAGAAAAAGCTCTATGTGAAACCCCATTACTTTGGTAGTGAAAAAGTTTTGGTTTCATATTGGCTCTAGTAAAAAAAAACCCAATCAGATCACGAAACGTCGGTCCACCAATTATCAGTCAATGGATGAAAATAACATTTAATGAATAGCAACACCCAATTCTCATAAAAACAGTTCATCACTTTCTTATTTCAATCAAGATTTATGTCTGCACTTAGAAAGTGTAGTCAGAATCAATATTATATGGGCTTTTTGAACTGACATACTTGATCTTTATGGGCCTACAAATGAAGAATATAATTCTCATCATCATTTTGTTTGAATAGAATGGTTTTCAATAGTTTATTTATGTAGGAGAAGATAACTAAAAGAAAAACGATTTTGGAATATAATTTTAAGGGTTATTTCCCTAATGGCCCCCTACTTTGTGACCAACTTCCCGCCTGACCCCCCATTTAACGAGAAATACCCATATGACCCCCTTCCGTTATAACACCGTCACTCTCTCTCCTCCATCATGTTTTCTCTCTCTGCCAAGTCACGCCACATCATCTGTTACGCCACCTCATCACCTTCAACGCCACCTCATCACCTTCTCGCTTCGCCGGCGTGGTCTGTTCTTCACTGAACCAGTAACAAACTGAATTAAGAGAATTCTTAGTGCATTGCTTACTAATGTAACATAGTAAGGAATTGTCGAACACTTGGTTGCTCAAGTGGTTGAAAGTGTTGACACATAAACTCTAAAGATTCGATGCCCAGAGGAGGTGGAATCTATGGCTTATTGAATTTGGTTTATTAAATGTATAAACAATGTAGTTAGATGGACCTTAAGCAGTTTATTTCGTTGGTTTTAAGCCAGTAGTTTAGTTGAACTTTAAGTCTGTTTATTTCAAGGTTTAACTCGACAGTAATCGTTTTTATCACATCTTTGATGTATCAAATGTCATTGTAATGACTTTCGCAGTCACTTTCAAAAAAAAGAACCAGTAACAAACTCAATTAAAGTAAGAACAATAACCACTAATAAATAATAAAGATTACATATTAGAGGAGCTTAAAGTCACTTCAACAAATGTGATCGATTCTTTGGTCGCCATTCTAAACAACAACAATCTTAACAATTAGAGTTGGATAAATCTTCATACAAGACTCGGTATCTAAAACAACATATTGGTACAGTCTGGTACACGCTAGTTTCAACATAATTTCGCCTCTTTAGACTGTTTACGAACATGTCTTACTTGATCATGAGATAAACTTGAAAAAGATAAAAGGCGAATTTTGACAACAACATTTAGTGAAGGCATGTGCGCCACATTAATCTTTATCATCTAATAAACCTAGATTAGGCTACTAATCATTCCAAACCTAATCTAGATGATTGGAATTACATGGTAGTCACATGGATCTACATTAAATTATGTCAATTAATGATTTTCTACCATATTTTAAATATACAAGTGTTCCAAAGGCTATAGTACACATAAAAGTCATGAATGTCTTTTCCACAGTTTATGCAAGTTGGGTAAGAATCTCTAACTTTTAGATTTTTTAGGAAGCTTCTTGTCTTCTTATTTGGAATATTTAGAGGATATATTCCTTTAAACAACTTCTAGTTTTGCTTAGTTAACAAAAATGATCCCAATAAAGTAAAATTAAGATAATGGGGTGTTCTTTATTTGTTCTAGTCGGCGCACACTTTAGAAGAAGACCATAATATAATGGTCTAGGATCAATTTCTGTTTAAAAAATTTGACCTAATAAGATTGAGAGACCCTTGCAACAAAAAAAAGATTGAGAGACAATACGAACTAATGCGGTTATTTTTACATCATTACATACACAAGTCAAAATAGTAAATGAAATTGTGCTTAAGTAGACTACTATAATAGACATGCCATCATTATATTAGTTCATGATAGTTAACCATGAGTTCTACCTATTTTCCAACTTGGAAGGGGTGCATATGTAGTTCAACAAGAAACTTAATTTAAGAAACATGTTTGGTGACTTTCATCAAAATCTTGTAGAAATTTTTAGAGAGACGAGTTTTTTTTAGAAAGAGGAGTTACCCTAATTTTATTCAAGTTAAAGTACAAGTAATTAAGAAACACTAATTAGACAATTTAAGTATGAATTAACAGGACATAAAACTTAGTATGAAAATAAGTATCATGCTACTACAACCGAAAAATTTCCCGCCTTGTAAAATTCATGGGGATAGTAAAGAAAGGATTCAGATTATGGTTTTTTGGGGCATTTTAAATAGTCTCCGCAAAATTTTTATCAAGAGAAACCTTGATTTGAATTCGAAAATTTGTTTGTTTGTTTTTTTACCCCTTAATTTTTATCTCTCACGTCCGACCACCACTCACCAATTCCGACTATTGTCAACTTCGACCACCACAACCATTTTTCTCTCTACTTCTCTCTTTTTCTCTCTCCTCTCCATTTCGCTCTCTCCTCTCTTCTTCTCTCTCTCCTCTATTTCCTCTCTTGCTCTCTTTTTCTCTTCCTCTTCTTCTTCTTCTTCTTCTTCTTCTCTCTCATGGTCTTTGTGTCTTCATGAGGAGTTACGGTCTAACTCGGTAAACGGTTGATCCCGAGTTGGTGCAAAAAGTGGTCAACGCTTTCTCAACGATGACGTCACCGTCCTCCTCAGCATCAAGCTATTCCAGCGGGCATAAAAAGGAAGCATAAACCAACACAAAATTCATTTTTCAATTTCCAATACCCACTCCACACCACAACCACCTCGCATCCTGCCACTGCCACCACCACCACCACCTCCTCCATCTCCACCCCCACAGTCACAGTCACCACCATGTACGATTACAACAACGATAATCTATTCACTACCACCAGCTTCACCAATGCCAATTACTTCGACAACTTCAACGAAGAAACTGCACCTCCTCCTCAACTTCTTCCTTCGACATTACTATCTCCACCACCCCCATTACTTCCAAATTACACACAAATTAATTATGAAGTCACTGCTAGGGAGGTGGACGATTCAATTTTTAATGAAACACTCTTTACATTGAAATCAGAAGTTGACGATGATGATGAAGACGACTATAACACGGTAAACAACAACAATAACACCAATGTTAATTTATCTTCTCCGATTTGTAATTTCGTCCAAAAACGTCCAAGTTTGATTCAAAGAAGCATGAGTATTAGCCATCCGCAATGTGGATTTTTCCACCCAAATTTCAGCTCGTACGGCGATGAATTTGATAGGGAGTTTTTGAATCCCAATACAGGCCCTATTAGAAAGGTTTTTAGCACGGGTGATTTACAGGTAGGTACATTTAAAAAGATAATCGGGTAGTCTTATTATTATTTTGAATTATCAAGAAATGTAATTAAATTTCTGTAATCAACTTGTATTAGCAGATAAATACGAAAGATAATAATCTCAAATCAATAAATCAACCATTACATGAAAATTCCACAAGCGAAGGAATAAAGAAAGTAGGTCGTTATACTGCCGAAGAACGAAAAGAAAGAATCGAGAGATACAGAAGCAAGAGAAACCAAAGAAACTTTACAAAGAAAATTAAGGTAAATTACAAACTTTAAGTTATTTTCTATCTCTTTTCTTTATTTTACTTGAATTTCATTTTATTTTTGGTTTAGCTATGCAAAGTCTTAAGTTGCAATATTTGTTTTAGTATGCTTGTAGGAAGACTTTGGCTGATAGTAGACCACGAGTTAGAGGACGATTCATGAGGAACGAAGATTCCGGAGAGAGTTCACATCCAACTCACTCGAACCACGTCGATGTATATGAAGATGACGAAGTATGGATCAATTTATTGGATTCTTTTTCGATGAATCTAATTCCTTAGGCCCCCAATAACTTTCATAAAATATTGAAACGGCCCTCAACTTTAAAGCGAGTTATTTTGTTAGTCTCTTAGTAGTTTTGCCAAAAGTATTAATATTCAAGTATCATGGCAATTTTTTTTTATGATGAAATATATTATAGTAACAAAAAGTATATGTACTCAGGACATGGTTGTCAACTTTCAACAAAAAAAATAAGGGACATGGTTGTCAAAGTTTGGTTCCTCCAAATTTTTAGTAGTAGACGATATAATTCTAATACTTTTAATATATATATATATATATATATATATATATATATATATATATATATATATATATATATATAATCCCAAGTCCCAATAAGTCCACAAGTATGTAGTTTCCGTACATACTAGTACTGATGTAGTATGTTATTTTGTGTATTGGTAATTGCAGATAGAGTATACCTCCTTGATACATATATACATGTTAATCCAAAGGTATATAATGTTGGTATAACGCACATTGGTTGTGGAAAGGGTCCGGGGAGAGTTGATAAGTGCGTCTGGAAAAACCTTACCTCTTGAACTTGCTTTTAGGGTAAGAGAGACCTAAAATCACCCAACACTTCTGGTATAACAAGTCTCGACCTAATAAATATTGAAACTAATAGCTAATATGTGAGGGGAGATCGTTGGTATAATCTCACATTTGTGGAAGGGGTGAGGGATGGGGTGAGTCAATAAGTGTAAGAGAAGTTTTACCTCTTGAACTAGTGTTTGGTGTGAGAGAGATCCAAAATCACCCAATACCTAGTACTACTGGTTTTATAGTTACGGGCTACCTTCTATAAATTTACTTATATAGATTGATAAGTAGTTTTGTTCATTGTGCTTGGAGTATACCTCTTTAATATGTATACCTGTTAATCCCAAAGTTATATAATACCTAGTACTAGTTTAAAAACTACCAGCTATACATTTTCCCACATCTCTTTTATAAAAATTTTGTAGATAAGGTATAAAATATGGAACGTCCATATTAAAATTAGTATTGTGGAGTAAAAATAAACATAAAAGAAGGAAAAAAGAAACATGAGTAGGGTCAACACTCATTTGCATGCTTATTAATGGTCTTGGTCAAAGAAAATAGTGGCCTAATCTATAAATAAAACAAAATAAAAGGGTGTCCCATAGTAGTAAAGCAAACGGCCACCTCTCTCTCTAAAATCTTTGGAGAATCATTGAGCCAAAGCCATGCCAACTCACTCTCCTCTCTACAAGCTCTCTTTAAATTAAAGTATTTTTAAACAAGTTTTGATTTTTAGCTTTACATTAAGCCAATATGAAAATTAAACCCATTCTCTTTAATTATTATCATTGGAACTAAAGAGTTGAATTGATTTTGGCAGTTCATGAATTAAACAAAAAACTTGGAGAGTAGGAATTGATAGACATGTTCCACCCTTATGTCTTTTCAACTATGATGCAAATTCATATGTCTTTTAAGTGGTTAAAGAACATCTATTAGCTTTTAGTAAAGTTTATTTGGGGTTTGAAATGTTTTTGTTTTAGTGGTTCTAAACAGACGTCATTGATGGTTTATTATGGTTTCGTTTACGGTTTGAAATTCGAGTTATGGTTGTTGTTGTTGGTTCAATTTTGAGTGAACTATGGATCACTGTAGAGACATCCGTGGCCGTCGTCGAGTTGTCTAATAACACTACGAATGAGGCCAGTGGTTCGTGTGCAGAAAAACATGTGGGTGTATAAAATTCCCCAGCATGGGCCCTATCCAGTGAAGTGGGCAAATTTATTGTAGCCCACAATCATCAGCCGATTTGAGAGTGGATGAAGAAACCTGTTATGACTTATAAGCCTAAATCATGCTTATTTGTATTTTTTTTTTTGAAAGGATCACTAAATTAATATAAGAGTGCTATTATAATAATTATCCGAAAAGAAAGATGCAGCTATTATCCAACCAGAATTACAATTCTTAGTACGAGCTCATTTTGCTAATCTGTCAGCATATGGAATAAACATCTCCTTATTTGCAGTTGAACACTTAAACTTATTAGAGTTTGCCATTTTGATGTTTACTTTAAAGTTTTGAAGCAATTTGAGTCCAATCCTTCAAGAAAAACAAAAGAATGGTTGGTCTGACTATCATTTTATGGATTCAATCATGTCAACAAAAATTGAAGTTACCATTTTATGGATTCAATCACGTCAAACAAAATTAGAAATCAAATCGTGGAGAAATATCCGAAAAACATAAAGATCACATGAGATAGATTTTTTTAGCCTTTTCAGATTAAAAATTGGAATAAGTTAAAAGTCTAGATAAGGCGAAATGTTGTGAAGAGTGTGACAAGTCTAAAACGGTGAAGAAGATTATTAGTCTTCTGTCCACTACTACTTGGTGTAGTAATTGGACACTTG
The DNA here is from genome assembly GCA_002897215.1 of Eschscholzia californica subsp. californica. NCBI lineage: Eukaryota > Viridiplantae > Streptophyta > Magnoliopsida > Ranunculales > Papaveraceae > Eschscholzia > Eschscholzia californica. The sequence continues at coordinate 477,772 of BEHA01050214.1, forward strand.
TTTTGTGTCTCGGAAGTCCCAAATTCAATGAATAAACAAATGTCCACAATGTATCATAACTACCATAAATTATCTTAAAGATACTTACCTAATGAGGAGGTTTCTCTTAATAATACGCACTCAATAAATCATAGACTTGTTTTTTGGTGGCGCCACCAATTTTTTGGTGGAGTTACGGTTATTTAGTCAGTTACTTGCAGTTTCTTGGCGGTTTCTTTTGATTTTTGCGTTTGAAATTGGTGATTCTGTTCTCCTTAGGAGATCTCATCCGAAGATTTGGTCTCATTTCATCTTCAATTTGTTATGGGTTATGGATACTCCATATTATCCCTTTCTTCAACAATTTGAGGCGCTTAACACATAAGCTATCCCCCCTCTAGTGTTGATGGAAATGATTTGGTTTGTTCGTGGATATAGTGGCAGCGGTGGAGGTGCGACTTGGTTTCTATGATAACGGAGAAGAAATTCCGGCAAAAACGACGGTTTCCCGGCGACGACGGTGGTTTTCTGGCGACATTTGACGATTTTCCGGAGATATCAACGGTGGTTCTGTTAGTTTTTCCTTTTTTTGTCAGACCTTTAGGGTCTTCTTTCACGGATCTTTAAGATCCTTTTTGTCAGACCTTTAGGGTCTTTTTCTCGGATGTTTAGGATCCCAATAGTGTCTGTGTCTAGTTCAATTTATTTTCCTTCATGAGGCACTTTGCATTTAAAGGTATGTAACTCTCATGAAGTTTTCAGAGGAGAGAAATAAGAAATCATCCATGTAAATACTGTGATTTATTCACTTATTAATGAAAATTGTTTCCTTGGCTTCAAAAAAATAAATAAATCATAGACTTCTATTTGCACTGACTATCGATCCCTCGATACGACACAAAAGCTCGCAGTTGTTGTACTATTGTCGCCTGCCGAAGAAAAACCATAGTACCCTATGTACCAAAAAAATCTTTCTTAACAAAAAACAATAAGTACAAAAAAATCTACTAAAATAATCGACCTCCAAGAATCCAAAAATCCACTTGTCCAATAACGACCTTCTCCAAGTCCACTCTCCATAAAAAAAAAAATTTCCATGGGAAAACTCAACTGGGGGAGGGTGGTTTCCCCCACCTCAAACAAAAATGCCTTCTTCAAGTTTCTAACAATCTGGTTTTCTTAAAAAGTATCATCAATCTTAGTGGGTGGTTTTGAAAGAAAAATTCAAAAAAAAAAACCCTCTAAAAATGGATCCTGTATATGTTGAATTCTTGAAAGGAATGGTGAAACCACTATTAGCTACTGTGGTTGTTTTAATGGCTGTGCTTTTATCTTTTGTTCAAAATCTTGGACTTGAAAAAGAAATGATTTATTCAATTGCTAGAGCTTTTCTTCAATTATCTGTCATTGGATTCGTTTTGCAGTTCATTTTTACTCAGAAAAATGCTGCCTGGATCGTTCTTGCTTACTTGTTCATGGTTTGTTCTCTCTCTCTCTCTCAATTTTGTTCCCTGTTCTCTGTTCTGTGATTCTTTAGGGTTTTGGGTTTTTAATTGATTATTTCTTTGGACATAATGAGTTAAAAATGGAGCTTCAGGAGGAGAAATTAGGGCTACTGTGATGTATATACAGAACCTATTGATTAGGGTTTTATTATTGAAATTGTTAGTGTTTAACCAAGGGACCATTCAATTATGCATCAGCAATAATCAACAAACAATTCAATATGACATTTTTGTATAGCTTGAATTCTAGGATAATGGAGATGTCTTTGAAACATTTACTAACATTATAATCAAGTCATAAGGAACACATCTAAGTTTCCCTGCCTTAGTTTCAGATTTGAGTGCTCTTGATATCAGTACAAAATCGAGATGAGAAACTATTAACCCATTTATCTGTATGTAAATTGCGAGTAACTCGAACGAGTTATGCTTTTGTTTTAGATTCGCAAGTGGAGTAACTCGAATGAGTTCAATCTCGATTTTCTCTAGGGCTCGTCCTGATTATACCAATGCATATGTCCTGTCAATACTTAGGATAGACAAGAAAATGAACATATGATCCAAGGATGTAAAACCTGTCCCAGTACCAGTCATATTGTCCTTCATCTAGGCACCAACCAGGCGCACTAGCCTAATTCGACGTGGTACAAGTTTTTTTTTGGAGATTGCTTGCCCTACAGGCCTAGACCGCCTCAGGCTTCTCTCTTTGAGCCAATTTTGTAAGATAAGGTGTTACGCGGTAACTTGGGCCGGAAGGTTTTCCTATGCAATGTTGTCTAAGTGCCTTGCACATGAAACTTCCATTTCACACCATCGAAATTCCATATCTTGCTGAATTGATTTCATCTTGTTCTATTGAATACTTTGATCATAGAAAACGCCTATTGCATTTCAATGTTGAACTTAGTGACTTGATTTTATTATCCCTACAGGTTACTGTTGCTGGTTATACAGCAGGCCAACGAGCAAAACATGTTCCACGTGGGAAATATGTAGCTGGATTATCGATCCTAATTGGAACCGCGATAACTATGTTCTTGCTTGTCATTTTGAATGTTTTCCCTTTTACCCCACGATATATCATTCCCGTGGCAGGTATGATGGTTGGTAACGCAATGACAGTAACTGGAGTTACCATGAAAAGACTTCGAGATGATCTCAAAACTCAAAAAGCCCTGGTACGTTATTCTTAAACAAGCATTAAACACTCTTAGGCCCAGATAAGGATGGGATCGGGTTGGGTACCCACGCGCATCTACTTCGTTTGGCCGGGCTGGGAGGGATATTTCATTCTTCGGCTTGTGGCTATCAGGTGGCCTCGGGCGGGCACTTTGCATTTCTGGAGTGCCCATTGCCCGCCCAAGCCTGCCAAAATTGTTGGGCCATTGTGTACTGGGTTGTTCAGACCTCGAGTTCTCGACAATAAAATGATACAGAATAGGAACAGCAAAAACAGATTCAAATGATGACTAAACCACAATACTCCACATCACCCAACAACAAAATCCGTGTTAGACTCAATGCACGCCACATGTGAGGAGGGGAAACGTGAGAATAGTCCCACGTGGAAAAAGGGAAGTCGGTGTTTAACTGAATGTTTTTGTGTTCTATCACTTTTTGTAGGTAGAGACAGCATTGGCACTTGGGGCAACCCCGCGTCAAGCAACCCTTCAACAAGTGAAACGATCTTTGATTCTTGCGCTATCCCCCGTTTTAGATAATGCAAAGACAGTAGGACTAATATCACTGCCAGGAGCTATGACAGGGCTTATAATGGGAGGAGCATCGCCTATAGAAGCAATTCAGTTGCAGATAATAGTAATGAATATGCTAATTGGAGCTTCCACTGTTAGCAGTATTACTTCAAGTTATCTATGTTGGTCTGCTTTCTTTACCAAAGCTTATCAGTTAGAAACCAGCGTATTCATTTCAGAATAGATAACATCGATCAAGTGAAAGAAGAGGTTATCTATAGTGTAAAGTTTTTGTTGTAAGTATGAAATATACCGAAGATGACTGTAATAACTGTAAATCCAAACTTGTGTTTTTGTGAACTAAACAGGCTCGTGCTTTTCTGGGGAGTATTTGAGTCACGAGCGTTTAAACTATCCGTTTAATCCACGGACTAAAATGCCATTAACTTGGGCTTTATTTATTATATAATTTCCGTTACTAACCAACTATATAGACTTAATTTATCCTCTAATTAAGAGCAATATTACAAATCTACAATCACCTAAAGTTTGACTAACAACTATTCAGTTTCATGGGGAGAATTTTACGAATATGAGGGAGGACCTTTCAAGCATAAACATAGAAGAGATGCATGTTCAGAGTGATTGAACTATTGACCTCTAAGTTCAAAAAACATGGAGTTTCTCCCCTAAACTACTTGCTTGACCAACCTACCATTGATAGGTTGATAGCTCTGAAATACTCGACCTAAGGTTGATAGCTACGAAGTACTCTTAACTACTCGACCGGTGATAAGTTGATAGCTCTGAAACACTCGACCTAAGGTTGATAGCTCCGGAGTACTCTTAACTACTCGACCGATGATAGGTTGATAGGTCTGATAAAGTCGACCTAAGGTTGATAGCTCCGAAGTACTCTTAACTACTCGACCGACGATAGGTTGATAGCTCTGAAACACTCGACCTAAGGTTGATAGCTCCGAAGTACTCTTAACTACTCGACCGACGATAGGTTGATAGCTCTGAAACACTCGACCTAAGGTTGATAGCTCCGGAGTACTCTTAACTACTCGACCGATGATAGGTTGATAGCTCTGATAAAGTCGACCTAAGGTTGATAGCTCTGAAGTACTACTCAAATACTCCCGAGTACTCTTAATTACTCTTAATTACTCGACCTAAGGTTGATAGCTCCCGAGTACTCTTAATTACTCGACCGACCCAACTTTGATAATTTAGAAGAATTGGGTGGAAACATCCAATCCACTTGACTAGTTTATATAGTTAGGTCGTTAAAAAGTTATATTCGGTGAACTATGATTAGGAAACTTGAAAGAGGAAGAATCTATCAACTAACTTTTCCTTCCTTGTATTATTCCCGGAACCAATATAGTAGCAGTGCGTATTACGCACCTTCTCTGATTGCTTCACATTTCAATATCAGAATTCATCTTTTCTCTCTTTCCTTTTGAAGATCTAATTGAATGAAAACCCTAAATCAGTCTACGAAGCAGAAATCATGATGATTCCATCCCCCAAATCGAATCCGAAAGCGTTTGATTTTGGTTTCTTTTGTTCTGTTTTTGTCTTCTTCTTTCTGCCAGGTATACATATTTTTTTTTTCTTCTAATTATATGAGAGACTTCCTTAACTCATTAGTAATTAGGGTCTCCCTTTTGATCTTGATTTGTTGTTCTTGAACAATTTGATTATGGGAAGTTTTATAAGGCCTCCCCAATTTTGTTAAAAGGCCTCCCCATGAACCATTTTACTTGCTAAATTATCACTAAGGGGAGGCCTTTTAACAAAAATGAGGGGACCCTATAAAATCTCCCTTTGATTATTGGGTAATGGGTAATCAAGATTTTGTTGTTATTTACCAGTTTGATTCTTGGGTTAAACTTATACTGACTAGAAAATCAATAAAAATAGGAAATTTTTTGTTTCAGAGAAGAAAAATCAATGATCATGATCTATATTTATTAAGATTATAATCTTCAAACTCGAGTATATGAATTTTTAATGATTATCTCTATTTCAGGAGGAATTTTATCATCTGGAGTAGTTACACTTGAATCAATTCAAATTTTTAAAACCCATGAGTGGATAAATAACAAACCAACTGTTTATTTTCGATGTCAAGACGAAAACAAGACAATTTTGCCTGATGTCAAGAAAGCTCATTTATTATATACTTTCAGAGAAGATGAATCTTGGCAGGTTTGTTCATTTTCTGCTGCATAACTTTTAACTAGTCCGACAAGATACGATCTCCTAACTAGGTCGATCGATACCCATATCTTGAATCATTGATAAGAGGTTCCAAATACACAAAATTCAGTTTCTCTGTTACTATAATCTGATACAATTGAAACTTTTATGTTTTATGTTTGCAGCCTCTGACAGAGCTATATAAGAAATGCAAAAGATGTGGTTTATACGAGGAAGATACAATTGAAACAGATGATATATTTGATGCATGGGAGTTCTGTCCTTCTGATTTTTCGACACCGGATGGAAACTACACCCGTTTTAAGGACAAAGAATTTAACGCAACATTTTTGTGTCCTCAATGTGTTGCTAGAACGGGTAAGTCTATCTGCATTATAGCTTGTCGTAGTGGTCTAGGTTGTGCTTACAATGTGGTCTCTCTGTCGTTTACCTAATAATCTAACATCATAGTCCAATAATGTGCTACTTTAGTTTCCGAACGGTAAAAGAAGGTCTATAACTCTATGTGTAAGCTAAGTAGTTGGGATCTGCCAATCCCCACGAAATAATTTGTAGGCTGGATCAATATCGGGGCCCAAGCCTATCCTGCTGAACTCCTTAAGTTAGTTTTTTGCATGAAACTTCAAACTCTGAATGTTGAAGTCACAATTGAGTTAATAGAGTGGCCTATGAACTCTTCCGAGTTACTCGGCTCGAATAGATGGGGATCAGGAGTGGACACCTATTAGATCCCGAGCAGATCCGCCTCTAACTACTTAAGGTGTAAGTGTCATTTGATCGACAGACTATGTACATGAACCTTCCAGTTCGATTTAGTCTAAATTCTAGTACTTCATTCAACTCTTTTTCACTAAATGCTATTAAGTTCTAATCATACTTAAATGATTTACCTACAGGAGTTTTTAAGTCGAAAGGGATGAATGTGATTCTAGTAGTAGTAATTACTATCCTAGTTTCAGCTGCATCTATTCTCGGAATAATCACCGGGTACAGATACTGGCAGAAGAAGAAAAGACAACAAGATCAAGCTCGGTTTCTAAAGCTGTTTGACGACGATGACGAACTTGAAGATGAATTGGGTCTTGGCCCTATTATATGACGAATCAAGATCTTGTACCCTTTACCCCATTCTTCTTCTTTTTCTTTTTGCTTCCAAAATAGCTTTTTAGTCGAGTATAAAATCCCTTTTACAGTTTTTCTTCATTAGCTTTTGCTATAACAAAACACTATACCAGATATGATGTAGTTACCTACAATTTTTTTATTACGTATAAAAGAGTACACCTAACTATTAAACATATACAAAAGTCGAAACAGAAAGTACAAAGATGGTGGAATTAAGTAATCGAAGATTATGTGTAACTTTCAGTTTGAATTCCTTACATGTTGATTAAAATTATCCAACTCTTTTGATGATGCACCATAGATTGCTTTGATGGTATCCCTACAGCAACTGCAACAAGAAGAAGGTGCCAAGTGATAAATAAGAGGACAAGAACAAGCTAACCCTAATGAGCGAAAGATAATAGATATAGGAATTTAACCTGCAAGCGTCCTTGTTGAATCTCTTCTCGTCAATACCATATAATTCTTTGAACACACCCGGTTCTACTCGGCAAAAATATGGACGATCTAAGGAGCAATTGGTTCAAAAGTGTACCAAATAAATGAAAATTCGTAAGAAACCAATGAAGAGACAATGTCTATATGACACACCTATGTATAAGGAACAAGAATGCAAAGACTTCATAAGAGTTCTATCTGACAACCCTAAAACTATGCGCCTCCTTAACGCCTCCAAGACAGAAATACATAATTCCACCATTTACATTGATAATTAACCGCCTTTGTAAAATTAGCCCAAAGATGATTGAAAATGTCAAGATGATACCACCATATATGAAGAACAAGATTACAACGGTTTCAGAAGAGCTTCTTCTCGACAATGCTAAAACTATGCCCCTCTTTTTCACCCCTAAGACGAAAACACAGAATTCCGCCCTTATAGAACTAGCCCAAAGACAGTCTCAAATGACTAGATTTTCTTCTCGACAACCCTAAAACTATGGGCCTCCTTTGCACCCCCAAGATGAAAAACACGATTCCACCACATACATTGATAACTGCCTTTATAAAACTAACCCAACGGGCGGTCGAAATGTCAAGATGAATGATTCCACTATGTACGAAAAACAAGATTACAAATATTATATTAGAGCTTCTTCCTAAAAACCCTAAACTATCACCTCCTTTTTACCTCTTAGACGAAAAACAAAATTTCACCACATACATTGTTAACCGCCTTTATAGAACTAGCCTAAAAACGGTTTTTCGGATTTTACTTCAAGTTTGAAACTAACTCATATTCAAGACACATTTTCGATATGAATGATGTGCTAGCTACTGAATTCAAATTGTAGTTGAACTAACTATAAGCTAAACACTCACCAGAGTAAATAGAGCAAGTTCGCGTTGTTTTTTCGTAGTGTTTACACCATCCATCTGAACCTATCAAACTCTTATAAAGCTGCAAATTCATGAAACTAGATTATGTCAATGAACAAGATAAAGGAGCTGAGGGTTCTTCAAGTCAAATTGTTATGTGAATCCATTTTTCATTTGAAAGAAAATGAACTTGCTCAATGGTGATATTCCTCATAAAATACAGAAATTAAGTTGCTCTTCTACTTTATGAGAATTTAGGTAAGATTGTTTTTTATAAAGTCTTACACAAATTGAGCAGCAATTCAACTGAAAAATCACTTAAAAGACTAAAATATGATGAATTCTGGGTACCCAAATACCCAAATCATCTAGTAATATTCTAGAGAGAGAGGGAGAGAGAGAGAGAGACCTGAATGTCAGAAGGGTTTTGGAAGATTTCTTCAGGTGTGGCAAAAGAAGGGCCTTTATCAAGCTTGCAACAAGCTCCACAACCTTGAACGCAACCCCAAGATGGTTCTTTTCTTCCTCCACCGAAGCCATTAATGCCAGTGTTGTTATTGTTGTTTTTGTGGGGTTTTAGTTTTGAGACGATTTCTATCGACTTGGCTGAGCTTCTTTGTTGCATTAACTTTGGGTTACTTTTTCTTTTAAGAGATTGAGATGATACTGGAGTAGTGGTGGTGGTGAAAGTCACCGGAAGAGAGATGATCATATTAAAGCTCTTCTTATGGTCCTGCTTGCTGTTTCCTACTACTTCTCCCAGTATAAAAAGAGAGGCAAAAGAGAAGGGTGGGAAGGAAGAAAGGATGGAGGAGATAAGCTAAAAAGTGCTTCTGGTTTTTTTTTGTAGTATATATAATATATAAAGTGAGAAAAAGAATTTCGGATGGAGATGCAGGGGATCGAACCCTGTACCTCTCGCATGCAAAGCGAGCGCTCTACCATTTGAGCTACATCCCCAATCCTGTTAACTTGGCCTCTCGTTACCACATATAAATTCATTTCACACTTAAATCATTATGCAACAATAGAAAATATAGGCCAGCGCTTTGGGGAAGAAAATAGTTTCCAGGGTGTAAAGACTTGGTCAAAAATTGGTCAATTTTGTTTGACAATTTTATTTTATGGGGAATATTTTTTACCTCTCTGTCTCCCCACCACTCTCTTTGTCTTCTCCGACCAGGTCGCCGGCCTGAAAATTTTCCGGCCGGCGACATGAAAAGATAAAAAAAAAAAGAATCAATCTCTCTCTTTCTCTAGAAACTCCGGCCAAGGGGTTTCTAGAGAGAGAGAGAGTGATTTTTTTTTTTTTTTATCTTTCCAGGTCGCCAGCCGGAAAATTTTCCGGCCAGCAACCTGGTCGGAGAACACAGAGAGAGTGGTGGGAAGAGAGAGAGGTGAGGTGGGGAGAGAGAGAAAGAGGTAAAAAATATTCCTCATAAAATATGTTTCCCCAGAAAATTTTCAAAATTTTGTATATTCCCTTTAAAATTTCACACCCCGGAAACTATTTAGCTTTCCCCAAGCGCTGGCCAAAATATAACATTCCGTCAACACTTGGTTTCCCAAGTGGTTGAAAGTGTTGACATAAATTCCAAAACTCTATAAATCCTAAGTTCGATTTTTATAGGAGGCGAAATCCATGTTTATTGAACTTTGATTATTAAAGGTATAAATAATGTAATAAATTTGTCGGACTTTAGGTCGCTTTCATGTTATTGGCGTAGGCCTCTTTCATTATTGATTTAACTTAGGCGATTACCGTGCTTATAAAATTTTCATGACGTGTTAATGCCTTGTAACGACTAACGTTGATTGTAGTCGATTTCTCAAGAAAATATATAATATGACATTCTTATAGAAAGAAGTCAAACTCTCAATAGAACCTAAGGAAAAAAAAGTAATGGTTGCCAATATCTGGACAACTAAATATTTTAGATGGAGAAAAGAATTGGGTGCAAGTAAATTTTGTTTGAGACACCCAAATCCAAGGACCTAAAACTGAATATCTACTTTTCGTTTTCTTCTCCCTGACGATCCACTTTTGCTGACAACCACCACTTCTTCTGGCGAACATTTTTTTTTCTCCGGTATTAACTTCACATTCATATTCTTAGATCTGTATCAATCCTCTCTTCATCTTCACCACAACCCAGGGCCGGTCCTGAGATTTCGGAGGCCCGAAGCGAGTTTAAAGAATGTGGCCCACATGTGTTTCACAATATAAAAAAAATTATACATTGGAACTTCTTCGTTTTCCTTACCTCTAATGTCGAGTTTAAACATGAAACTTACGTTAATTACTATGCAGTATGACTCAAACGGTCTAATCGAAGTACTTGAAAATCCGCTCGGATTCGAAGTCAATCCTTAATCGAACTTCTGATTCAATGGTTCAACAAGATTTGCAGGGAAAAAAAAATTGAGGCATAAGTGTTGTGGTAATGGAGGTTTGATAGTTGTTTAGCAGAGACTAGACCAAGACAAGAAAATTTAGTCATAACTAAATAGCCTAGTTTTTTTGTAAAAATTAATTGTGCTCGTAATGCAACTTTCTTGTAGTGATAGCTTTGTCATAATAAGTTATTAATACTATATAAATTCGAGTCGTTCAGATTACTTAAGAAAATAGTTCGTGTATCGTTATATAAAAGTTATTTTGAGCCTATTACTAAATTTGCGAAATAAAAATTTATAGCCAAGAACTAACAGGTAAGTTGGTAAGTATTCTGAAACTCTGGAGCTCCCAAGTTCGATTCTCAGATGTGGAATCTACGGTTCATCGAACTGGAGTTAGTAAAGTACAAATAAAGTAGTTTGATGACCTTTGTAATAATTGTGTAACTAAAATAAAATTTATATTTATGATAATATCAATAATGATAGTTTTTTTTTTTGTTGAAATTCTATAATGATAGTTTTTTTGGTTAAAAGCTCTATAATGATAGTTAGTATGATGATAGTGATAACAATTATAATTCCTTGAACATGTGTCAATCAACCTTGCTCTCAACATAGGAGACACCCTCCGAAATCTAGTTCCACTGTGAGGTACCACAGAGGTTGCTTTTTTCATGAGGTAGCTATCATTTCGTTACTTTAAGTGAGAGCATGGTAAGAACCTGCAATGTCTATTTCTAGGTCTCAATAAGGGGAGGTTAGTCTCTTTGCTTCGCCAGTCAATCCATTGCAGTTATTATTAGAGCAACCTTCGGTAAATAATAAATTAACATATCGACAAGTTAGTTCATTTAAAGACGGTTTAAGTCTGTTGTTAGCAATCACTTAATACCACCATGCGAAATTAGTTTGTTAGTAACTGTTACAAAGTGTCGCTAATATCTTTTCAACAACAAGGTGGGAAATGGCATGAAATTAAATTCGAAGGCCTAACTTTTTTTTTCCCTGCAAAAAGCAACGGTCATGTCTTGCTAAAACCCTAAAATCAAACTTTTCGCTTCCGAATTTTTTCATTTACTCATTTTTCTCTCTACACCACGAATTTGAAATAGATATGTATGAAGACGATTCTGAAAACTTGGAGACGCTTGATCTTTACTATTGTAAAGAGTGAGAGCAAACAAGTGTTTTGCCGGAAAAGGAAGAGAGAGAGAAGTGGTAAAATAAATTTCAAAGTCGAGGTGGAAAATTAATTTTGATTGATTAAGGTAAATTCACCACAATCTTCATAAAAAAAAAGAAGGTAAATTCACCACAAAGGATGTGCGGGAGAAATTACTAACCAAGCAGCAGAATTTGCTATTGAGATAATTACTATAAAGGTCAAAAAAATATTGGAAATAGTTGGAAAGACATAAAAGATTTGGAAATTATTAAAGAGGTCAAAAAGATCCCGAGAGTATCTCGAAATTGTGAATTTTCGGCATTACCCTTAACAAATTAAAAATGACGCGCGTATCCTGCCGTATATAAAAGAATTTTAAGTCATATAAAAAATCAAAATTCTATTTCCCTCGCGAGAGAACAGTCATCTTTCTTCCCGACTCTCCGTTCATCTTCTTCTTCTTCGAAATTTAGGGTTTATACCTCTCAATTTCGCATAAATCTACTACACAAACAACAAGTAAGTATATCTTAACTGAATATTTAAGTTTCTTTAGATTTTTTTTCAAACTTTCTGTCTCTAGCGAAAATAGGGTTTGTAAACCCTATTTTTTTTTGTTTTTGGGTTTATGAATGGCGTTGCAAACAAGTTTTGTAGAATCAGATTTACCAAATGTCTTTAAAACCTACTATTTTTGTTAATCTTTGGCTTTGCAAACCCTAGTTTGTAGATCTGCAAATAATTTGTCTTTAAAACCTACTATATTTGTTCGTGGTTTTCGAATGGCAGATCTACAACTGCAACTAGGGTTTACAAAACCTTTTTTGTTAATGATTTTGGGAATATATTGGGTTTTACAAGTTGTTCATGCAGGGTATGCAAGCCTTATTTGCAGTATAAGATCTGCAAATGGGGATTCCATACCCTTAATTGTTTTGTGCTTTTCTAAATGGATTTTGCAAACACTATTTGCTGTAATATAACTGCAAACACTATTTGCAAACACTATTTGCAGTAATAAAAAACTGCAAATGGTTTTGAAAAACAATTTTGTTGTTTAGTGCTTCTGCAAATAGGTTTTTCAAATGTATTAGCAAAAGTTAAACAAACTGTTTGCTATTAAATTCACTTGATTATTTATGCAGAAAATGGTGAAAGCAAAAAGAGGAGAAAAACAAGTAGTACCCTCAGATAGTACTGAGGGTGCTAAATCCGAAAGCACTGACATGGTGATTTCTGAAGGTACAAAGGAGATAAAAAATGATAATAAAAAAGTAAAGAAGGAATATGAAACGTACAACTACAGGAGTACGATGAAGAATACAGCGATGTTCATGAAAAAAATAGGTGGAAGGATGAAACTTGAACATTGTATGGCACTATCAGAAACTCCATTCGGATCAATTTTCAAAGCTTTCTATAATGATGAGGTAGTACCAACAAATCTTGAAAGGCCAATAGCAATAATCTTTGAGTTGGTGAAAAGATACAGTAGAGAGAAAGGAAAATTTGAGTTTGGTGAGATAGATTTAGAATTCAAAGTAGATGATGTGGCAATTCTGCTTGGAATGCCAAAAGAAGGTGTGCTGGTTTCACCCTTCGAAGGGAAAAAAGATGAGGAATTTGTTGCTACATATTTTGGGAAGTCGTATAAGATTTCTACAGCAACCATGGAATCAACACTTGAGAGGTTTTTAGTAGAGGATAATGAAAAAATAGAAGATTTTGTGAAGTTAATGATAATGCATATTTCTTCTTCTTTCCTGTTTGCAACACAAGCTGGAACGACTATACAAACGTCGTTCACAAATTTGTTGAGATCAATGGAGAAGATTAACTCAATTTCATGGCCTACTGTAATTCATAATTACATGATGAGGTCGATTGAAGAAAATGTCGACAGACCAGCAAAAACATCAGGATGTCTTCTTCTTTTACCGGTAAAATAATTTTTAATCATGATTCAATTGTGTAGTTTACATAGTTTGCATTATTTGTTTTTGCAAATGTTATTTGCATTATTTGTTTTCATCAGGATGTCTGTCTGAAATTTTTTTGTTTTTGGAGATGTTTGCATGGTTTGATCCTTCTAATATGTTTGGGTTCAATATATGCAGTTCTGGTTTTGCATGCACTCAAATCTTTATAGAAGATTACATGATAAAAAAGACAAATGTCCTCGCATAATTAGATGGAGTCTTGACCATATGAAGTTGGATTTTCTTGAAGCTCTAGAAGACGTGGCAAGTAACCAGGTATAATATATTTAATTTTTGCAAATCATTATATTGTATACTAGGGTTATGAACTGTAATTTTCAAAGATTGTTTTGCAAAACTGTTGAATGCATTCTGTAATTTGAAAATACATTGTTTGAATTTCAGCTATCTGAAGATTTTTTTTGTGCCACTTTCGGAAAGTGATGAAAATCTAATTTCTGGTGGGATATTGACTGTGGGTAATGAAATTGATGTTTCTTATTTGGAACATCTTGAAGATCAAGTTAAAAAGTTGGAAATTCAATGTGAAGATCAAAAGAAAGAATTGAGTATGGAAAATGAAGAAATCGAGAAGTTGAAGAAGGAATTGAGTATGAAAAATGAAGAAATGGAGAAGTTGAAGGAAGAAATACAATGTGTAAGAGAATCAAACATGATCCTAATGAAAGACAATGAAGAACTAAAAACAACAATATTAGATAAGTTCAGTGAGGAGATTGAGGAGAACACATCAAAAATGAAGAACCCTGAAAAAAAGTGGCTTAAAAAACAAATAGAATCAAGATGAGTGAGAAAAATGTTATTGTTAGTCCTGAAATGACTAAAAAAACAAAATTTGAAGAGGTTGATATGTCTAAGTATCAAAAAAGAAAGGTTGACGAAACTTCTGACTTTGTCACACCAGAGAAACAAGTCAAGACAAAGAAGTTAAAAGTTATGAACAGCAAAACAAGAGGTTCATCAATTGAGAAAGTTAGTGTTCAAAGTAAGGGAAGTACAGAAAAGAAAGTAAGTGAAGAGAGTACGAAGGAAACATAAAATGGTAAAGAAACAAAAGATAGTAAGAAAGGAAGTGCAGATAGTAAGAAAGAAGGTGAAGTTAGTAAGATGGGAAGTGAAACTAGCAAGGAAATTGAACCTAGTAAGAACAGTGAAGAATTCAAAAAATGGGAAAGTTCTGAAATATGGAATCTATTCACTGAAGAGGAACTGAGAACAATTAAAGGATTCTATGCATTGGCAAACAGGAAGTAAGTACATGCCTACTTTAAAAAGTTTTACAAGTGAATTGCAACCAACTATTATTTGCAAACAGTTAGTTGCAAAGACATTGCCTGCAAACAATTAGTTGCAGTTCTTTATCTGCAAACAGTTGGTTGCAACTCTGTATATGCAAACAGTTGGTTGCAACTCAATGACTGCAAACATAGGGTTGCAAAATAGTGTCTACAAGTGGTTGCAAAAATGTTGATTATGTTGAATTTTTTTGTAGTTCAATTGCTTGGGATAAAAACAAAAAGTTGATCATCACTGGAGATCAAATCGAGGGTTTGATTATGAACGAATTTGTTGATAGTCAAATTATTGATTGGTATCTAGAAAACAATGTGGGACGATACAAGAATATGGCTGTTTTTAGCTCAACCATATGGGTAAGATCTTTCAAACAACTATATTTTGTATTAAGTTTCATATTATTTATCTAATTAGATGAATATTAATTTACATGTAGACTTTAATGAAATTTGATGGTTCGGAAAAGAACATGTCTGCAATGCTAACAAAGAAACTCAGAGAAGCTTATAAGAAGAAGTCTAACTGGTTCCTATTCCCATTAAACACAAGTGCTGAGGAAAAGAGTCACGAAGGTTGCCATTGGCATCTTAATGCATTTGATAGAATTGATGACAGTTGGTTTCATTATGATTCCTTGAAGAAAACTCCAAAAATAAGTATAAGAAGTGCGAAGAAAACAAAGAGGTTTGCAGTCTCATTGGTGAACATAATTAATGCAGCTGGACTAACTAAAAAACCACTCAAATCAAGTCCAAAGCTAACCAAAGTTGACTGCCCAAAACAAACAAACTCGTAAGTATAAAATCTATTTTGATTTCATTATTTTGGCATATAAAATGATGAGTACTAATTAGTTTATAATGTATTGTAGGATTGATTGTGCTCTGTATGTGCTTCTGTATGCTGATGTAATCAGAAATGAAGATAATCCTTTGTTTAAGGCAAACTGGCCGGAAGGAATGTCAGAAAAGGCTTCAAGGAAAAGAGCTGAACTTGCAGCTGCAATTTTGGATGATTCGACAAACAAACCTTGGGTTGAAGGAACAGTTAGTGATGATGAAAATACTAAGTGATGTTTTAACTTCTTGTATGTGAATAAATAGAACAAGTGACAACAAAAATGATACTTATTTTGATCTTAAATTCTGATAATGAAAAAGCTGATGGATGTTTGCATAATCATGTTTTGTTTTCATCAAGTATACAGAAATATGCAACCAAGTGTTTGTATTCATCAAGTATACAGAAATATGCAACCAAGTGTTTGCATTCTGTTTCAACCAGTCTGCAAACAAAAATAATGCAAACATTGTTTGCTGAATACACGTTTAGGTTTCTGCTGCAGTTATTTCCTCTGTTTATATTTATGTGTGTTATCTTATGTGTTGTTAATCTGTTAGTGATTAGGGTCTTTGTTTTGGTTCTAGTCTTTGTTGCTAGAGTTTAGTTGTCTTTTTTGTTTCCATGATCAATATACAGATTGTTTCTTTTTGTTGTCTATAGAGAGTTATGGCTCTTTGTTAGGAGCAGCCTGATAGGTTTAAGGCAAAACAATATTTGACAATTTAATTTCAATAAAATGGGGGGCTACGCCCCCGAACCCTCGTAAAAAAAATTCAACTATTTACTTTTAAAATTGGGCAACTCACTCCAATCAATATAATTTTTATAAAATTTGTTAAGAGCAGAACACTGAAATTTTTTCTAAAACAAAACGGGGGCTACGCCCCCGAACCCCCGTAAAAATATTTAACTTAATTCGAGGGCAACAAAACAACCATCAATATTTTTGTAGACAGAACGCTTCATACAAGTTAGTTGGAAACAAAACCTCGTTGACAAATTTGCAACATACAACTGCAAACAAGGTTGCATAGGTGTAATGTGCAAACAAGTTTGCAGAGGTGTAATGTGCAAACAAGGTTGCAGAGGTGTAATGTGCAACCAAGTTTGCAGTGGTTGAATATGCAAACACATTTGCAAAGGTTGAATATGCAAACAGATGTTTGCGTACCACACATGTTTGCATATCACACTGCAAATAGTTGTTTGCATAACACACTTCCAATCAGTTGCCTGCATACAAAACCTAAAAATGTATACCTGCAACAGTTTAAAGCAAATAATCTTTGCATACATTTAACCAGAATAAAACTTCATATTCAAATTTCAAATAATCCTTTATCGAGTAACAATGAATAAACGAATGTCAAAATTAATCTTAATTCAATATTGCTGCACATGTTCTCTTGTTATGATGCGCTAACTTGCCACAACGTCCACATTTTCTCTTCTTCTTAAACTTGGCTGCTCCAGCACTCTCAATTCTCACACTCCTTGGCCTACCAGGTGCTCTCTTATTTGATGGTGGATTGATTATCGTCTCATTTGCTGCAAACACCTTTGGTTCATCACTGTTTGGAATGGGTATAATGGCGTGTTCATAAGTTTTCTTGAAGCTCTCAGTCGTAAAAATTGTTCAACAAATGTATCCATTGGTCGTCCATCATACTTAATAGCTGTAATAGCATGCTCACATGGGATGCATTCAACTTGCCATTTCAAACACGAACAATAAAACGAACTCAAATCAACTAACTGACTTGGTGTTGAAAAGATTTCATATACAAATTTCGATGATTTTACAACTTTCCATATAGAACCGAACTTACGCCTTTGTCTTATGATTTTATCTATCTCCGGACACAACAAACTAGTCCATTTTTCAGCTAGTTCAAGTCTTGTTTGCATCATTTCCATCATTCGTATACGAATGGTTTCTAACATGAGAACTACCGACATGCCCCTTTCCTCCCTAATCCATGAATTATAACTTTCGCATAAGGATGAACATACCTCACTATATCTTTTACCGACAAAATAAGCGTTTGCCCATTTTTCAAATGGGCAATTCTTAAAGAAATCCGTCAAACGTCTACCACCTACTAACTCCATCTCTTTAAAATGAATGATAAATTCATCCTTAGTCAACGCACGAGCAGCCCGATATAACAAAGACTCTATGTAATCTGCTCTTTGAGAACCATAACCAATTGCATTAACTAAGTTGTTCCTAATGTGCCACACACAATAACTATGGTGTGCATTTGGAAAAAGATCACCAACTCCTTTGATAATACTCGGGTGACGGTCAGACAAGAAAGTATATGTACGACTTCTATCAACAACACGAGCCAAATTCTCCAAAAACCAATTCCAATTTGAATTGTTTTCAACACTAACAACAGCTAAAGCAATAGTAAAAAATCCTGAAAAGAAAACGTAGTTAAATAAATAAATTGCAACTAGAAGACTAGTTAAACAAAACTATATAAGTTCATCAACTTAAGAAACCATACCAAACATGTTTGAATGACATATATATGCAGAGGTTGAATATGAAAACATGTTTGCATGACATATATGTGCAAATATGGTTGCAGAACACACAGATGCAAACAACTGTTTGCATAACAAACATGCAAACAGGTGTCTGCATACCACATTGTTCTAATCAGGTGCCTGCATACAGAAACCTAAAAAAATTACCTACAACAGTTTCAAAGCAAACTATATTCGCATACATTTAACTAGAAAAAACTACATATTCAAATGGCAAATAATTCTTTATTGAGTAACAATAAACAAACAACTATTCATAACACAATACTATATGAATTCATTAACTTAGAAATCATACATTCATTGCCATTCTTTGCACAAGCTGTTAGCAAAGTCCCCTTATATATTTGGATTTAAGATGCGTCCCATCAATCCAAATAACAGGCCTGCAGTACTTAAAGCCATGAATACAAGCCTCGTATGCTATGAAAACCCTTTCAAACTGATAAGTGTCCATATCAAGTTGTAGCTGCACATAACTACCAGGATTCTACTTCATAATGGACTTCGTATACCAATCAAGTTTAGCATATCCAGATTCCTCGTCACCAAATGCAGAATCAAGTGCTTTTTTCTTAGCATTGTAAGCAATATAGTACGGGATTTTAACACCATAATCTGATTGAAAAGTAGTAATAATAGCTTTGTTTTTCTTTTTCGGATCAACCTTTACTTCACTTTCTATCAAATTAGATACAACTCTAGAATGAACTGCTGGCTTGTTTATATCAGTAAAACCCCCACCGCAAGTGTGCTTAGGAACATATTTCTTCAAATAAAATAACGATGAAATACCAAACCTTGAACAACCATGAACCTTCCACCCACAACCCTCAACTGGACATACTGCTACTACCCGATGAGCATGGTTCCTCTTCATTCTATACCCAAAACCAAATTTGATGGAATACCTATTCAATGCAAACCTAAATTGATCGGCACCTCCTTCAAACTTCTGACCAACTTC
>BEHA01050214.1:507783-522180 GCA_002897215.1 Eschscholzia californica subsp. californica
GTTGTGGCCGTTGAAACTTGAAATACACACACCCCTTCATAACAGTGTGTTAAATTAGAAACTTCCTAGTTAAAGTGACAGTCTCATTCTCTGTAATGGCCGTTTTTCTACCTTCTCACTTGTTCCTAGTTTTGATTAAAATGCCTACGTTTTTGTCTCACTTTTTTCAGGCCCGTGTTTCGGGAAATAAGCGAAGTTTTCGGGGCAATTAGTTTTGGGTGGAAACAAATTTTTTTGTTTCCTACAAACTTCATCACCCTTTCAGTTTTTTTGGAGATTTGATGTTTGGACCCCTTTCGTATAATTGACTTGCTGTTTGGACTCTCTTCCAGTGTTGCACTTTGGACTCCCTTTTGACGGAATCACTCGAGAATATTCCGTCTGTAAAGTTATACATTTAAAAATTCCAACTTAACCCTTGTATAAAATATTACAATTTAGACTCCTTATTTTATTTGATTCTAACAAGATAGGATATTAGATTATACAAGATTTCTCTCTCTCTCTCTCTCTCTACAATCCATTTCATATCTGGCATGACACAAAATCAAAAAGAATTATACAAGGTTTCTCTCTCTCTAGAATCCATTTCATCTCTGCCATGACACAAAAACAATTTCTCTCTCTCTCTCTCTCTCTCTCTCTAACTCTTGATCTCCTTTATGTAATTCATCAGTATAAGAAATTATAGTCCATAAGTAAGAAAGCATATAAAATCAAAAGGAACTCACTCCATGATCAAATGTAGCAACACAATCAGTAACAAGACCTAAAAAAACAATCAACAATATTAAAGGGCATTTAGGTGGGGCGTCATAGGCAAAAGGATCATTAGATGTTGATGAAGATGACGAATCAACATCTTCATTGTCCCTATTCAATGCTTTTGATTACCCATTTTTCTTCCTGAAAATCTATGATAATTGTTTTAACAAATCTGTTAAAGCTTTATTCTTAATCCCATCAGAGAGAAATGTTATTAATTTCACCATCATCAACATTTCTATCTTCTTCAACCTCTTAATTCGAGAATAACTGTTTCAATCTCTCTATCATCTTCAATATTCTTTAGCCTGGGAAGTTTTGTTTAGATGGGGGAAAGAATTTGGGATATCAGCAAAAAAAAAAAAAAGAAACAATCGTATGGAGGAAGAAGAAGAAGCTCCTTGCTATTTAGAGCATCTCCAATGCAAAACTCAATCTTAGAAACTTGGAGTGCCACATAGGATTTTCTGAGTTTTTCTTAAAAAATCATCTCCAATGCAAAACTCAACTAAGATCTCAAAGATGATGTGCCAAGGGTGGAATAGAGATATCTCAAGAGGACACTCCAGAAATAGAGTGTCATCTTGAGATATCTCTAATTGTCCAACTCATCAATATTGAAATTTCAACCAATAGAAATCAGTCTTTGTATATTTTCAAAATAACTAATTATTTTTTTACAAAAATAACCATGACACGTAAGTAAAATAAAAGAGTTTAGAGTGTTGCATTGGAGACATACAAGAATTGAGGATCTCTATTTTCGACACCTAGGAGTGAGAATCTCAATTGGAACCTGACAAATAGGACGAATAGAGATTTTTTTTTAGTTTTGCTGCTTTTGCATTGGAGATGCTCTTAGAACCGGATCAGCCCGCGGATCAAGGGTTTAATTAAGTCGTGGGTAAAATATTATGGGTTATTTCCCAAATGGCCCCCAACTTTGTGACCAGCTTCCTGCCTGGCCCCCTTACTTTAGCAATAATTCTCATATGGCCCCCTTTTTCCGTTATCTTTAACGGTCCGTTACTCTCTCTCCTCCATCTCATTTTCTCTCTCTGCCAAGTCACCTATCACGACACATCATCATTTTCTCCATCTCAATAACTTTCCACGATTGCGTATCTTCCGGATTTGATATATCCTCCTTGGAGATTTGTGGATTGTTATGAAAAGTTGGTTTTTGACATGTTTTAGCCTTTCACGTCACCTACCTCTGTCCAAGCTTTCATTAGAGCTGGAACCGTGTGTGCTTAGTTTATTGTTATTTCTCTTTTCCAGACCTCAGATCAGGTCAGGGCTTAGGGTGGGTAAATCGTGACTCGTATTCACCCTCCGTCCTTCTGTGTCGTTCCACAAGACAGGCTTAGCGCCCCTAGCTGATTTCCGCAGACCTCCCTTACTATTCCAAGACCCAGAGCAAAGCCTTAACCAAGGCTAGCCTGGTTTAATTCAGAGTCAAGACAAGGCTTTAGACACCTAAGAAACTCATACCAACCTCTTAGTTTAGGGCTTAAGTAGCAGAGCCCTTCTGGATCGCCTCCGTGGTGACTTGAATTTGGGTTGATTTATTCATCTCTTGGTTGTTGTGTTGACTTCTTGACGTGGTCAAATCTAAACATCATTTGGCTCAACAATGCTTGGCTGAGATGATGAGATGGGAAGGCCCCGACTTTGATGAGAGTCATGTGTTCATGGTCGTTAGAGGGATAATATCTAAATGATGGTGTATCTTCTGACACTGACAGTTAAAGGTTCATGTATAGAATGTGGATCGTTGCCTCTTTCTAGCCTTCCACGTCATTGATGTATTTTTCAAACATAGCACACCGGGGGAGATCGAGCTCACTGTACCAGATCTCCTTACTTCGAGTTTCGGACCATATCAGGGCTCGAGTTGTTGAACTTGAGATCCACCTTCGTGTGCCTCGAGGTAGTACGGGACTCAAGGTACCAATCTGATTTTAGCAAATTTCCCTTATTGTTCGAAGACATGGGCTTACTCGGCTGCTCTTACAAGTTGTCTCTAAGTCAGAATAGTGCTCCAAGCATCTAGGATACTCATGCCGCCTCCGGAAAGTGTATGTTTCCGTTAATGTGTTAACTTCTTGATTCGGTCAAAGCTGACCAATTTTTACCTCAGCTGGGTAACCCTCCACCAAGGCACCAACTAATAATAATTTAAAACATCTTTTCACATTTCCAACAACTATCACCTCTTCAACCAAATTGTTGCTTCCCAGTTTAATTTGGTTTATTATCCAAAAGACCAAAACCTTACAATGGGTACATTGACAACCATAAACCGTTATAAAACTATTTTCTTATACATATATAAGTCAACAACTCCTCCAACTATTTTCTTGAATTGAGGATGGTCATGAGGAAGTTAGAAGCTATTCTCTCCTCTCTTCTTCTTGTTCTCCTGTCTTTGATTAGATTTGATGAGATTCTACTGGTCAATGGTGACATTTCTGATAGCATGTATCTCACATGGGGTCAACAGAAAGCCTCCATCAACGCCGATCAACTTCTCCTTGTGCTCGATCAATCCTCCGGTACTCATTATTCATCGTCTCCTTTCTTAGACTCTGGTTCTTCATCATATCTTAAATTTTCAAGTATAATTTGGGTTGTTCCAATTCCCTTGTTCTCACTTCAGGTTCAGGTGCTCAGACATGGAAAAAGTTTCTATTTGGAAGTATTGAAATGCTAATCAAACTAGTACCTGGAAACTCCCCTGGCGTCGTTACAGCAAACTATGTAAGTTATGCAAATAAGAAATCTTGTTGTACAGCTGTTGTAATTTTTCGTGTTCGATAACTCTTTTCGAAAATAAATTTTGTAGATGTCTTCCACTGGTGAAAGTCATAATGAGATAGATTTCGAGTTCTTAGGTAATGTATCAGGACAACCGTATGTCATCCACACGAATCTCTATGTTAATGGGAATGGAAACAGAGAGGAACAATTCTACCCATGGTTTGATCCAACCAATGATTTTCATAACTACACCATATTCTGGAACCCGTCACAAATCGTGTAAGTACTTAACGAAATTTCTACAAGTTTCAGAATAATATGATTTTTGTTAGGCTTGTAACTGACAAGCTATATAATGAGTTAACTCGACCCGACAAGACAACTTACACAAATCATGTCATACTTGGATTAGGCTTGCCATTACACGGAGTTGCTCGAACTATATTCAAGTTTGTCCAGCCCAAAACACATAGACATAGTAGGCTAGCCAGGCTAGCCTAGGCACGTATGACAATGTCTGATTGACATATCGCTAGAATGATTTAAATTACGAGTAGATCATCTTCACAATAAATAAATCAGCCTCAGGTCAGTAACCTGTGATTCTTATCGGATTTCTAGGTGGTTTGTCGATCAAATTCCTATCAGAGTTTTCCAGAACTACAAGAAATATGGAATTCCTTACCCAGACGATCAAGGAATGAACTTGTATTCAAGTATATGGAATGGAGAAAAGTGGGCAACTAGAGGTGGTAAAGTGAAGATTGATTGGAATAGTGCACCTTTCATGGCTAAGTTCAAGGGTCTTCAGGCAAGAGCTTGTCAGTGGACCGGACCAACCAGTATTACTCAGTGTTCTGCTAATACAACCGCAAATTGGTGGGCATCTCCTATGCACAGACAACTAAATTATGCTCAAGAAGGTCAGCTGAAATGGATCAGAGAGAACTTTAGGGTTTACAATTACTGCACAGACTATACAAGATTTCATGGAAATATGCCTCTTGAATGTTCTTTAAACAGTATTAGTTCATTTTGATCATTCTTACTCTCATGATCCGAATTCAAGTACACAAATTCCTATTCTTCACTCAATATCCCAATTACAAATTTTGACGAGTTTTTATTATTTCGTAATAGAAGTCTAAGTTGGTAAGTTTACTATACAACTAAACATTTTATGAGTATCGAGAAGAAACACGAGATGAAGCTTAAAACGGAGTAAATATCGACTCTTACCTGATACTTCAGGTCAGCTATTCAATGATGATAGTAGGACCTATACCGGGTCGGGTCAGGCTGGTGTCGCTGGTATGAAGCTGCATGCTGAACGAACTCCTCGGAAGACACGTGAGATCTGTGGCAAGCACAGACGATTTGTATTTGATTGTTGTCATACATATAAGAAACAACATAACAGTCTTACCATAAGGTCGAGGGTCAGTAGTACAAACCCAAGGTAGATTTGGACAAGAACCATTTCCACCGAATTTCAGACCCAGAACAATACCAAGTCTAATAGCTGAACCCTTCCACCATTTGTTGGTGCGATACTTCTTTCTCGTTCGACCTGAATGTCACGATGTTTCTTTAGTTTCGTTTTGTGAATGAGAAGATGAAGATGTACTAGTAACTACCCTTTTCTATACTTATAACATGCTGTTTCCTACCAACTTTTGCCAACTCCGAGACCTTCATCTTCTCGTGTCGTGGTCAAACATAAATTAAACGGGAAATTTTCACGCATTTAGACAACCTGAATAAACAAAAGAAAAAATTTAACCCAATAGACATGACGATAAACCAAAAAAATCTATCTATATTCAATGTTCCAAAACTAATTAAACTTGATGAGAAAATATTAGGTTGTAACGAGTTTGAGTGAAGCAAATATCTGTCTGTATCCGGAAGCCCTATTTTGATTTAGATTTTAGAACTAGAAGAGCCTTCATGTAGGCTGATCGGCATATGCTTGAGTGTGTGAAAACGTCTCCTAAAAAACTATACCTAATGATCACTCATTTACACATCGACATTTACTCAAACAAATCAAAAGTCCCCTAATGATCATTCATTTACACATAGAACACTAAAATTTAGTCAAACAAATATGCAAATTTTGAAAGAACTTATTAGCTCAAGATTTTTTTTTTAAAGAATTCTGGTTTTGGGTAGTAGTAAAAGAACTTCGGATGGAGATGCAGGGGATCGAACCCTGTACCTCTCGCATGCAAAGCGAGCGCTCTACCATTTGAGCTACATCCCCAACGTGCTATATTATGCAAAAGACCTTTAATATTAATTTGTGTCCTAGATAATTCTTTCAACAAAATAAATAAATGAAGTGTCCTAGATAATTAATATTAGAAAAAAAAAAACATTTTTACTGTGTTTATCATGGCATGCATTAACTAGACAGCACACAAGCACGGTCAAATGTTTACCAAAATGCAAACTTCTTGTCAGGTGTAAGTCTATTTTATAAGCTTGCGTCGCAGCAGTCGCTAAGCTCACACTAGCGGCAGTCATAAGATGTGTATTTCCTTTTTGAAAATGGTTAGAGCATCTCCATTGTAACACCCAAGAAAAACAGTAAAATCATCATAGGTGGTGGTAAAGTGGCCGCAGTCATAAGATGACTCCATTAGAAGAAAGTCTTCTATAAAGCGTAAGTGTAAAGTGGATATCTAAATGGTCTCTTTTCTACTTCACCATTTAGAGGTACTCTATTAGAAAGTCTTCTCCAATCCAACACTCAAGAGAAACTCGAATTATATTTTGACTACAAAACTAAATTGATTTACTTATGTCACTGAGTGTGTCCTCATAAGAATCTTTAAACCACATCACTTTTAAGATTAATGTTGAATTTTGTAGTGAAGATGGTTTTTAAAAGAGAGACTCTAAAAAAATCATATATTTAAGTTAGAGTTTGAGACTTTGAGTGTTTTATTGGAGATGCTCTTAAAATCACTTAGAATTTAACTAAAAGTATCGCTTATTGCATCTGATGGTCTGACGGGTGATTTTGATCATTGAAATTTTTAAGATACAGTTGACAAAAAATACATGGGCTTTCAACTAAAAAAAACAATACAAAAAACAGAGTTCGATGCCAGAAGAAAACTGCAAGTACAAGAATCCACAACGTAAAATGTCAGAAAGAGCGTTCTGGCTTCGGCTACTCGCTGCCTTTTGGAGAACCACAAACATCACCATCTTTGCCTGGACTCCTGCCACTAATGGGGCTCCTGTCATTAGTCGGACTACTGCTCCTGCTACGGCCGTTCTCTTCAGCAGGGGTTTTGTCATAACTTTTACCAGCTGGGCTCTCTTCTCTGCTTATAGGGATACTACTCTTTGCTCTTGGGCTTTGACCTTTGTCAGACCCATGTGGAGGTGTGGCGTTTCTACGATCCATTGGCGAAAGAGAACCTTGTTCTCGGGGACTATTCTTGTCAGGTGTTGGACTACGCTTTCTTCCTCTGGGTGGTGGAGACATCCTCTTTGTGTTCTTAGGACTCCTACTGTAGCGAGGGCTCCTTGATCTGCTTTCTTCACGCTCAAGACTTCGCTCTCTCTTTTGTGGGGATCTCGATCGACTGAGAGAAAATAAAAACAAATGTTATTCCAAACGGCGTTCATCTTGCAAAGAGAAGAGATGGCATCCGCTTCATGTTTCTTGATAGAAGAGCGTAATAGGTGAAGCCCTAACTTTTAGGCCATGTTAGGCATATAGGAATTGAATGTGACTAACAGGAACACTGTTATTGATTTATTCCTCCACGCCAAACTCAATTTTGGAATGCTACTCCTAGTAACCAGATTATATATCCACACGCCAAACATGCTACTAAAGTTCAAAGGATGTGCTCATGATGCATAAGGTGTTCCTGGTTTCGAGTATATATAATGAGAAGCTTATTTCATACTTGGTTAATTGGCAAAATAATGAACAAAGTGCAGAATATAAACGGATTCTGATTAGATAATTGCGAACACCTTTTGCACTAAACAGCAGTATGAATGGTGACAAACCTGTAACTGCGGCTACGGCTATGGCTTCGGCCACGACTTTTCCCATGACGAGGAGATGCTGACCTAGAGGGGGATCTTGAGTAACTCTTTCCTCGTCTGTGCCACAAAATAAACTTACATTGAACAACTAAGATGCTTATCAATGTAAAATATACAAGAGTTTACAAAAAATCTTTTGAGAAATTATGCTACAACCTAGAAAAGCTTTAGAAAGTGATATTACTTGAGGCTTTTTGGACTATTCTGGCAGTTCCTTTCTATATGGCCTCTATCTCCACAACGGTAACACTTGTTCTTCCAGTCCCCAGCTTTGCAATCTCGCGCCCAGTGGCCATCAAGGCCACAATTGAAGCAACGCCCAGATCCAGGTGGAGGACCCCTCCCAAGGTACTCTCCACGAGAAACATCACCTCCACCACCGCCGCCGCCACCGCCACGACCACCGCCGCCGCCACGTGGTGTCTGTACATGATAGTTAATATTCAAGCCTATCGCCGTCGCAGTAAAAAAAAAGTAATAAAAGCAAAAGAAATATATAAGAATTTCAAAATCCTGCTATAAAAGATCACCAAAATGCTACAAGGCTATTAGGATATTGACTGTTCTTGTTATCAATAAAAGTACGGGATGCGATCTCTCCCATCTTTTCGAATTTCGATGATACTATAAGCAAACCTCTGAATATACAATTAACAGAAAAGTAAATTTAACTTTCGCTGAAAATTTATCTCAAACCCTTTAAACCTCAAACGTTTGAGCATGATCTCTAAAATTAAAGTTAAGTGACTTGAAAATTCTCTAGCTAACAGGATTTCTCTACAGATCCTGTTAACTATAGAGACATTGCTCCTTCAGCAATAGATGAAGTGATGAACAACAATCAAGACTCAACAAACCAAAAATCACCATTAATGAACCAAAGAGGCTGAGAGTTTAACATTAATTTGGGATTAAGAAAAATAGAGACCAGTATGTCATTTTTCAGCAATTTGCAGCTTACTAATTCTTGTTAACAAATATAAATATAAATATTATTAGAGAAACAACATTTCAGAACAAAAACCGACGTAGTCTTAGTGCCCAGCTAGAGTGTGACAAAAATAAAAACAAGAGACTCACTCCCTTGGCGAATTCCACTATTATACGACTTCCACTGACTTCTCGACCATTTAAACTATACCTTGCATCATCAGCATCTCGAGAATCACTAAATTCCTGTGAAGAGGAAGGGAGATAAAAAAAACACCAGATACACTCATATTTGCACAACTTAAATTAAAAATTACAGAGATGTTATTGCCTATGTCCACATAAAACGGAAAGGAAGAGATTGCAAGAAAGCATACCACAAAAGCAAAATCATGCTTCAAATCCACATCACGTACTCTGCGGAAATGGTTGTCAGAAACAATAAGGCCATCATGACTTAACTACTGAAGAGTATGATATTTCGCCATCACATTGCAATTAAACACGCAACTACATTATAGAAAGAAGCGCCAAAGCCCCCTATACAGTGCAAGAAAAGCCACCAATTCCACCAAGGACACTATCTCGCCACAGGTCTCCAGGTTTGGCAAAAGCCCAAAAACCTTCAACAATATCATTTAAGTTAAAACAAACGATACTAGGGGGTGAAACATTCTAACAATATAACATAACGAAATAGGAACACAAACCCAAAGGGCACTTGGCGAAAGCCTGAATGACATCAACTCCCTTCAATCTAAGAGATACCCTAAAATGCCACTGATCTGGCACTGGCCCAAAAACTTAAGCTATAGGGTTTTAAGATTAAAGAAAAAAATAACAATGAACTCAACACATAAAACACTGCAAATCATCTCTTTCACCCTATTTTATAGGATGATAGTCATCAGTTATCTATCCATAAGATGCTTTTATATTTTATTTAGGAGATCTAGTGACACAAATTTGTGAGGTTAAAAATAAAACTGATAAGTTCAGGAACCGATACAAGGATGACAGAAATAAATTACGGAAACTAAAGATCTGGGTTGTCAGATGCAGATGCAAGAGAAAAGTGTAATATAAATTTCACCGGAATGGCATTGCCAACAACCATGTTATTGCAAAGATGATTACCTTCCGTATCTGCTGAACAGATCTTCTAGATCACGTGATCGTGTCCTTGAAGACAATCTTCCAACGTAGAGACGTGTAGTCCCATGGCGATCACGTTCATCATACCGAGGCATTCTCCACAAGCTAACAATTGATAATGTATTGGTATCTGAAGCAAATTGTAGCATACAGAAAGAACCTTAGTAAATCCCAACAGACATTTATGCAAGTACGAAAGAAAGTATATATGAACGTTCTAATAATTGACATTGTACATGTACTAGGCAGAACCCGTGTCTTCGGCCAACTTAGAGGATACTCTCAAAACCTAAGCAAGATACAAGTAGATTATGTGATACACACATCACTATTCTCTTACGGGTGTCAACAGATGTTTAACAGAACTGATAATGCAGTACCCGAATTCGTTCCGAATATTCGAAAAATTACCCAATGTTCGAACAGATAGCACATTCGCTATTTGTATCTGTGTCTGTTTTCGTATCCAATAAGCTTAATTTGAATTTCCATTTTCCAACTAAATTATTCCAAGTTGTATACCCTTATAAAGTTAAACATATAGAAAATATTTTTCGGATCAGAATTTTCGAATACGGTCCATATGGCATAGTGCAGTATCTGATATCCGAAAAATACCCTTATACGTATCAGTATCTAAATTCTGGGATATTTCACTAATTAGTTCTAAAAAATACCCATTTCCTGCCATCTTTATCTTCCAATTGGCAATGGAACCAACTTTAGAAACTTTCCACCTATCTAATTGTTTCCTGTAATCGAATAGCTAAGATAACAAGTAAACCCAATCCACATATAAACCCAGAAAATGCAAACAGCAACAAGGATATTCAATCTAACAGACTTAACCTTGAGAACTTAGTAACTGCGAAAATTAACAAAGAGGAGATATTCACCTGATCCAGAAACAACAGGCGGCAGGTCAAATGAAAACCCTAATTTTTCTGCTTCCCAACTTTAGAAGTTTTATCTCTTTTACACTTATAGGAGAGGATAATTATTGGACGATCCAGATTAGTTTCCTTGTACATAAAGGGTTTGGAAGAAAAAATACTAACATTATTTCTACTTATAGAAGGGGGGGCCCTTTAAATGGATCCAACATGAACCGATCAGTTTATTCTGTTTAGCTTCTTATAGTTAATAGTGTGTTTCTTTTGGGATGATTCATTATCATTGACATGTGTTAGTGTAGTCCACTTCACATATACTTAGTCAAAACTCTGGGATTGTGGGCGTATGTTATCTGATCATGAAACTGATCCTTATATTAAATAAGACAAGGGTGCTTCTAAAGGCACCAGGGCAAAAAGCTGTTAGCATCCATCTCTGTTAGCACCAAGTCCAACTGCTTCTTTCTCTATTAACACCGTCCAACTAGGTGGAATCTTTGGTTATTTGAATTGGGGTTATTAGGGTGTAAATAATGTTGTTGGGCTTTAGGCCATGTCTTGTTGGGCTATAGGTCCGGTTCTGTTAGTGTTTGAGTGGGCGGTTATTGAGCTTATCACATCTATGATGTATCAAGTGCCAAATGTAACGACATACGTAGATCGTAGTCGACTTCCAAAAAAAAAAAAAACTATGTAGGCACCGGTTAAGTGGAGTTAACCCTAACCCCTCCATCTATCTCTCATAAAATCCAACCAGAATTTCGGACAACAATGATGCCCTAAGACATACTAGACGGACTGGACCAGTCCGTCCTTTTGCATTAAGTCACGGATTAGCCAATCCGTTACTCTTCTAATACTCACGGATTGGCCAATCCGTGATAATAAAATTAGAGGATGAGGGAAATGGAGGAGATGAATCTTCTTGTGGTTGATCTTCTTGAGGTAGGAAGACAAGAGAATAAGAAGAAGAGAAGGGTAGGGTTTTACCTTCTTATGATTTCTTTGTGGTTTGAATTGGGTATTGTTAGAAAGAGGTGAGATTGAGATATGGGTGTGGTGGAAGCCATGAATGAAGGAAAGATGAGTCTTAGAGAGAGAAAGTTGGAAATTTTTAAGAACAAAAACAATAAGAGAGAAAAAGTTCAAGAAGGTGGTGTTGCTGTCGTTGAATCTGCCATTGCTAACCTTGCTGAAACTCAAGATGAAATCTTTAAGGCTAAATTCGAACTCAAGATGAAATCATTGACCGGAGAAATCGCCGACGAGAAGTGGAGAAAGCAGCGAATTATGGAACTTGAGGTCTACTCGAAACGAATGGAGTTAGTACAAGATCAGATCAAAGTGGCATTAGAGGAATTGAGAACTGTGGGTGGTAGCTAACTTGAAGGTTTTGGTGGGATTTCTCAATCACCAGTAAGTATTTAGTGTTTTTCATTTAATTCATGAATGTCTTCTTCTCATCGTCGTGTTTGATAATGGGTAGTAACTAATGAATCTATTTGAGATTACATTGTGCTAAGTTACAGAAAAATTAGGGTTCAATAATGGCATCCTTTAGTAGTCAACTGAAGTTCATACAACTCGTGTTGTTTATGTGTGGAGAAAATGTAGCTTCTTTAGAACTCTGCTACAAATGGTTGCATCTCCATATGCCAAGATATTGGTTAAGGAATTGAAGGTAGATTTGGGTTTAGTTGTTGGAACTGGTCCATGGGGCTGAATTGTTGCTAAAGATGTTAAATCTGCTGCTGCTGCCTCTTCTGTTGTTGCAGATGCCAGTCCCAAATCGAAATCGAGTTCGTCTTCTTCATCTCCAGCTTCTCCAACCATTGAATTAGGTAGTGTTGTTCAATTTACAACAATGCAAGGTGATGTTAGTAAAAATATGCTTGAAGAAGAAGATGGAAGAAGAAGATGGAAGAAGCAAACGAAGGTAAACGTCACCCACATTAAAAACGGTGCTTATAGATAACTCGGGTCAACGTCCATTAACCCGAGTCAATAAAATTTCCGGATGCTAACAGCCTTTTGGCCTGGTGCCTTTAGAAGCACCCATAAGACAATAAACGCATAATTTTTGTAGACGGTGATGCTTCGTTTTAAGAATTTAAAGGTTACTCAGAACTACACTTTTAGTACTAGTATTGTAATATACATGGAGTCATAAACAAAGATAAATTAAGATCTAGAAGTACCAAAACCACAACCTTTGGGAATTTGAGAAGGAGTGCACAAATAACGAGAATACAACAATGTTATCAAATCCCATTTCTTTGGGAAATTTTGTGGGAGGGTTTTAAAGACAAAAGTATGATTATGTTTGTGCTTATTTATATTATTGTACCAAGATTTTAAACTAATGAATATCAACAATGGTAACCTCAACTGATACTCTTGCAACAAAAAAAATCTTCAACATGCATGATTCAGTTATGCAAGTAAATTTTCTCGATCAATATATTTGTTCGCTTTATTCAATAATAGTGAGATAGAGCTATAATTCGTACCGAAAAGGTTTAACCCAAACTAACCGTTTATGATGTTCACTTGACTCGCTCCTATGTGTGATCACAGACTGGCCACATGTAGTGGGTCCATAAGTGGAACACATACAAAGATGAGATAAATAAACGGCTTAAGTTGGAATAGAAATTTTCCTTTTTCTGCGTCTCTTATGAAATGATATTGAATTGGATTGCAACAACATAACCAACAGTGGGTTCATTTGTTTTTCAGATCTGTCTTCGTCTTTTAGTGATAAGGATAAGGAAGGGGGAAAGAGGTAGTTGGTAATGATGGTGATTCTTCTATCTTCATGAGGTTCTTTTTCTTCCAATTCACCAAATTAAAAATGTCTTACGGAGAGGAAAGAGAGATGGGCATCAAGATTCTTTTTATGCGTCTCTTATGAGATGAGCATTTCATACGTCATCTTACTTCCCTACTGTTTTTGAAGATTTAAATTCTCAAATATTTAGTGTGCTTTGTCTCTGATAAAAGGAAATCTAATGGATATCAAGAAGTTTATTTTTGCAAATTTAGAGTTATTCATTTTCATAACGAGTGGCCAACTATTTTATGACGTATGAAATGCTCAATATAATCGTTCAATCAAGAAATAAACTCAATCTTGATCTTTAAAATCAAATGTCAATGTTTCTGGTGACATTCATAATTCTCCTCAGAGAAATTTTGTGGTGTGCTCAATGCAACCGTCATTCGTCTTTACTTGGTTCATCCTTCTTAATTAAGTATAATAGCGTTCACGATCTTTAGGGTTTTCTCATTCGTGATCGTTAAGATCTTTTATTTGTGACTTTTAGGGTATTTTATTTTTGCAGTATTTTACTCATTTCCCTTCATGTTATCTTTATTTTTGTAAATTTCATGTTGTAATTTACTTTAATAAATTCATGTTGTACTCAAATTAGTCAAAACTCCGAACCATGTAATGTATTGGATTGAATTCCGTAGGAATGAAAATTGTGGTTTTACTCGAGATAAAAAAACATAACCAACCCACTACAACTTGTAACTGGGCTCGAACAATTCGGTTTTATTACCCCAAATACACCTAGTCACATTTCACCTACCCACAGTTAACGCGGGTGAACAACACTCACATCACAGGTCACCTTGAGTAAAAAACAGACAACTCGATCCGGGTACCCGTTTAAGATGGTCGGTACTCGGTACGGTACCATAGGAAAACCGTTTATAAGGTCAATTAAGTAATATTAACTTTTTTAGGAAAAACTATCGTAATTTCACAAACCCAGTTATCTTCACTTCTTCTTCTCTCTTTCTCTCT
>BEHA01050214.1:522492-532610 GCA_002897215.1 Eschscholzia californica subsp. californica
CAATTCAGATGCTGCTGTTATTCATCATTATGATCCCAATTCGCTCGAGGTAATTGATTACCTAACTTTCCATTAATTATATGTGTGTAATTTGATGTTTTAAGAAGTACTAAATCACTGAACTGATATAAGTGGATTTTTCGTTATCAAGTTCGGATTTTTATATTTGGTTTATATTAATCCTACTTGAATCATACTATCCTCGATTGCCTCGATGACACTTGATAAGATCATTACTTCGGCCTAAATAACTTTTCGTATTTTATATCGTGCTGCACTATGTCCATCTACCTGTCGTCAGTTCGGATTGAATGGGGAAGTGTAAGTGTATTTTGACTTTAAAATTGAAGCATGAACAGGACGTTTGCAAAACCCCCAAGATACTTGTTATCTCCTCATTTTATTTTATGAGCTGACAATGTTAATTTCTCATTGTTTCAACGTCTGGGTTAGTTTACCAATAAATTATGAAATGTTGGATGTTAGGATTTCAATTTAATTTCTGGCATTCACAGTTTTGAGCTGGCAAGATAAATGCCCACTCGCAGGTATAAGATTGTTACCGAGTGAACATCGTTGCTGAGTTTACTGTCGTAGTAAAAGTTGGAGAGTATTGTTGTCGTAAAGAGCACCAATAAGTGATTTATTTTGAGTCACTAAATCGAGATTATATTGTATCTTAATTAGTAATATTTACAAAGGTGTATATAGCGAATTTGATTTACTTTATGGTTTCCATATTTATATGTATTCCACAATATACTTGGTAAATTCTGTATATTTTTACTTTAGTTATCTTGTTCGTATTTCTGTTAAAGACACACCCAGACACAATGACACATACACGGACACACACACACACACACACACACACACATATAAGCTTTTGATTTTATCGATTGAGTAGATTATATATTTTTTCACACTTCACAGAAGGCTCAAGCACATATGAGCTGGTCTCTTTGCATTAGTCTATTCCTGTATTGGCCTCTATGTTTTTCCTTAGTAACCCGTCAGATTCACAACTTTGCTCTATGAGTGCTGTTAGTTAATGTCTATATTGTAGAGTATGCTTCCGTCGTTGTATCAATAAAGAACTAATATACAACTTTTCTGCCTATTGTTTGTTAACAGAAACATCAGTTTACGGATGAAAATCAAGGGCATTCATCTGGATATCCATCTGTAACCCTTCCACCTCCCCCTCCATATCCACCATCAATAACGGAGGCCAAAACTGCGGCATGGTCAATGTACAGGACGGATGGCAGTTTGGTTGACAATGGGAGCCTTTCGAATTCCAGCTATCGCCCTGACCAGCATTTGGAGCCTATATCAAGAGATGGCCAAGATGGCTTGAGTGCTCCATCACATGGCGTGGCTTCATCTACTACCGTAGGAGCTGCAAATGGATCACAAGATTACTCCAACTATTCATCGTATTCAAGTTCAAATGACCCTTATGGGTACGGAAGTACGGGATATCAGGGTTATTACTATGGATATCAGCAGCAAGCTAACCAGCCATATTCGCCTCAAGTGGGAGGACATCAAAACTCAGGTGCTCCTTATCAGCCCCTTACCTCATTTCAGAATTCAGGCTCTTATGCGGGGTCTACAAGTTATTCAAGCACTTATTACAATACTGGTGATTATCAGACGCCTGGTGGGGTTTCAAGCAGTGGATACGGTAATCAGACAACTCAGACCAACTCATGGAATGATGGGAACTATGCAAATTATCCCTCTCATCATTATCCGAGCTATACATCGGCAGATTCAAGTAGTGCCCATAGTGCTAGTACTGTAGCTTCAACTCCTAACTATTATGAGCAACACTACAAGCAATGGGCAGATTATTACAGTCAGACTACTCTGGCAGCTCAAGCTGCGTCTGATGTTACTTGTGCTCCTGGGACAGAGAACAAATCCGTTACTAGTGGACCCACTGTTGATATTCCAGGTGTCTCTGGTGCATATCCTGTTCCACATGCCCAACCTCCGGTCCCTCCACCTCCTGGGACCACATCATGGAGGACAGAACCCAGTTCATCTGGATTGACTACTCCACAGGTTTTCTTTTTATTTACTTGTTCTTGGAGAAAATTCCCATGGTCATATACATGAACAAGCCAAATGAAATTAAAGTGAAATATTTCCACACATAATGGAAATGACAGTTACACACAATGTCTATTTCTATATGAAGGTTGTCTCTAGTAGTGGTGCTGGAGTTGCTAAATTGAGCCTCTGTGATCATTGATCATGTATAAATTAGTTTACCTATTGAAATATTTGTCCTAAAGTCACACATGCTGATATCCTACTTATGCCAAATGATGGACTCCTTCCACGTTCTTTTTGGCGGCATTTTGCACTTCTGCTCAAAATTGGTCTTGTAAACGGCTAATTTAGAAGTTGAAGTCTTAGTAGTTTCGTATAATAAATAGTAATATGCAATGTTAACGTGGTTATTGAGGCTAAACTCCTCAAATGGCATCGAGGCTAGCCTGGTGCAGCTTAATTTATGTGATAAACTGTTAAAACCTCTAGTACAAGTTGGTTTATTGCTTTCAAATAGCTTGATGAGGTTAAAGATTGATAAGGTATCATAGCAAACACAATAGGAACATATAAATGGGGCAAATGTGGTCATCTAGTTGTGGTAATCTAGCCGTAGTTTGTCAAAAAAAAAGATAATCTAGCCTTAGTTGGGGTCTTGGGGCTTAAAGTGATAGCCTAGGTGAGGCCTTAAGGGACCTCAAATAGTCTTCTAAAAGTTGGTTGTATAAAATAGGCATTCATTTATCCCGTAGCTAAACGCAGTACGTGGTGGTAGGTTAAATAAGGTGAACCATTTTGAAATTTTGTAACCTTGGTAATATGTTCTGACTGCAAGCTGTTCCATTGTGCTTTTCTTATATTTATATATTCTAATATTATGATATCATGCTTCTACAACTTGTACATAGGTGTCAGGTGTCCGACACTCTTAGTTATCAGATTTTCTTTCTTTTTCTTTGAAGTTTTTAGCAAGATTACTGTAGGAATAATATCAGCGTATGTTGGTTTGTTTAATTAAGATCGTAAACTCCAGAAAATCTTTTTCTTGTTTGCATTCCATTGTTATGCCATGCGCTTAACTGTTCGGTGAGTCTCTATTGCAGGTGGCTCCTGTGATAGGTAACACAAATGATGATTACTGGAGACAGGCCCCTCCTGCTTTCCAAAACCATAATATCAGTCATGTGACACCCCATCTTCAAAAACCATTAAATTCCAACCCGGTTTCGTATGAAATTCCCCCGAGCTTCCAACAGATCGCAACTTCTCAAGGACCTACTTTACAATATCCTGCTAAACATCAAGGTCCTCAAACATCTACTATACAATATCCTGCCGCACATCATGGTCCCCAGAGTTACCCATCACATTTGCAAACTACTCAGTCTGTGGATACACGGGGGTTATCTAAAGTACAGATACCTACGAACCCTAGAATTGCTTCACATTTGACTTTAGGCTTGCCAAAAACTGAGAGGGATGGTTTGACGAATTCATCAGCAAAACCGGCCTATCTAAGTGTTTCGGTTCCAAAGCCTAGTGGTGAAGTTTCTTCTCATGGTGCTGCTGATTCCATGCTTAAGGTAAGACTTAAATTATGTCTTCTCCCGAGTTTCAGCGAGTGAGACTTTTGTGATAAAGTTTATTTTTCTTTTCTTGGCTATGTTAATAGGACAACTGTGTGCCTTTTATGTGCTCAACTTAGTGGGTTCGACAAGAAACCGTATAATATTGTTTTTCTTGTCCTATTGTTTCCTTCAGTAACTGATTTTGCATTATATGTTGGTTGCAGCCTGGAGCATTTCCGCCATCACTGCGTGCATATGTTGAAAGGGCTTTAGCTCGTTGCAAGGATGATTCACAAAAGGCAGCTAGTCAGAATATAATGAAGGAGGTAAGATGAAGTATTACATTTTCTGTTGAAAAGACAAAAACATTAAACATAAGTAAGATAAGTTCTCATATTTCTTTTTCATCACTCTTTAAGGATTATTTTGTCTAGTCAATTTTATAACAAATCCCCGATATAATTTATTTTACATCCTCGCAAATACATCACGATCGAGTTTGGTACTGTTGAATTTGATTATCTGCCATGCTTCGAGAATTGTTTGGTTTGAGTTGTCTTAATTAAAATCAGCTTTATTTCAACATTTCAGATGATCACGAACGCATCTTCTGATGGGACACTATTCACTCGAAATTGGGATATGGAACCTCTTTTCTCATTGCCTATCGTGGATACAATCAATAAGGGGTATATTACTGTTCTTGCTTTTGAAAGTTGATATGAAATGCACCGATTTCTTTTTTAAAATTTCTGCAGAATTCTGTACTAGGTTCTATCAGTAAAATTAGTCAGTAAGTTTAGCATTTTCTACTTCATTTTGGTGAGTCGTCATCATTTGGTCTTATTTCGTTCATTTTGTCTAGTAATTTATCTGAGGAGTTGACTAGTGCTGAAATATTATGACAGTTCCCATTATCCAATTTTTTTGTATTTATCGAAGTTTGACTGGATGCCCATGAGGGAATCGACGTAGTTATTTCTTTCTCGTGATTGTCCAACAGTGTGAAAGAGTCCTTTTGTGCCAAAATGGATTTGTGTGCCATCCTGGTGGTTCATACTCGGTTGATACTTATCATTGATGTTCTTTGAGCAGGTTGCAGAGTTCAAGCCCTATCTCTTCCTTCTCTTCAAGCGTCGTTTCTTCTTTGTCGAAGTACAAGAGAAGCCCAAGTAGAAGAACGAAAAGTAGGTGGGAGCCGATACCCGAGGAGAAGTTGGTTGAAAATGTGGCATATGTCAATCCCGTTTCGGTAAAAGATGCTAGCTGGGACCAAGTGAAAGAAAAAGACAAAACGGTAATTTTTTGTCCCCGGTTGACCAGAAAAACACCTCAGATCTTGTGATAACCGCGAGCCACCCTTTGTTTATTCCACATGTAGTATTAACATTTATCTTCAAAATGTTCTTTACAGATTTCTAGCTCAAAATGCGAAACTAAGGTCAACGGTTGGAGCAACTCCAAATTCCTCCAATCTCGACAGCAAGCTCCCAATAAAAACGTCCAGAAGCCCGGTAAGAAACCACGGCTTGGTGGTGATGGAGTAAGTGCTGCAGAAAATGGTAATGCTTCTAGTGATAGTGATAAGGAGCAAGGTTTAACAGCATATTATGCGGGAGCAGTAGCACTAGCAAATTCTCCCGAGGAGAAGAAAAAGCGTGAGAATCGCTTTAAGCGTTTCGATAGAGGACATCGAGCGGAAATGAAACACTTCAGACCAAAAGCTGCTTCTGCTGCTGCTGGAAATCTGTACACTAAGAAGGCCAATGCAGTGGCACTAAGCAAAAATTTTGAAGATGTCAGGAGCAGGGCTGTGGAAGATATTGATTGGGATTCTCTTACAGTGAAAGGAACTTGCCAGGAAATTGAGAAGCGATACCTGCGTCTTACTTCTGCTCCCGACCCCAACACCGTAACTACTTATTCTTTCTCATGTCAATGCTTCTCCAGTTTCTTAGGCTTTTATTTTACCTTCTTGTTTTGAATTATTATTTTATTAATTGATGGTAGTAATCCTCGTTGAGAGTTGAGACATGCCTCAGTTACTATCCAATTTGCCTGTACTGCTTGTAGTTGAAAAGACATGTTTTCTTACAGGTGAGACCAGAAGAAGTGCTTGAGAAAGCTCTAGTAATGGTTCAAAATTCTCAAAAGAACTACCTTTACAAATGTGATCAGTTGAAATCAATACGTCAAGATTTAACTGTTCAAAGGATACACAATGAGCTAACAGTGAAGGTACGTTCTCTGAGTAGCTTGATTGCTTAAA
This sequence comes from Eschscholzia californica subsp. californica, assembly GCA_002897215.1. Taxonomy (NCBI): domain Eukaryota; kingdom Viridiplantae; phylum Streptophyta; class Magnoliopsida; order Ranunculales; family Papaveraceae; genus Eschscholzia; species Eschscholzia californica. The sequence continues at coordinate 528,394 of BEHA01050214.1, forward strand.
AATGATGTGATCTATAATTCTGGAGGTCTGTTCGATCAGGGTCCATATTCTCATGTTCCTCACATTACTGACTTTCTGTTTATATATCTTGCAACGGACAACATGCTTGTTCTATTTGGTTGATCTTTTGCTTTTTTTTTTGCTAAGAAGTGTACGATTCCATTCGTGTTACCTTTCCTGCAGGTATATGAAACTCATGCACGCTTTGCGCTTGAAGCTGGAGACTTGCCAGAGTATAATCAGGTTGGTCTCTCTCTCTCTCTCTCTCTCTCTCTATATATATATATATATATACACACATATATATATATATATACACACACACACATATATATATATGTATATATATATATATATATTGTACCAATGTTCTCCACAAACTGGAGGTTCCATTTGCTTGCAAAGCTGTAGGTCATCCTCCATAATTAGTTACGGGTTGCCCTCTGTGACCAGATTCATGGACTCTTGTAAGATTGCATATAGTTGCATTCTTCTGCAATACACGATTATTGGTTCCTTAGTCAGCTCCTAATATTTGATGAATATGCGTATTTTCTTGTTTTCGTGTCACTTCAATAAATTTATTGTCACCCATTTGACGATATCATTTCCACTATATAGTTGCATACAATGATGTTCTGGGGGCCATCACTTATTTATTTACTTTTGCTCATTTAGGTATTTGGGTTTTTCATTTCTCTCCCTTTGCCAAGTTGCAGAAAGAGAATCATCACCCTATTCTGTGTCTGTTTGCAGTGTGCGTCTCAACTACAAGGCCTTTATGCAGAAGGAATTAAGGGATGCAATATGGAGTTCTCTGCTTACAACTTGCTCTGCGTGATTTTGCACTCCAATAACAACAGAGATCTCGTAGCTGCAATGGCAAGGTCAGTTTACTGCTTCTCTTCATGCCCAAGATCTTACTGGGTATTAGGCTATTTTTATGCAAAAAGTAGTATCACTATCTAATTTCAGGCAATCCTACTTACTGGGTACTGATATTATGTTCTCGAAATGAACGTCATCTTGTTGGTTCTGAATTGTTTTTTAGGTTACCGAAAAAAGCGAAAAAAGACGAAGCAATAAAGCACGCTCTTGCAGTTCGATCAGCCGTTACGTCAGGAAACTATGTTCTGTTCTTTAGATTATACAAGACAGCTCCAAACCTGAGTACCTGCCTGATGGGTGAGTAGTTATGATTAACTACTCTCTTTGACTGGGATATAATGTGTTTTCTTTTGAAAAGCTGATCTCTTCATGTAATTACCATACACAGATCTTTACGTTGAGAAAATGCGGTTTGAAGCTGTGAAATGCATGTCACGGTCATATCGACCTATAGTTCCAGTTGCTTTTATTGCCCAGGTTCTGGGTTTCGCAAATTCATCACCAATATCTGAAGGAAGTAGTGACATGGGGTTGGAGGAATGCAAGGAGTGGTTACGAGCACATGGTGCTTCACTCAATGTTGATGACAGTGGAGAGATGCAGCTCGATACAAAGGTATGTTGAACTCCACAGGCTTAAAATTCTACATGAACCCAAGTAGTTGGGTTTGGGCCTACGTCCCGACTTGGCTAGCCCAGAAGCCCAGGGGACTCACTCGGGAAGAGACTTGGCCGCCGCCATGTATACACTTTCTCTTCAATCCTTTAACAATTAGGGGACAAAAACAAGTCGAGCTTCGGCCTCTACCTAGATTCCCAACATGGCGGCATGGCCCAATAGTTTCCCATGGTATGCCTGCCTCCCCAAATTCACACTTCGACGTGCCTTTTAGTGTCATTATAAGAGGTGGACCACTTCTGTGGCCTGTCGTAGGCCAACATGGTCTGTCCATAAAGTCTAGGTTTAGTTCCCTAAAACTCTGACTTACTGTTTGGTTCTACTAACTCCCACGTTATTCAGTAACCCCGACTGCCTACCTCACCCGTAAAAGTGAATGAGAGTTTTCCGTCCTACTAAAAATTTGTACTGATAAATTTGGCAGGCATCATCGACGAGTCTTTTCATGCCGGAACCAGAAGACGCAGTGGCTCATGGAGATACGAGTCTAGCAGTTAACGATTTTCTGACGAGGACATCTTAAAACAGCCAGCCGCTTTTGTTTTTGTAACTTTAGTGTGCCAGAGAACATAGGAAAGGAAATTCAGAATGATAAGGGGGTTGGTTCTTTTTTGTGATAAATTAAGAATTGGACTGACTTGGCCAAAAGGTGGAGTCAGCTGTGTTAAGTAGTGTATAAGATCTCTTTAACATTTAAGAGGTTATGAGTTTATGTTACCAACTTTTTAATGTGAAAAGAAAAAAAAGATCCCCTCTTATGACACACGGATGGATAAAAGTTGGACATATCTACTTCTCCTCCAAGTTTGTTATAGACATTCTTTTACTTCTTCTGTTTTGGCTTTTTTTTTTATGAAGAGAAATACCATTAAATAAAAGAGTCTATTACAAACCGACTAAAATTCAGAAATAAAGGATGAGACATCATTCCAAATTTTCTTCTGACCGTGGGTACGACCCCATTTAACTAAAGCATTTGCATAAGTATTACAATTTCTAGACACATGGGTGAATATAATTCCTGTGAATTTGTCCTTGATGTCTTTGATCTGTTGGATGATTCTTTGTGATTACCATTGAGAATGTTTGATTATCACTTTCTAAATGCACATAAGATAGTTGAAGTTGCATAGCAGCTAGGAGACTTGATAATATCGCTAAGCTTTCACATTCTTCCGCATGTTGCCCTCGAACAGTATCTGCTACCGCTATTATATAGTTAGCCTCTGCATCTCGTATAATGAAACCAAATTGCTTTCGCGAAAGAGCAATGCAGCATAACATGATCAAAAGTCTCATCCTCATTACAGTTAACACAGGAGTAATTATTACCAATAAATTTACCAATTTTTGCTTTTACTGGTAAGCTACTAGTGCAGCATTTCCAAAGAAATAGTTTAATCCGAGGAATTGTGTTCATATTCCATATAAAGAACCAGTCCATCTGGTCTTGTGTAGTGTAAACTGTATTGTTCCGTAAGAAGTTATACATGGATTTAAGAGAGAAATTACCTGATTTAGTCAATGTCCAGATGGCTTTATCCTCATCGTTAGGATTAGGTATCCAATAGTCAGTCCAAATATTGAAATGTTCACTAATATTCCAAAAAATAAGACTCTCACTATGATGGTAGTGTTTAGATATAGATTTCCAAGGCCAAGAATGATGATTTTTGGCTTATTATATAAGACACAAACATTTATTTACATCCCTTTCTAGGGGCCCTAGGTTCTTATCTTTTCTCTCCATATTTGTATTTATCTTGGTTTAGTACCTTTACATGTACTCATGAGCTTTACGTCCCTAAATGCGACCATCATTCTTCAAGTATCCTGGCCGTTTCTCTCGTTACTTTTACATCCTTAGATGCAGCCCCATTCTTGAAGAACCACCAGCTTCGAACTTGAAACATCTTTGCCATTTTTGTGTTGTTGAACCTCAAGTTGACGGCCCAGATCTGAATAAACACATATCAGGAATTTGATGGGTCGATTTGGAACATCTAAGTTGCCACTGTTGTGATTTAGACCATCTAAGCTGCCACTGTTGTAAGATAGCTCTAAATATGAAAGAGCGGAAAACTCTTCCGTCAGAAACCTCTTCTACCGTTAAGGTCAACACTAAATTCATTTAAGATCACTGCACTTTTATGAAAAACAGAGAGAACTGAGAAAGAATTCAGACGGAATATCACTTTCTTTCCCATTTATTAAGTTTTACAGGCCTCCCGATAGTGTTAAAAGAGCCCCTTGGTTGAAAGCACCCTAAGTCATGCTTTTTCGTTAAAAGGGCCCCTCCGGAAATGAGCATTCACCTTCCTTAGATTGACCTAACGACAAATTTAACGCCGTTAGATCAAAGTCCAACAGATCATTCCCTCCCTTGACCGATTCCTCTCCTTGTCAAACCCCTTCTTCTTCATTTCATATTCTCTCTCTAAAAGTAACCCTCAAAACGAGCAACCGTGTGCATCACCCTCTCTCTCTCTCTCGCTCGGTCTCTTTCGTTCTTTCTCCCTCTCTGTCGCTCTATATCTCTTTTGTTTCCATTACACAGTCAAACCCTAGGTTCATCCTCTCTCTCTCTCTCTTTCTAAAATCAATCACCACCAAATCAAGCAAATTTCTTCTCATTCTCTCTCGATCTCTTT
>BEHA01050214.1:536747-550055 GCA_002897215.1 Eschscholzia californica subsp. californica
ACCTACCTCACTCTTAAAAGTGAATGAGAGTTTTCCGTCCTACTAAAAATTTGTACTGATAAATTTGGCAGGCATCATCGACGAGTCTTTTCATGCCGGAACCAGAAGACGCAGTGGCTCATGGAGATACAAATCTCGCAGTTAACGATTTTCTGACGAGGACATCTTAAAACAGCCAGCCGCTTTTGTTTTTGTAACTTTAGTGTGCCAGAGAACATAGGAAAGGAAATTCAGAATGATAAGGGGGTTGGTTCTTTTTTCTGATAAATTAAGAATTGGACTGACTTGGCCAAAAGGTGGAGTCAGCTGTGTTAAGTAGTGTATAAGATCTCTTTTAACATTTAAGAGGTTATGAGTTTATGTCACCAACTTTTTAATGTAAAAAGAAAAAAAGATCCCCTCTTATGACACACGGATGGATAAGTCGGACATATCTACTTCTCCCAAGTTCATTATAGACATTCTTTTACTTCTGTTTTGGCTTATTCTATAAAACACACATTTATTTACATCCCTTCCTAGGGGCCCCTAGGTTCTTATCTTTTCTCTCCATATTTGAATTTATCTTGGTTTAGTACCTTTACATGTACTCGTGACCCTAAATGCGACCACCATTCTTCAAGTATCCTGACCGTTTCTCTCATTACTTTTCCATCCTTAAATGCAGCCTCATTCTTGAAGAACCGCCAGCTTCGAACTTGAAACAACTTTGCCATTTCTGTGCTGTTGAACCTCAAGTTGACGGCCCAGATCTGAATAAACACATATCAGGAATTTGATGGGTCGATTTGGAACATCTAAGTTGCCACTGTTGTGATTTAGACCGTCTAAGTTGCCACTGTTGTAAGATAGCTCTAAATATGAAAGAGCGGAAAACTCTTCCGTCAAAAACCTCTTCTGCCATTAAGGTCAACACTAAATTCATTTAAGATCACTGCATTTTTATGAAAAACGGAGAGAAGTGAGAAAGAATTCAGACGGAATATCACTTTCTTTCTCATTTAGTAAGTTTTATAGGCCGCCTGATATGGTTAAAAGAGCCCCTCGGTTGAAAGCACCCCAAGTCATGCTTTTTCGTTAAAAGGACCCCTCCAGAAATGAGCATTCACCTTCCTTACATTGACCTAGCGACAAAGTTAACGTGTTAGATCAAAGTTAAGGTCCAACAGATCATTCCCTCCCTTGACCGATTCCTCTCCTTGTCAAGCCCGTTCTTCTTCATTTCATATTCTCTCTCTCTAAAAGTAACCCTTAAAACGAGAAGCCGTGTGCATCACCCTCTCTCTCTTTCATTCTTTCTCCCTCTCTGTCGCTCTCTCTTTCATTCTTTCTCCCTCTCTGTCGCTCTATATCTCTGTCTGTTTCCATTACACAGTCAAACCCTAGGTTCATCCTCTCTCTCTTTCTAAAATCAATCACCACGAAATCAAGCAAATTTCTTCTCATTCTCTCTCGACCTCTTTCTCGTTCTTTCCCTTGTTCTCTCTCGTTCTCTCATCCTCTCTCTCGCTCTATCTCGGTTTCCCTCTCTGTCTTTCCGTTGGTGAAAACCTAACACCCCAGGTTTATTTTTTTTTTCGATTTCTTGAAATAATTGAATACTTAAATCTACTGGTTACCAACACAAGGAAGAAGATTTTCAAACCTTATTTCGTCTGGAAGTGGATGAAAATTAAGAGAGGAAGAATACCTCCAAGTGAGCTTTCTCGTCGCACCACACCGAAAAGCTACTGGTGGCATTTTTCGGTGGGATCAGGCTGAAAAATGTGCATAATTCATCCCGAGACCACCGGATAACGTTGCATAATTCGGTCTGAGGCCACCGGATAATGTTGCATAATTCGGCCCGAGGTCACTGGATAATGTTGCAAAATTCGGACTGATCCAACCGAAAATCAGGTCAGTAGCATCAGTTACCACTGGATCAATTTCCGGTGGGCTCAGGCCGAGTTATGCAACATTATCGGCTCGAGCTCACCGTAGGTAATGAATCCACTACGGTGTTTTTTCCATCGGTTATATTTTTTTACTAAGAGAAATCATATTCGGTCTTGTCTCACCATATTATGTTCACATTATTCGGTGGAACCAGACCGACTTGAGCTTCGTGTTGAACAAAAAAAAATTAATACAACCGACAAATAGATCATAAAACATGTAAAACATTGTTAAGAAATGTCCACATACCTCTTGGGAGACTGAATCTTGTCCAAAAATTGATGTTTTTAGATCTTTTGTCATTTCTTCAAAAAATTTGGAAGTTGTTTCATCCATGGTGGTTTGCAACAATGAAGATACTTCGTAGCTTCAGAGATGAGTGCAACAACAATGTGAGATGTTGCACAATCTCGGTGAACTTTCCCCATTACTAATGGTTGCCGGTGACGGATGACAATTCCAGTATAAGAAGTGGGAAGAAGAGGAATGTCTAGGGATCTGGGTTTTGAGAAGATCTATGATTTTTTTTAACTAAATTGCTAACGTGGGTGAAATACACCCTTAAAAGGGGGTTTGTTTCACCCACTCCATGGGAGGGCCCTTTAACCAAATTAAGTCAACGAAGTTTTACTAAGTCGACGGAGTCACGGGGAGGCCTTTTATAAAAAACAGAAGAGCCCTATAAAATCTCCCAAATAATAGATATCCACTTGTTCTTCATCAATGTCCACGTCCACTGAAGTAAATATATATATATATTTGAAATATTAATAAGAATATGTTATTCCATATGATAGGATGATAATAATAATAAATAATAAATAATAAATAATAATAGTATGCCAAATATACATGTTGTCTACGGACTTAATATCTTGAAATGTCTACAAGAGATTTTGTCTACAGACCAAATACCCTAAAATGTCAACAAGACATTTTGTTTATAGACTCAACGTCTTGTAATATCTATAAAGAGAGTTTGTCTTTGGGAAAATGTCCTGAACTAAAATGTCTTAAAGTGACTACATTTTATCCATGTGTGGGTTATATTATCCTGAAGCAAGTAATGTTTTTATATGGTATTCGGGTTTTCATAGGCCAAGTTTTTCTTTCTACAGAACTATTGCCTTCCTTCTAGCAAGTCAAATTTCATATTGCAGTATAACTATAGTAATAAGAGCTTTTAGAGTCTCATCATAATTTTCAGAATCATTCTAACGCATTACATGGGTTTTTCTGAATAATATTTTTAGAATTGGGACGTGAAATTAGTGTTTGATCAAGAAGATCATTTAATATTTGTTTTTATCATTTTCTTTTACGAAACCTTTAGATTTATAACATGTTTTCAACTAATGTTCTCTGATTTCTTCCCACAAAATTGTTTCTTATTCACCATTCTTTGGTTCAGTTGTAAGAGGCTTCGTTTGATAGTATGGAACTTTGTTAAGGTCTCGTTTGTTTAGATCTTGTTTGTTTTGAAAGATCACACTTTTAACAATTTTCTAGAAAAACAGAGAGCTGGGTGCGAACTGATGGGATATCGTGTCTGTTTTGTCCCTCTTGCTCTATATGACACCATAAACATTAGTGTTATTATCCCACACATCTTTGGATTAAAATTCACGTTTTGAAGTCTTTTTAACTGCTCCCACCCTTTAATCACCAGGCCACTGGGGAATGTCCAATAACCTAACCACCCTTTTTCCTCTTATCATAACAAATTTTTTTTTTTTTCGCAAAATAACAGTAAAATCAGACATTATAGGCAGCTGCATTCCAATAAATAATAGGGATATGCAACAAAAAACATATAAACAGAGTAAGATGGCAAGAGCTCAGGCTGGAGCATGTCAAGTCACTCTCTCTCTCTATAATCCTGACGGGACAAATACCCAGGCCACGATATGTGCTGGGTAGAAGCATCACGGCCGTTTGGGTTTTGGATCATCCAAACCACCTCCGGCCTTGCTCAGGCCACCTCGCTTAACTTGATTCACATCACCTTAAATACTTATAACAGACGAACAATTCAATCAAAACCAAGTTTAGTATGAAACTTATGTACATCCAAGCAAGCACTTGAAATGAACAGCACTGAGAATATATGCAACCCTTCTTCATTTCTCAAGTCAAAAATAAGTTTGATGAAAGAGATAGAGAGAGAGAAAAAGTAAAATATACCATCATGGATTGGGATATTAGAAAGAATTTGGGTCTCTCACCAAATTCTCACTTCCTAAGGAAATACTAAAACCGTTTTAAACATTACCACCTATTTATTCTTCAAGGTTTATCACAAACCTCATTTATGAACAAGGAGGAAAGTTAAGTCTGGTTCAATTAAACAGTCAATAATTTGGGAAATTCAGACCTCATTCTGGATCACCCATGATGTTAGAATTCTAATTACCAGAGAAAGCCAATCTGATCTCACTCTGCTTTTGTCTTCACCACCTTCCTCTTTGATGAATTACGTAACCCACTAGTACACCGTCCGATGAACTTAAGAACCTCGTCGATTAGGATTACTGGAAATGCAACAGCTAACACCAACAACCATTCATTCAAACTGAGAGGGACGATTCCAAAAACTTGAGCAAGCACAGGAACGTAAAGTATCAAAAAGTGCAGGCCGAATGAGACTGACATTGCCACTAGGAGCCAAGGATTAACCCACGGGGGCATTGTTAAAAGACTTCCATCTTCAGATAATGCATTGAGGGAGTTGAACATTTCGATAGCTACCAAGACGGAGAGAGAAAGAGTCATTGCTTTTACTTTTCCAGTCTGGAAATAGTCGCATGGGTTGTCGAAGGTGAAATTTTGTGACCCAGCTGTGAAGGGGGAAACTTTGAAGCCTTCCCAGGTTGGGCACTGTCCCCAGTTGGAGAGCTGTGAGTAGGTAACAAGTGTGTGTCCGTCTCCGCTAAGGTCAATGCCTAGAAAGGAACCATGAGTAAACCATATAATGAAAACACCTACTGTTGCAACTCCGACGTAAAACCCAATGACCTATAAGAAGTTAAGAAAGAGAGTGAAACATGAGCATAAGCATAATCTTAAGATAGTCAGATGAAATAGACGGAGGGAGATAGAGAAAGTACCAGATAACGGAACAGGATCCAGGGACTGATTAAGGAGTCGTCACTTCTGCGTGGTGGTTTCTTCATTACATCCCTATCGGGTGGATTGAAACCCAAAGCTGTAGCAGGAGGGCCATCGGTAACAAGATTGACCCATAGAAGCTGAACAGGGATCAGACCTTCAGGAATGCCTAAAGCAGCTGTGAAAAATATAGAAGCAACCTCACCCATATTCGAGGAGATCATGTACCTACAATTAACGAAAGACAAGTAATGAATTACAACTATTAAAAACAAGACAGAAAACCACATAATTATTGGACACCACTCCCTAATATTCTGTTCAATTTATATATCTTCTGTGTATCAATTTGCTGCTAGACCAAAAATTGCAATTTTATAGCCAAAATATATGTACATCATCTCAGCAAGGTTTAACCCCTCAGTTTATGAAGTTAAAACTAATAGATGAGAAAACAAAATGAACCTGATAAAGGCTTTCATATTGTTGTAGATAGATCTGCCTTCACCAACTGCAGCAACTATAGTACTAAAATTATCATCTGCCAACACCATGTCAGAAGCTTCTTTTGCAACCTGAAGAAAACAAGACATACAAACCATATTGAAGAGATAAGACCAAAAATATTCCTCTTTGATAAGCTAACTATAAGAATAATGGATCGAAATGCCAAGTATGTTACATTTCTTCTTTCTCTGACACCCATTCTCCAGAGAAACAACCACCACATCCAACTAAATGAGAAACTATGAAGGAACAAGCACATACCTCAGTTCCAGCAATCCCCATAGCAATTCCAATATCGGCCAATTTTAGAGCAGGTGCGTCATTAACTCCATCTCCAGTCATAGCAACCACCTCGCCATCTTCTTTAAGCAATCTCACTATATCTTGTTTATGCTTTGGCTCGGCCCTGGAAAAAAGAAGCCCACCACTTTGACGCAGGTGGTTTTTCTGATCACTGAGCTCCATAAATTCTTTCCCAGTTAAGCTTTTTGAGCTAATGTCTTCCTCTGGGCTAAATACACCTATTTCACGACAAATTGCTTCAGCTGTACTTTTGTTATCTCCTGTGATAACCATAACACGGATGCCAGCAGCTCTACAGTCCTCAATTGCTTTGTGTACCTCATTTCTAGGAGGATCCTATAGTAATTCAAAATTGAAACAAAACATTACTAGTTTCATCAGCGTGAAAAAGAGAAACACATTAAGGTAAAGATATTTAAAAAGGAAAATAAAATAATGATATCTAGTCTTCACTCACCCTCAGTCCTACGAGGCCAACAAAAATGAGATCGCTTTCGATAGAGGAATAATTGGCTGGGTGAAGTAAAAGCTCGTGAGCTGGATGATCTTCATCACCATTATATGTTGTAAATTCAGCGAGCTCTTCCTTGTAGGCGAAACCCAAACATCGTAATGCAGTTGAGGACATCTCATGAAGCGATTGCAAAATAAGGTTCTTTGAACTTTGATCCAATTTTACAACAGAACCATCAATCAGCTGCATGTAGTTGCTCCTCTCTAATAAATTCTCTACTGCGCCCTGCCACAAAGAAAAATCTTCTATATCAATCTGCTACAACCACTGTTTTATAAACCACTGGTTAAGATCTTTTCTTACCATGCATTTAAAAAACGACAGAAGACTAAAGCAACAAAAACTTAGAACTACATAATCTTGACTGGAGTCTTTGAGGTTTAAATGAATAAAAATCCCACACGAATATAGTCCAAGCAATACCTTCACTAGTAGAGAATTTCTTCCTGACTCTGATTTCGAAATAACTCCCATAGATTTCCTATCACGGTCAAACTCAAGAGTTGCAATCCGCCGTTCGACGACTTCCCAGCGTTTACAACCTTAAGACGTGAAACAAAATCAGAAAGGTGAAGATATAAATATGTATATGAATCTTAAATGATGAAAGTGAAACAAGAAGGCAACTATGCATGGGTTCAACATACATGATAGGACATCAGAACCCGAAGATGACCGACTTAACCCTTCCGGAAGCCCCATTTTCTCAACTAGGACCTGCAAGGAACAAGCAGACGTCAATGTCTTGCTTCAGAAGTTAAACCACACAACAGGTTAAGTCGCGATTTCAAGCAACCCACTAGAAAAATACTCTATACATTTGTCCATTTCTATTCTCAGGAATCTAAGGACAGTTAATACACTCAACAGATCAAAAAAATTACGAGTTGCATTGTCTTTTATGGTCTCTATTTGCTATTGTCACACGTTTATCTATCAACAAGTGCAGCTAGGAGTTATAGTGTTTCTTCACCCGCCCACATGATAATGTTTATTCAACAGATAACATTTATCCAAAATCAATATTAGGAGTCAAGGCAACACATGAACAGAATATATAGATGAATACCAGTTACCAGCAAAGAATTCCAGATAGAATATAGACATTTCACCTTAAGTGCAGCCTCAGTGGGCATTCCATTGGCAAGATACTGACTCCCTGATTGAGTAACACCTGCATCATTGCACACAGCAGCTATCTTAGCTATCATTTGCAGATTTGCATCCATATGACCAGTGGGCCAATCGTGTATTTTCCCATCAACAGGACTATACGTAGTTCCATCAACTTTGAATGATCGGATCTTATCTGATCCAGCTCCCATGGCCAAAAGCTTCGCCACTGCCATTTGATTTGTAGTCAGGGTACCAGTCTTATCAGAACAAATGACTGTCGTGCAACCCAGAGTCTCTACACTTGGCAATTTACGTACTAGAGCGTTCTTTTGGGCCATTTTACGGGTTCCTAGTGCCAAGCAAGTTGTGATTACTGCAGGCAAACCTTCAGGAATTGCAGCAACAGCCAATGCAACCGCAATCTCAAAGTAGTATGTGCACTTCTCAAAAGAAAATTTAAAATTCGAAGGCCACCCATTTACATAATCCCAAGTGAAGAAATACTTCACATTAATTAGCCATACGAGTGCACATATTACTCCAATTATGGCTGTGAGAGCCTCTCCAAATTCATTTAGCTTCTTTTTCAGTGGAGTATCATCTTCACTTTGTGAAGCCTCATGAATCTGAGAATGCACCTTCCCAAGCTCAGTGTTCATACCAATCTGAGTAACCAAACAAATAAAGTTTCCATTAACAACAGTGGTTCCAGCAAAAACCATACACCTCTTTCCTTGAATATCAGTATCAGCTGGAACTGACTTGTTAGATTTGTTAACAGCTTCACTCTCCCCTGTCAAAGAACCTTGTTCAACCCTAGCAGTGGAGCTTATAAGACTCAGAACCCTCATATCAGCAGGAACTTTGTCACCGACCTTAAGCTCAACAATATCACCAGGGACAAGTTCCTTGGCTGGAATATTAGGGACCCGTTTACCTTGACGGATGACATTAGCTGTTTCAGATTGGATTTCTTTTAAGGCTTCTAGTGCTTTCTCTGCGTTGCTTTCTTGCCAAACTCCAACAATGGCATTCAGAATCAATATCAAGAAAATGACTAGAGGTTCTACGAAAGCAGTGATTCCCATTTCACCCCCTTCATCTCCATCATACCAAGCAAGAACAAAGGAAATCACAGCTGCAACTAGAAGAATCCTAACTAGAGTGTCTTTGAACTGGTCAAGTACAAGACTCCAGATTGACGGACCATCATGCTTCTCCAATTCATTCAATCCATAGATCTGACGACGTTTATCAACCTCATCAAAAGTTAACCCTAAATTCCTATCCACTTTGAATTCTACCATGCATTCCTCAACATCCTTCGCCCAAGCAGGAAACTTTTCCCTATTTGAAGACTTAAAGGAATCACTACTATTTTCTTTCCCATAATCTTCCCCTCCTTTACCCATCTTACCTCACCAGATCAAAAACTCTGCAAACAAGGACGAGACTCAGTCTAAAAATGATACTTTTAAGAAATCTCTATAGTGTTTTCCAGTAAAAAAATTCAATCAAAACCCTAAATTTCTAGAAACTTCTCAAAAGATCACAACTTTTCACTCTACTGAAGCAAAACAAGATATAATCAGAAGGAAAAAACTAATAAGTTCATGAAACCCTAACTAATATCAATCAAAATCTGAACTGGATGGGTTAAATTCAGCGTAAAAGATATGAAACTGTTCGTGCAAGATGAGGAAATCTGAAGAGAAGAAGAAGAAGAATACCTGGTGGTAGTGAAGAAAAACTCGTATGATTGTTGAAAGCAGATCTCAGATTCTTGGCGTTCCGATTACAAACTTCTTTAGAGAGAGAGAGAGAAAGAGAGAGAGAGAGAGGAGTTGTGATGATGGGGTTATTTAGGTAGGGGCCTATATGAGGAGGAGGAGGAGTACACTCATTCTTTTCTTTCTCTCTCTAGACTACTACTAAATACTAACGATATCGCTGACGCTGTGAAAAGGAGGAACGATTCAATCGCTTCAAATATTTTATTCATCGAGATACGTAATCAATAATCGAGAGAGAGAGAGAGAGAGAGAGAGAGAGAGAGAGGAGTGGCTTCCTATCTATTTCTTGTAACAACTGCCGGCCTTGAGACGAATTTATTAAGGTATACCAGTAGTGAGAGAAACTTCCAAGGAAGATGGCTTGGGTTTTATATTTAATTACTTCAAAGAACCTCTGGGTTTTTTTTTTTTTTTTTTTTTTGTTGAAAGGGCAAAGAACCTCTGTTGGTGGCCTTGCAACCCTAACCCTAAAAGTATATACTTTTATATAAGTTGAAATCGACATTTAGATTATATAAATAAAGATATTTAGATCATTTAATTATATCATTTTCAAGTGTTGAAATTATATAAAGAAGAGAAAGCAATAACAACTGGTAGTCTAGTTGGTAGAACATCTATTCCATTGTACGGAGATCTTAAATTTGATTACACATAAATGTAAATTTATGATAAGTAACTTTTGAATTTATCACATTGGTATTGATATATTAATACCTTTGTACTGATTATCCAATTAATATAACAAAAGAAAAGTAATTACTTTAAATTCGAGGATCTATCAAATGAACTTACTAGTGTTGAGTGCTCCATCACTTGTGTGCAATTGACGTGGTATGAGATATTGACATGGAGTGTAATTTTGTAATGGATTCCTGTAGTTCGAGAATTGAATAATCACTCTGAAATTCAAAAATCATAAGTTCAATTCTCAGTAGAAATTCAATTCTCACGTATTTTTCTTTTAATAAGAATATTTAACAACCACATAAGTTAGTTGCAAACTTTAAACTAGATGGAAACATAAACAAAATCCCATTCCAAATTTCATTTCGATCAAATCATCCGCAACTGTTTATTTGAATTATAATGATGAAACCGTCTAAAAGAAAATCACTAAGCAATCTACAAGATGAGGAGGAGAAGGAGAATTAGGCGAAGGTCGCCTACAAGTGATCTTTTGCCGGAGAAGAAATATGAGGTGGCGAGAGGGACAGATGAAATAGGTGTGAGAAGTGACGAAATGGAGGAAATTGACGTTTTAAGATTCTTTTTTTTGAAATTAATTCTATTTTGACCGCAAAGGGTATTTTCAAAAAGAAATTGAATTGGTGTTTGCCTCTGGGGCCAAATCAAATTGTCAGACGCTTATAAGGGTCAAAAGAGTGATTGATCACAAATTAAAAGCCAAAATGAGATTAATCCTATATTACCTGTCTATTTAATCTAGAATTTGGAGTCCGGGACATCCTATTGTGCCTAGAAGATAAAATCGAAGTCATGAGTTATCTCCAAACAAAGTCAGAAGTATATAATTATCTAAAGATCAAGTCATGCACATGAGTCAAGAAGGTCATCTCAAAAGAAGTCAAGGAGTTCGTATTGTCTTCGAAGGTTTACCCACTTTCAGAACTGTGAAGTACCATCACAACCTGAAAGGAAGTCATTGAATTGTGGAAGACATGCGCCCAACTGTTGGTATTGATACAAGGCTGTAAAATGTCTTAAAAGAATGTAATTTAATATAGTCTCGACTTAACCCACCTTACGTCCATCTCGTTTCTGTCATGTTCATTGTTATGCAGCAACAATGTCGATCTATCTAACAGTTAAAGCAAGGGTTATTGTTGTTTGAAACCACCTAGAATTATGTTTTCTTTTAATGAAATAAATACAATAACAACTTGAAATATAACCAAACTATTATGTTTCGGCTACGAAAAAAATCTCGTTTTTACTGAGTAAACTAGAGAAATTGAAAATTCGAATCAAACCATCGGTCTTTCAACTCTCTTTATATATTTCTTCTCTCTTAACATCCCGAAAAACACGTCTGGCGGGAAAAAAGAATGATTACCTAGAAGTACAACATTAGAAATAAAACAAAAGTCAGCTGCAGGGGCCTATTTTAGGAACGGGTTAAAATGAGAACTATTTCGTGAGCTAGTTACGTTAATGGGGACTAAAATAGAATTAATCCATATAAATTCGAGTAAAAGGATCAATAATAGAGATGTAGACATCAACGAGAAATGGTAAAAGTTGAAAAAGGCAGAAGACTTGCTTCTTTGTGCCACTAAGTTGATCTTATAAAGAATTCCACATCTAGGTAAGTTCCAAGGTAATTGTACCCTATATCTTGATTTTTTTTTGTTGAAAAACCCTATATCTTGATTATTAAGTAAAGAAGTTATTCTCTCATCAAAAAGAAAAAGTAAAGAAGTTAATTATCAAATTAAAGGCAACTCCGTCTTGATTATCAAGTAAAAAGGTTATTAGTGTTGGAATCGGAGCCGATTTTGGCTCGACCCGACTCGTCAAACTTAGAAACAAAATGCACCATTGTGTTCGTCTCATCGAGCTCTTCAATTTAGAGCCAAGAATCACTCAAATCCGATTCCGGATGAATGAGAAATTCAAGGTTAAAGTTTGAACGAAGATCGGTTGAAATAGGGACTAAATCGTCAAAGAGGACAAGTCAGATTGGGGACCGTTCGAGTGAAGCACGCACGTCTTAATCTGGACGGATGGCGTTCAATGCGCGGGATTTTACAAGATCCAACGGTCGCGCAAATGAGAGTGCGGGATAGCTTCGGGCCGAGCGCAGAAGCATTGGATCCTCGCGGATCCAATGGTCCGCGCTAATCCCGTGTTGGGCATGGCTCGGGATCCCACCAGATCATCATCTAACGGCTGAGTTTCTTCTCTGTTGGGCAAACTCTTGGGCACGCGCATTTCCATCTAATAGATGGCGTTTGCTCCGAGTTTTCAAGCAAGATCTGAGGGCCTAGAATGCACCACCTCTAATATTCAGTTTTAGTCCGCATATTTGAATGGTTATGTCTTTTGACCCCAAAAGACAAATGCACCTATTCAATTCCTATATAAACCAACCAAACCCACTTCATTTCTCATCAATTCAATTCATTCTCTTCTTCTCTTCCCTTCTAACAATTAGAGGTTCCGGTTTGCCTAGAATATCTGATTGGGAAGTATTTCTTGAGGTTCTGGTTTTGCCTAGAATATCTAGAAAAAGGAATAAAGAAGTTTCGAGTGAAGTTTGAATTTCTGAAGCGTCTAGAAGATCATCCGCATTAGTCCAAGAGCTCATAATACTTACAAAGGTTTGTCCACTTTCAGAATATAGAAGTACCATCTTAAAACTCTGAAAGGAAAGTCGTTGTATCCCGAAGGCATACACCCTAACGTTTGGTACTGTTACGAGGGTGTAAATTGTCTTAAGGAAAGATAAAGGAATATTGATAAACCATTATTCTTTAATAGTCTATCTCTCTATAATTTAGAGAAAGGAAACTCTGTCTAAATCAAGCCAAGACAGAGAGAAATCGACTTATCGATTGATAACCAGAGGAACAACAATCTTAAGACATTTTATAACGATTATTTCTCTGGTTATAAGATATTAATTTGGTTTACTTTCTGTGTGTTTCAGAAAAGGAAATGGCACGAACAAGAACTACTCTACGAGTTATTCCGCCTAACACCAACAATGGGGAAAAACCAGAGAATTTCAAGGGAACTGACTTCAACCGATGGAAGTTGAAGATGATGTTCTACCTAACGACATTGGGTCTGGTTAAATACTTAACCGAAGAGAGGCCCACCCATGCAGAAATAGAGGATGAGGCGCAACGTACTGCTGAAATAGATGCATGGAAACTAGAAGACTTCTTGTGCAAGAACTATATCATGAACAGTTTAGACGACAGACTCTACAATATATATTCGGTTATAGAAACGTCTAAACAACTGTGGGACACCCTTATTAATAAGTATAAAACTGAAAAG
>BEHA01050214.1:556244-587450 GCA_002897215.1 Eschscholzia californica subsp. californica
TGAAGTCTTTTTCTCTCGTTTTCGGCACATGAAATGATAGTGACAATTCGTTCCCTTTATTTCGATTTTTATGTCTAACTCCAAAATAGGTACCTAACATGAAAAACACATAAAATATTATTGATAACACTCGAAAATGACTAATTAGTCTAAGTTAGGCTCTCCAAATGTGACATTTTCGTGTCACATCAGCTACTTATGTGGGGGGTTATTTAAATTAAATGTAACCTCTGTAACGCCGAAGGCGTCTATTATTAATAAAATTAATAATTCCGTTTATATTGTTGAGCCCTCCAATATATGGCACGAAAGACTAGGACATGTGAATAATAAGTTATTAGGTATTGACTATGTCTAAAATAATAGTTCTTGGCATGGGGGTGGTTTAGCCGGGGAAAATGAAGAGAAAGCAAGGCACCTCCTTAAAACATGATGATGCCTAAAGGCTAACACTAACTGTATCAGAAGAAAATATGCCTAGTTTGATGAATAATGTAATTTAGGTAATAAATATAGTAGTTTGCGATCAAAATTTATCCCATCTAATTTGGGTAATAAATATAATAAATAATGTAATAAAATTTGTCGGGTTTTAGGCCTCTTTCATGTTGTTGGGCTTTACCTCTTTCATGTTGTTGGACTTTAGGCCTCTTTCATTAATGGTTTAACTTAGGTGGTTTTCGTGCTTATCACATCTTTATGATGTATCAATACCTTGTAATGACTACAGTAGATCGTAGTGGATTTCTCAACATAAAAAAAGAAGAAAATATGCCACACTAAAAAACAACTGTAAATTTTGCATGTTTTATTTTGGAGACTTTTGAGGTTCCTTTGGTATTTATCACCAATGGCCAACCTATTTTAAGTACAAAGATGAGGGAAGTTGTAAAAGGGCCAAACAGAAATTGTAAGAGGTGCCTTTCCCTCAAATACTTCTCTAAAATTACTAGTGCTTTGGAGAAATAAGAAAATTTTCTAGACTACAAATTTCTAATGGGAAAATGGAAATTTTCTGGGAAACAAAATTTTAAAGAGAAACAAAACATCTTTTTATTCCTCATCTCTTATCGCCAACTCCGACCACCACCACCAACTCCGACCACCACCATTTCTTTTTTCTTCTTCGCTCCTTTCCACCACCTCAGTTATTCTTCTTATCTCCTCCTCCCTCTACTATCCCTCTATCCTTAATCCTTTCTCTATCTAATTCGGCGAACTGGAAAACTGTGGGAGATTGTTAGCATTCACAACTAGACCAACATCCTTTTGGACATTTTCCAGTTTCGATGCCAGTGAATACACGTCGAGGACACTTGACCTGATAAGCATACCCACGTTTATATTTGTCTGTGTAAGGTTCCTTACATTTGATACACCATGGTGGCAGGTCTTTGTAAGCACAATTCTTTGGACATTCTTCACCACAAGACTTGGAAACCATTAATAATGTAATACTTTCTTTTTCCTCTACTTATGAGTAGGTTTATGCTCTGCATCACAGTGAAAGACTCGAATTAGATCGCCTCTTACAGGATTTTCAGATGATGGTATGACCAAAAGGATGTGATGGGACATGAAAATGTCTCAGCTAATTCTCTTACTCAGGTGCCTTCGAAGGAGTTGAGCACGAAAAACGGATAAAAATCGAGAGAAAGACATACTAAGGGCATTCTGGTCATTTGGTGATGAAGGTAGTCTGGTAGTTTTGTATAGGCGAAAACAAAAGTCAAATCGGAGTTCGGATGAGAAAGTTAGTCCAAATTAGGGTCAGAGTCAAAGATGATTGACCAAATCAACTAGATGACATATGGCATGTGATGAGACGTGAAATGTCTCTTCTGAACCTCTTAACTTGGGCTAGTTAGTCCATTTCGAGCAGTTACTCTGATGAATTGCTTGTTTCTCTTGTCCAGGTGTCTTTTACGGAGTTATGTGTGAAATACGGGTAAAACCGGGAGAATGGCACAAGAAGGGCATTTTGGTCATTTATCAATTCTGGTAATTTGGCCAATATTGATGAAGGATGAAAAGCATAGTCCAAGACGAATTCGTGGGCGAAAACATAAATGAAAACGAAGTCTGAACGAGAAAGTTATGCTAAGTCAAAAATTAGTGTTAAAGATGGTTGGCCAAATCAAACTAGATGACGTGGCACAGATCGAATGGTGAACCTGGAGTAAGCTGGACTTGAACGGTATTCTTTCGGTTACTTACTCAGGACAGGCGGGACAATTTGGGACTGTGACTGGTGAATGATTCAGTGTATGCGCGAAACGAGTTTTCGGTACTCCGCATTCCATCCGACGGACTTTAAACAACGCTCGAGTGGATCAGCAAACAGGTGGCGGTTCTTCATTTCCTTGATGCCCCATGCTATAAGAAATCACACCCTTTAATAGCTCATTGGGTCCCACATAATATGGTTAGCCTCTACTCCAGCTAATCTTGTGCTGAGATAGTTTTGAATTCAAAATTCAAAATCCGCATGGCAGCTCATGATTCGTTCTTATTGGAAAGAAATCCTTTTCTTTCCTATTAATTAGTTATCTCATTCTAGAGAGAAAGGACATGATTTTATGGAGAGAAGATATCCCTCTCTCTAGAAATTTAAACAGGAAGGTGAATGTAGAGATGTTATTTTAGAAATCAATTGGATATTAGAGATTGAGAAAGGGAACTATTGATTGGAGTATGGAAACAACAGAAAGAGATGATGGCTGGATTTCGAGAGATATTGGTGAGAGATCAAAAGGAGATTTAGAAGATAATGAAAGAAAGAAAGTATTATCTTCGGTTTTAGCAAAGAATTATATATAGAGAGATTGATTGATCAAAGAAGAAGATATTAATTTTACAAAGAAGGAAACAGAGATCTTCTCTTCAATTTTTAAATGGGAATACTACACTTAAAGATTGCTTGAGACAGCTGATTATATCAAAGATTGATCAAGATAATTTCTAGAAAGAGAGAAAGAATATTTTTCTTTCTCTTAACTGGGAAGGTGGGGTTCGATCTGCTGAAATTGAGATTGAACCAATTCAATTAAGAAAGAGAGAAAAGTGGCTCTCGGCTGCTCATATATCTAAGAGAGTGAATTGTGGAAGATTATTATAAAAAATATATATATATAGAGAGAGAAAGAGAGATTTTTCTGCTGGAGATAGAATAAAGGGAGAATTTGACATACACCCTCACTATTATATGAATATTAGGACTACACCCCCACTTTTTGAAAACTTTTGATATACACCCCCACCTGGACGGAAACCGTCAACTCGGAGTTATGTTGGGTGTGTGTGAAACACACGCGCCAACCATGACGATTTTACCCTTTTGTAGTTGTTGAAATATTTTGAGCGATTTTGACATACACCCCCACTATTATATGAATTTTTGGACTACACCCCCATTTTTTGAAAAAACAAAATTTTTCAATTTGCCCTCCAACGATCATCTTTTACCTCTTTTTTTTATAAACTTATTTATCTTAGACAAGCTAAAAGATCAAAGCGAAAGAACTTATTTTTCTTATATGTCAAATAAGATAAATAAGTTCCTCCCATATAAGATAAATAAGTTCTTTCGCTTGATATCCCAAATAGTTCCTCCCATCTTTTCTATAGTTTGATATCTCAAATAGTTCTTTCATTTGGGAGAAGAGAACTCTTAACTAAATCAGATCAAATCATAGATCTGAGTAAGGTCAGTATATTTGATTTAGGTCTATCATCTCTTTCTTTCTCCCCTTAGTAGGGATGTCAACGGGGCGGGTTTGGGACGGGTTACCTCTTTCCCAAGTCCGCCCCGTTAGTAAACGGGTTTTACCATTTCCGTCCCAATAGTTAACCGGGGTGGGTATTTAATTACCATACCCGTTCCGATTAGAAATTACTTAACCATTACCGACCCGCCCCGCCCCGTTTAACATGAAACGGTGCGGGGCGGGTCGGATTTAAATATAAATTTCATATTTTTATTTCAAATAAGTTAGATTAATCAAAATAATATAAATATTATGAACAAAATTTTATAACATTTTGGTTTTATCAACTATAAACACTACAACTTATTACATAATATAAAATATAAAATAGTTAAATTGATGATATAAGATAAAAAGTTTTAGAAACATATTGTATATATAATACATAACATATATAATCGGGGCGGGGCGGGTTTTACTACCTAATCCCAAACCCGCCCCGAACCCAGTAAATGGTTTTATCTTCATACCATTACCGTCCCATTTAATAAACGGGGCGGTAAAACCCGTTCCATTAAGGACGGGTTCGGGAAAAAACCCACCGGTTCGGACCAAATTGCCATCCCTACCCCTTAGTTAGATGGAGCAACCTTTACATTACTTGTTCTACATCTCACTTGGTGTTTTGGGTTTTGTATATTTAATTTTTCAACAATTCATCAACAACAAACATCGATTGCCACCCGGTAGTTTAGGATGGCCTATCGTCGGTGAAACCCTGGAACTACAAAGTTTAGGTAGATCAGAAAAACCCGACGAATTTGTACGAAGAAGAATGACGAAATACAGTAAAGAAATCTTTAAAACATCGTTACTCGGGGAGAAAACAATAGCTTGTCTAAGATAAATAAATTTATAAGACAAAAGGTAAAAGATGATCTTTGGAGGGCAAATTGAAAATTTTTGTTTTTTTTCAAAAAAATGGGGGTGTAGTCCAAAAATTCATATAATAGTGGGGGTGTATGTCAAAATCGCTCAAAATATTTCAACAACTACAAAAGGGTAAAATTGTCATGGTTGGCACGTGTGTTTCGCACACATCCAACTTAACTCTGAGTTGACGGTTTCCGTCCAAGTGGGGGTGTATATCAAAAGTTTTAAAAAAGTGGGGGTGTAGTCCTAATATTCATATAATAGTGGGGGTGTATGTCAAATTCTCCCTAGAATAAATCAAAGAGGGAAAGAGTAATTAGAAGATATCTTTTCTCTCTCTAGAAACATAAACAGGGACAGCAAAAGGACCTGATATTACTCTCTGATTTTTGTTTCTTCTATATAAAAATTTCAGAGAAAAAGAAGATAGATGGAAGATTCGATTGAGCCAGACATGGAAGAAATATTCTAGAGAGAGGAAGAAGGCGGGCTGCATATATTCGGATAGAGAGAGAGAGAAATTAAAGAAGATTTTCAGAGAATTCTTATTTCCTTTCTTCTCTCTACTGTTGTGAATTTCAGAGCCGGCCATTGGAGTATAAAGAGGGAGCTTCATCAACTATTTGAATTATCTCATCTCGGATTGGGGGGTCAAATCATCCTCTCTCGAGCTCACCAAACCAGAGAAATACTAGAGAAAGAGAGAAAGAGAAAGAGTTATAGAGAGAGAGAAGAGAACAACTAACTCTCGGTTTTGAAAAGAAGATTATCATCATCACTCAATTTCTTGATTCTTCTTTTTGTTTTCTTTTACTTTGTGAGAGAGAGAGATTACAAAAGCACAGAGAGAGATTTTAGAAAGATTGATGTTACAAATTGTAGAGGGAGAGAGAGATTACAGAGCTCGGTTTTGATAAAAATTTATTTCACTTTGTTTTTTTGATTTTCTTTTTTTGTTTCTGTTTTCTTGGTGAGAGAGAGATAGAATACATAAATAGAAAGATATTACAGAGAGTTATAGTGGAAATAGAGAGAGAAACAGAAAGTTAGAGAGAGAAAGAGAATTGGAGAAGGTGAGAAAATAATTTACCCACAGGGAATCCATTTCCGGGAAGACGAGAAAATCGTTTTCCCTGAAGGTGCGTTTGGCAGGATTCTGGGAAAACAGAAGGAAATCATTTCCCTAAGGCCCTGTTTGGTTTGAAAATAGCGAAAAAGTTAAGTTTTCTTCCATTCTCTTTTATTATTCATCTTTATTCAAATCTCGATCATGATTAGCTAAGACTCTCCATCTAGGATTTTACGATGAAACCCATTTTTGATCTTTTAGAGATATATTTTTGTATAATTAATTCTCTTGATTGCGTTTAAAAGTTTAAGTTGTTTTAATTAGTTAAACTTATTTTATTTTCATTGCCTATATTTTTAGTTTGATACACCATGCTTAGATTAAGTTCGTTGATGGTGTATGCTTATCGATTAATAATCAATAGTTTAGAGATTTGTTTTTCAAAGTAAAACAATTACCAAGTTTATGATTATCAACGGGTTTTAACGAAAATATCTTCCGGAATTCGGGTAGTTCATTACCTTGAATTTTGAGTTCTAGAAAGAGAGATTTAATTTGTGTAATTATTTGCTCTTAAAAGTGATTCTATGTGTGAATTCTAAAATCCTAGGTTTCTTCCCCCCCATTTGAGTTCGTTTTTATTTCCGTTATTTTATTTAAATATTTTTATCACCAAAGTAAATTTTCAAAAACAAAAACCGTCTTACTTCCAAGTCTTAGAATAGGTTTCACTTAGTCTCTGAGGAACGAACTGGACTTACCGGAATTATTACTTGACGCACGTATACTTGCGGGTGGTGACCTATTTAGGAAACTTTCTAGGCCCATCAAGTTTTTGGCGCCACTGCCGGGGACTAGGTTTTAAATTTGTTCTATTCTTGGAAAGTTTTTATTTTTGGTAAGTTTTGAGTTTTTGGATACTTTGACTTGCTTCTCTGTTTTTGGTGTGTAGAACACTAAGGACCTGAAGAGGAGGCGCAACAAGAAGGAGGAGTCGAAAAGAAGAAATTTACATCTTTACTTTATTTTAAGTTTTGACCCTAATTTAAAGGGCATAATTGTAATCCAAACCAAAGAAGCCTCGGGTTTGAACACTTGAGGGAAGAGTGGCCCGGGTCGTCTGCAAAGGTCGTCGCCCGTCTTGAACGGGAGGTAACTTTTCTTGATCACCACGAATCCCCTGTAAGTGGGTACTTTTGTGTTTTTTTTTTCTATATATGATCTTCGTAGTGATTCCTTGGTTTTGAAAAAAAAAAAAGAAAAAAAAAAAAATTGAAAGAGAGATGGATAGATCGTGGTCCCAACATGAAGAAGTTGTTGATTTGAAGTCGTCTAACTCGCTTAAGGACGATGAATCATGGTTGATAAATGTGTTAAATGAGACCATTGTCTCGCTTGACTTTGGTGAGGATATAAAATTCTTTAAGGACCCTGAGTACATCGCGATCAAAGAGAGTATAGAAGGTTTATCTAAACCTTCTTCTAGGGAGTGTGAGTCTGATATTAGGGTTTCTCCATTGAAGGAACCCGAAGTACTTGTTTTGGAGACCTCCAATTTAAGTCTAGGTGTCGTTGATAGTCCTCTAGACTACTTTGCATTTTGTCCCTCAAAACCATGTGTAGATTTTGAAACACTCTCTCCCTATGTCTATCATCAATATAATGACCCCTTCTATCCGTTATGTACTCTCTCTGGTGTAGTAACAAACTTAACGACCTTATTGTCGTCTAAGTTTGGGGATTGTCTTTCTTCTTTGGTAGTCTCACATGCACCATCAATAATTTACAAAATGTGAGACTATCGTTCACTGAAAACTTTGTGTTTTGGGTGGACCCGCTGATGTTTCGATTATTGGTTTACAGTTAGTCACATATCTGTAATCCAGTAGGTTAATTCTTTCTATTTGTTCGAGTCATCTGTTTCGTCTGGCTGAAGACGTTAAACTTAGCGCTTTCTGGGAGGCAACCCACGCTTAGGACTTCCGAATCGGGTAATATCCCTCCCTTCATCCTGTTATTTTTGCATAGTCTTCAGAACATTGAGGACAATGTTCGGTTTAAGTTTGGGGATAGGGGAATGAATTTTTGCTAAGTCCTTATTTCAAAAAACTCAAAAGGGTTCAAAATTTTTGGATTGAAAATGTGAGTCTAGTTGTTTTTGCTTGTTAATAGTCATAGAGTTTAGTTGGTTGTACTATGCTTTTGTTAAAGGTTTTTCCACGAATTTCGAGTCTTGAAGTTGTTGGTGCACTAGCCATGTGAGTGTTAGATAGGTGAAGAGTTGACTTTTCTGAGAGAACTTAATCGATCGTTAGTGGAGACTTAACCTATGTGAGATTCTGAGTCTTTCTTGTTGTTTTGAGTGATCTCTTCTAAGCTAATTCTGAGTAGAATGAAGAGCTACTCAACCTCGCAATATTGAAAGAAGAACTCGTTTGATCTCTTGAGTTCAAATTTTACAACCACTAGGGATGTCATCAGGAAGTAAACCTTTCTCTTGTAGTCTGAGAAACTTGAAAACAGTGTCAACTAGAGGAAGATAAAAATCCATTTGTTAGAACCCTGAGAATAAGGCATGAAGCAAAGTGGAGAGAATTATACCCAAGGAAAGTGTTAAGAAAGTATATTGTGTAATTTGATTTTTATGTTTTAAGACTTTAATATACCTAAAGGTGCTTCATTTAGGGTTTGTTTTCAGGGTTTCTGCAACTACTATTAAGTGTTCTAAACCTTCTTCCAATATCTCTGACATTGTTCATAGATTTGGTAAAGTTCCCAAGTTGAAATCTGTTGGTGTTTTCTCAAGTGAAAACCCTAATCACCATTCCAAAACCATGAGCAACAAAAATCCATATCAAGTTCATCTTTTTGAGGCCCTATTATGGCTCAAAAGCTTCAAAATCATGAATCCTACTCAGAGAATTTGCAATCTCAAATCGAAAGTAAGAACTCTGAAATTCTTAACTTGCAGAAGGAAGTTCAAGGGTTAGAAAGGAAGAACCAGGTATGGCTACAAAGATCAAACACAAAAGCGATCCTTGAAAAGAGTTATTGACCCAAATCATGTTTTGATGCCTACAAATCAGCTACAAAATCAATCCATGATCCCCAATAAGTTCAAACCAATTTCTGTCTTTTCAATTCTCTTTTTTGCAAAGAAGAACATTGGGAAGAAGGGGATGAATCAAATGAAGTGTTGAAGACAATAAGAATATTCAAAGAGAAGAAGATGAAAGAAACACTCTAATGGAGGCAAGGGTTTCCATTAGTGAAACTAGGTTTTACAAGGAACAAATATATAGTAACATAAAAGACTAAGAGGCCCTTGAAGGGCAAATTACTAAACAACCCCTAACTATAATATATATATATATATATATATATATATTCTAACACCCTCTCTCAAACTCACGTTGCGGTGTTGAAAAGCATCGAGAGTTTGCTAGCTAAGAAACGAAAGCGTGGAACCGAGTGGGACTTGGTGAACAAGTCAGAAATCTGCACAGTGGACGAGACAAACGGCAAACTGATGGTGCCTTGAGTGAAATGATGCCGAGTAAAGTGACAATCAATCTCAATGTGTTTGGTGCGTTCGTGAAAGACTGAATTATGAGCGATACGGATAGCACTTTGATTGTCACAATACATAGGAGTAGCCTCTGTAATGGAAACACCCATGTCTGCAAGTAACTCACTAACCAAACTATCTCAGCTGTCGTAGACGCCATAGCACGATACTCAGCTTCAGTATATGATCTAGATACAACAGTCTGTTTCTTGCTCCTCAAAGAAATAAGAGAATCGCCCAAGAATACACAATAACCTGTAATAGACTTACGATCTGTGCGATCGCTCGCCCAGTCTGCATCTGAATATGCTCGCAAAGTCAAGGAAGAAGTCAATGAAAGAAGGAGACTTTGAAAGCAAGTACCTCGAAGATATCTCAGAATACGAAGAACAGCTGCCCAATGAACTGTAATAGGTGAACCCACAAACTGGCTAACAACATGTACAACATATGCAATATCTGGACGAATAATAGTGAGATAAACCAAACTGCCAACAATAGTACGATATAGTGTAGGATCTGCCAAAGGAGTACCATCTGTAGAAGAATAACGAGCATTAGACTCGATAGGAGAGTCGGCTGTCCGAGTATCATTGATACGAGCACGCTCAAGAATATCCGTAGTGTATTTGGACTGAGAGAGAAGATAACCTTGCGGGGTAGAGGCTACTTCAATCCCCAAAAAGTAACGGAGAATGCCTAGATCCTTCATTTCAAATTGGCGTGCTAGCTGCAACTTCAAAGATGCAATACCATCAATATCATCACCAGTAATAATCATGTCATCAACATACAACGACAAAAGAATGCGACCTGCAACACTATAGTTGACAAAAAGAGCTGAATCATGATTGCTAGAAGCAAAGCCAAGAGATGTAACTACATGTGAGAACTTCTCAAACCAAGCTCGCGGTGCCTGTTTTAGACCATATAATGCTTTCTTAAGCTTACAAACTTCTCCAGATTTATGTGGAACACCAGGAGGAGGATTCATATAAACTTCTTCCTGAAGATCTGCATTTAAGAAAGCATTTTTAACATCCATTTGAGAGATATGCCATTGACGAACCGAAGCAACTGCAATAAGCATACGAACAGTAGTCATTTTTGCAACCGGAGCAAAAGTCTCCCCATAGCCCATCCCGTACTCCTGCGAAAACCCCTTAGCAACTAGTCTTGCTTTGTACCGCTCAATAGACCATCAGACTTTGTTTTCATTTTATATACCCAACGAGAACCAATAGTACGTTTACCAGAGGGCAAAAGTACCAAATCCCATGTATCAGTTTTATGCAAAGCAGAGAGTTCTTCAGCCATTGCCTTTCGCCAAAGAGGATCAACAACTGCCTCCTTATAGGAAGAAGGCTCAGAGTGACAATGAATAGATGTTAAAAAAGAAGTAAAAGAAGGAGAAAAAGTAGAATAAACAAAATCAGGTAATTGAGTGGACTTACGAGCACGATGAGGATAACGAGAAGGTGGATGTGCAATCTCATTAAGAGCTTGGTCAGTCGTAGGAATTGGAGGTACATCACAAGTGAGAGGAACATCAGTAACATCAGGTGAAAAGGTTTAACATGAGTAGTAGGAGTATCACAAACATTAGAAAAAGGATCAATATGCATTAGGTTAGAGGGAGTCACATCATGAGCATTAGCAGGAATAGAAAAATAAGGTATATGCTCTAAAAATACAACATGACGAGAGACATAAAATTTACGAGCAACTAGATCATAACACCGATAACCCTTCTGACCTTTACCATAACCAAGAAATACACACATGGCAGAACGAGAAGATAACTTGCTACGCTCAGCATGAGGACGAAGAACAAAACAAGTACACCCACAGACTCTTAAGGACGAGTAGTCAGGAGCATGCCCTGTCAATGCTTGAAATGGAGACAAACCCGAACAATGGGAAGTTGGAATTCTGTTAATTAAATTTACCCCAGTGAGAACAGCTTCACCCCAATACTCACTAGGAACAAAGGCAGACAATAACAAAGAATGAGCAGTTTCAACGATGTGTCGATGCTTCCTTTCAGCAACACCATTTTGCTGAGGAGTATCTGTACACGAAGATTGATGAACAGTTCCATCCATAACAAGCAACTCACGAAACCTATTTGAAGTATATTCCCCACCTAAATCACATCGAAAACACTTAATGATAGAGGAATATTGTGTTTTAACTAAGGCTCGAAACTATTGATAAATATCATAAATTTAGAACGATGTTTCATAAGATAAACCCAACAAAAACGAGTGTAATCATCAATAAGGAAACATAGTATTGAGAGCCTCCTTTTGTGGGAACAGGAGAAGGACCCCATACATCAGAATGAACTAGATCAAAAGGTTTAACTAAAACAGACAGACTCAGAGCAAAAGGTAAAGCAGAAAATTTTGCAACCATTACAATCAGAAATGTTGTTAACTTGCAAATCTCCTAATGCACCGGTAGACACTAAATATTTCAACCTAGATGCTGAAACATGACAAGACGAGAATGCCATAAGTAAAAACTAGAAGATGGAGGACTCAAACGGAAGGATGACAAGTCAAAAGTGGAAGCTGCAACATCAGGTACTTTCAGCTCCTCTACAAAATATAATGCCCCATGCCTACGGCCTGTCCCAATCAGCTGCTGGGATTGTACATCCTGTACATAACAACCAATAGAAGAAAATAAAACCAAACATCTAGAATCACACAACTGACTAATAGAAGCAAGATTTAGAGTAATTTTGGGAACATGGAGAACATTCTGAAGAGATAGATTAGGTGTGACAACAGAGCCAATACCACCTAATGACATTGGTGTGCCATTAGCGGTTCGGACTGGAAGATCAGATATATGCTTTAATGAAACAAAAGATGATAACTCAGGAGACATATGACGAGAGGCGCTAGAATCTAAAATCCAAACTGAAGAAGGCATACCTGACGAAGAAATAAGAGAAGACAAACCTTCAGAAGAGGACAAGGCATGAGGTTGCATGGCTAAGAATCTCTGAAACTGATCTGAGAGTGAGTCTAATGGAGTACTAGAAGGCTTAGGAGCTAAAGGGCCTTGCGGAGCAGAGGTGGACATAGCATGTGGCTGCATAGCAAGAAATTTCTGAAACATTTGAAATTGATCAACCACATTATCAGTTTCGGGCACAGAGGAAGATGAACCACTAGAACCAGACTTGGAATATATATAACTCTAAAACAACCAGTAGAAGAAAATACACGTTCTATGTTTGAAATAGACTTGGAATATATATAACTCTAAAACGACTAAGTATCTATCTATCATACAAACCATGTTGTTATTACATAATCTGAAAAGTATATGTGAATATTTTCTATGTTAACTTTGCATGATATGAAACAAGTAAACACGTCAATGACATGAACTGACTAATACACATAACACATGATTTTGTGCTGCTATGTTCAAAGCTATATAATGATCCTCATGTTGTTAGCTAACAATGAATTAACGACTCTTGAAAGTCTAGATGACTGCTTTGAAACAGTTTATGGCAGACTCAAAGGATGAAATAGTTGAACTCAACGAACTTGAAGAAGAAACTGAAAGTCTCAGTTGGAGGAAACATCTTACCTCAATCAAAGAATGTTGAACACTTAAAGAAAGTCTAGACGAAAGGACCCAAAAAGGGCCACTAAGGTACACATACCTATCAAGTTCACTTTGTGAATTCAATAACATATTCTCATTGTAGATTAAGCCTTACTCTGTTAGGCACAAACTCGACTTTCCCTCGACAAAGTCTTAGACTAAGTCCTACTCCGTCAGGAACAGATCCGACTTTGCTTCGACAAGGTCACAGACTAAGTCCTGTTAGTCAGGCACAACCCTCAGCATAAGCCCTGCTTTGAAGGCTCCCCATGAAGTTATAACGATGTAAGTCCTGCAGAAGCAGGCCCCTAATGCAAAAGCCCTGACGATTCTCAACCACTCAGGCACCCAAACTATAGCCTTGCTTATGCAGGCTCAAGGAGGAGTCCTAGTTAAACTCACTTTGGTTCGGCAAAAACAGGCACCTCTGATAGCTAAGGCGACGACCAGAGATCCAAGGAGCAGTCCTAGTTAAACTGAAACTTCACTCAAGTAAAACAGACCCCTCACCATGGTCCCAAGGAGAAGTCCTAGTGAAACTGACCGTGCTCAAACCGACAAAATTAGGTAGCTCTGATAGCTAAGGTAACGACCAGAGAACGTACAAGGAGCAGTCCTAGTTAAACAAAAGACTTTACTCGAGTGAAACGCGATCCCACCGAGGGTCGCAAGGAGAATCCTAGTTAACCTACAACCGTGGCAAAGGTGACCGGGGGTACAAGGAGAAGTTTTTGTGAAACTAGTCATGCAGAAGCAGACAAAACAACCCTGGTAGCCCAAGCTACGACCAAGGTACGGGAGGAGTCCCGGCGAAAAATAGTTGTGCTCAAGCCAACGAAAACAACTCTGGTAGCCCACGCTACGACCAGAGGTCCAAGGAGAAGTCCTAGCTAAACTAGTTGTTCTCAAGCCAACGAAACCAGCTCTGGTAGCCCACGCTACGACCAAAGGTCCAAGGAAAAAGTCCTAGCTAAACTAGTTGTGCTCAAGCCAAGGAAACAACCCTGGTAGAAACAACTAGGGGTCAAGGAGAAGTCCTAGCTAAACTAGTCATTGAAGGATATATTCCCTCGGTCCGAAGGAAGGGTATCCTTCTAAGGAATGTCCTTCGATCAAGATGACAATGCGTACAATTTGGCGAATAGGATCATAATGACCTTATTTGGAAGATCATGCGACAGTCAAAGTGCCATCCACCTCAGTAAGAATTCTAGTTTCCATTCCAAGTCTAAGCATATAAATGCGGGGTACCAATGGATCCAAGATGTTTTTGAAGAAAAGGTGTTGAAGATCGAGAAAATCCCTAGTGACGACAATGGTTCAGATACGATGACAAAACCATTACCCAGGGGCAAGCATGAGCTATGTAGCAGTTTTGCAAGTTTGGGTGTGATAGGTCCCTCTTCATAAGTCGGGAGGGGGAGTTTGTTGGGGTCCCTCCTTATAATAAAATGACTCCTAGTTGAAATAGGATTTCCCTTATTTCTTATTTGGCCTAAAAAGGAATTCCAATTTTTATTGGTAAACCTCCCTATTTATATTATAGAAGGGAATGAAAGGGAAGAGACTATTCACAACTTCCAGAACAAAGAGAAGTCAGAGAAGGAGAGATTTCGGAAGTGGTTCTTTCAAGAGAGATTGAAAGAGAAGAATATTGGTTTGAAGAAAAGAAGATTATTAATCTTGGGAAGCAATTTAGTTTCTCGTTATCTTCTTCAGCCTTTGGTAATCTAGGATTTGTTCAAATTCTAAGGAGTAAGAGATTTCTATTTCTTTGTTTTTATGTTCTATTTATCCACCACTGTTTTGGAGAAGAGTTGTTATCCAGGAGTGTTTCTACACATCTTAAAAAATTGGTTAATCCCCTATTGCTTTAGGGAAAAATTGTGTTACCCATTATTTAATCGTAGTGGAAGATTTCTGGACTATGTCCGTGCTTATTTTACCTTCCATGTTGGAGGGGTTTTTTGCCACGTTAAATAATCTTGGTGTCTCTGCTTTTACTTTCACATCGTTTGTCTTCATATTCCTGAACAAGTTAATTAGGTTATTTTTCCTAACAGTTTGTACAAATGTATACTATTTGCATTCGTCTAATCTGACAATTCAAGATTAAAACAATAATATAATTTCTCCGGTGTTCTCAATTACATGATTTTATAAATATGGTAAAAAGAAAAAGAACTAGTCTAGACGCAAATTAGTTTTCTGAAAATGTGTTTTTAGATCACAAACCAAACGGGATACCTTCACAGCAAGGCCTTTTGATGCAAAGTTCTTGAGTACTCCTCGTTTTTTTGGCATCCTGTGTTTTTCGAACAGGTTCGAAGAGAACATCTTTAACCTGTTAATGAGAAGAATTACTGTCAACTACTTTTACGAATAAACTAGTGAAGCGAGTACAAGTGTAATGTGAATGCACAATGTCAATCACTTACACAAACAGAGACATCAGAACCTGAGAACCCCTCTGTCTTGTAACCTAAGTATTCAAAGTCACTCTCAGGTTGTGTTTTTTTTTTTTATGTACATCTGAATCTGAATTGGTTGAACTGAATTGACTAAATCTGAATTAGTTTAATTATTTTTGTTAATTATTACGTTTGTGTTTTTAATCTGAACTATTACCTCCGAACTCTATATTGACAATCTTAACCCTTCAGCCCAGGTGAGATAAAAAAAAAAATCCTTCCTCACTTTTGATAAACGCCTTTTTCCTTTTCTCTCTCCTTTCTCATGCTCTCTTTATCTTTCTCATCAAGAAATGGAACAAAGACGAGAAAAAAATGGATGGCAGAAGAAGCAGGTGGTTATTGTTCTAGGGTTTCTTGAATGAATCTTCTTCAATTTTTGGTGTTGACTTTTAAATGAACATTTTTTGCTCAAGGTGTTTTTTAGGGTTTTGGAATGACCTATGACTATCTTGTGAGTTTTGTTCTTTTAGTCCAAGGTTTTGAGTTAACCTAACCAATTTCTTTGGTTTTCTTTAGGATTTGAATGAATCTAAAAGCATTTTCTGTTCAAGTTTTTTGTTTTAGGATTTTGAATGGATCTAACTTATCTCTACTGTGTTTGTTTTAGGGTTTTTATTCAAGGGTTATGAATGGATCTAACATTCTAACTTATCTCTATTGTTTTTGGGTTTAGGGTTTTGAATGGATCTATTAATTTTATTCCAATTTCCTCTACAACCAAAGAAGCTCGAGGGTGAGAGATAGAGGAAGAGAGGTAAACATTAACAGAGTATGAGAAATGGAAAGAGGGTGATGCTGGTGGTGGCTGGTGGTGGTTGGTGGTGGCCGGTGTCCTGGTCGT
Organism: Eschscholzia californica subsp. californica; assembly: GCA_002897215.1. Classification (NCBI taxonomy): domain Eukaryota; kingdom Viridiplantae; phylum Streptophyta; class Magnoliopsida; order Ranunculales; family Papaveraceae; genus Eschscholzia; species Eschscholzia californica. The sequence goes on from BEHA01050214.1 coordinate 572,470, forward strand.
TGGTGGTGGTGAGCGATGGTGGTATAAATGGTAGTGGTTTTGGTGGTGGTGTGGTTAGTTGTCAAGTGAAAGATGAAGATTGTGAACAAGCCACCACCTGAAAAAACTACCGAGACAGGAACAAGTTTCTCCTTCCTTCTTTTTTACTTTTCAATTTTCCATTTCACCCCTTTTCTCACTTCAACAAGTTAACCCTAGAAAAAGCTTCATACCTCTTCTTCTCAACCAATCCAATATCCAAAACTTACTACACTGTCTCTTTTAACCATGGAAGCTTTTGGTTTACTCATATACTGGCGAGTTGGTACAGGTGCTGCTGGATGTGTTTCCACCATTGTTGATGATCATTTAAGCACCACCACCACCACCCAAACTGTTCATGAAATGGGTGTTGAAGAGGTTGATGAGGACGGATCTTTCTTTGACTTGGTATTTAGAGAGAGAGAGGGTTTCACTCGCGGATCTAGAGAAAAGAGACTGAAGATCGGTTAGAGAGAGGGGGGTTTCACTTGCCGAGAGAGAGAGCTCCATAGCCAGAGCTCCATCCGTTAGAGAGAGAGTCTGGGAGAGAGACGGTAGAGAGAGAAACGGTAATTAGGTTTAGCCGTTTAGGTTTTGATTTTCTCCTTATTTCACTCAAATGAGAATTGAGAAATTAGGGTTTAGGCTTTAGGCTATGTTTGTTTAGATTATGAAACAGGGGCATAAATGTCAAAATCTTAAGTCAGATTTTGCAATTCAGATTTAAAAAACAAATATCCAAATTGTAATATAACTCAGTCATTTCAGATTCAGCCAATTCAATTCAGCCAGTTCAGATTCAGCCAGTTCAGATTCAGACCCAAAGAGAAAAACAAACAGCACCTTAGTTGAGTGTGCATATATTCAGCCAATTTAGACAGGTAGCCCAATCAGCCAATATTTCAGATTTTTCCAAAAAAAAAAAAATAAACTTCTGAAATCTGAATTGGGTTATGAGGTGTATCGCCCAGATGTACTTGTTCAGGCACCATAAAGCTTTCTAGCCAACTGAATCAAAGTTTGATAAGAAAAGGACATGAGAATATCTCACTTTAAGACTATTAATTTTATCTTCATCCGGTTGAAAGAGATAGAGGGAGAGAGAGAGATCATCGATTTTTGCCAGAGGGGTTCTTCGCCGATCTCCTTCACTATTGAGGGAGAGTTCCCCTATTTTCTTTAGTTTTTCTTTTTGAGGAAGGGGAAAAAGAGGCAGTTGGTATAACCGCGGTTCTTCGATCTTAATGGAGTTCTTCTTCCATTTCACCAAATTGAAAAAGTCTTACCGAAAGGAAAGAGACATGGGCATAATACAACAATTTTGATTGACTTTTAAACGAAGATGAAAGGAAACTAAAAGGTTGATATATCATAGCTCAAGAAGATAAAGTGAGGAAAAAACTCAATCTTCATCTTTCAAATCAAATGTTAATGCCTCCAGTGACATTCATAATTCTCCTCCGGCAAACTTGGTGGTGTTCTTGATGCAACCATCATTCGTCTCTACTTGGTTCATCCTTCTTCATTAAGTATAATAATGTTCACGACCTTTAGGGTGTTCTCATTCGTGATCTTTAAGATCTTTTTATTTGTGACTTTTAGGATTTTTATTGTATTTTATTTTTGAAATATTGTACTCCTTTCCCTTCATGCTGTCTTTACATTTGTAAGTTTCATGTTGTAATTTAATTTATTAAATCCATGTTGTAATTTACTTTAGTGCTGGTAAGTTGAACTTGGCTGGTAGTAGACGCCCAAGTTTCAACCACCTTGTTTGTGGTAGCTTTTTGAGAATATTATTAGTCTTTGGGGTCTTATGTTTCCTGTTTTATAATTCCTATGTTCCTGCCAATTTGAAACATAGAATTTTATAATTCCTATGTTCCTGCCAACTTGGAATGACTACGATAAGTCATTTAGTTGTCGTAAATTGGGATTTTGGGGTCAACGCTTGGTTGCCCACATATCTGACAAACCTATTTGGAATATTTTATTATCCATGGATTGTCATTTGATACTAAACTAAGTTTAGACGATGACGAAATAAATAACGTGTTTATTTCTGATAACAATAGTTTGTAAATTTCAGTCTCTCCCATGAACTCATTTACTCACTCAATTCATCAGTCAAGTATTGCCACAATATACCTTATGCCTCAGACCTTTGTATGACTCTCGTACTTTGTCTAAGGTGATAGTTCAGCTTGCAACGGATCTAATCTGATTAAACTTTGCTCGCTATCAATTAATCGAAGATCGCTTCCTTCAATTTTATTTGATGATCTCTAGTATTCCTTTACTAGTTTTTCATAAAAACTTCTTAAGTTTTAATTCTATTCTTTCGTTTTTAGAGTCTGCAACAGTTCCCTGCTTGAAACACTTTCCAACCTACTTTCCTTTCATGTTTGGAAGTTTGCAATGTGTGACATGTTTAACTTTTTCACTTTTGTACTAAGAACTCATGCTAATTACTTCTCAGGCTCTTTAGGACGTTCTTTAGTTAGGTTCAGATTATCTTATCTGAATTCGGATGTCAACGTCTCTTATCCTCCAGTATTCGAGATGTCTAATTGTTAATCATGTCCAACATGACCGTTTTAATTTTCGAGGCATAAATATCTTTGTCATGCATGCGTGCTTGTTCATCAGGGTCTCCCAGACTCTGAGTCCTGTTAAGCTCTATGCCATGAGACTTGGGTCAAATATGTCTCATAGAGTCTTTCCAGTTCGGACTTTAAGAGTCTTAGCGTAGCGAGTGTAGGGTTATGGTGTCCCCAAGTGTTGGTAGCTCCATCTCTGACATCTAGTATGTCTAACACTAGTATCCCCGGGATCTCATGCATAAGCTAATAATAAACTAAGAGTTAGAGATTACCTTAATCGCTAAATTTTCCCTCAAACCTTTCCAATCGAATGTGTAACCAAGAGCTTCAATAGTTGCTCCTCTACTCAAGACATCCAAATGATCAACTTGACTCCCACTTTGTTGTTAGCTAGAACACCAATGGTAGTTTGATGAAGAACACTTCTTCTTTTGACTAGATAGAAAATTTGGGAATTATCTCTCTTTTTTTCTCTACTTGATGTTGTAGAGTGAGAAAGCTTCTTGAGAATTTTCACCTTATTCAAGTCCTAAGAGACATTATATAGTCCCTTTTGAATAAGATTAAGGAAATAGTCAAAAATTAAAACTAGTTTCTGTTTTTCTCTTTTTCTTGTTTATGGTCGGTCAAGGCATGCCTCAATGGGAAGATCTGGCCGGCTCTTATGCTCTAGCTGACCACACCTAGGCCGTCCCACACATGGGCCCAAAAACCCTTTTTAAGCCCCGACCCAAATTCCCTTAATTCGAGCCGTTTGTAGTATCTTTGCCTAAACTTCTTTTAGGAATTTTGGACATATTTATGAGTCTACCCCATACATATTTGTCACATCCCTCTATTCATATCAACCGATTAAATCGTCACTCTTTGGTGTAACCCGATGTAAGATTCGGTCGAAGTTAAGCCGCGAATCACTTAGTAATTTGACGATCATAGATGGTTTCTAGCTAAACATTACGATCCCTAAATAGTCAGGACTTGATGATCTTCTTCATCAATTGTCCTATCTGACAAATTGCTCGCGTTGTATCTTTGGTCGAAGGACATCTCCTTTAGTCTCTCACTTGTACTTGGAACAAGTGCAATGCTCGATTCCCGTGTCAATTTGTATCCCATAAGATATGTCACATCTTTCAGACTTTCTTGATCCCGAGCACAACTGTCAAAACAAATTATTAACTTTTAATCCATTTTGAGCGCGACCACACACTTTCAGTTGCTACGCATCAAATGGCCTTGAGATACTTTTTCCTAATTTAGTTACGACGACACAATCCATCCTTGTACTCCCATTCAGCTTCATGTCTATTATGCCTGACCCAGTGTCTGCCTTTATAACCTCCTTTCACAGCGCGACATTTAACGGAATCAAAATCAGACCTTCCTTACATAAGATGAGTGAAACACTCATGTTCAAAGGAATCTCTTTAACTTTGTCAACGAGATGGGTTTGACGTTCATCACTATTGATGTATTTTTCATTTGTTGGTTATCCAATGTATATTCCTAATAGCACAACAACTTAGTTGATTTGAATACTCATATTCCTATAACCCCTTGAAACAGTGTTATCTCATCGACCTCACGTGCTAATCTTCATAAGTCAGTGTTGTCCATGCAATGACGTGGACTAGGGAGATGATAATGAAATATTCCAAGTTCACTTAATAGGTTTTCATTCATCAGATCACGTATCTGACAAACCCATTTGGAATGTTTCATTATCCATGAACTGCCGTTTAAATACCAAACGAAATTTAAAAGACGACGAAATAACTAATTTATTCTTGATAACGAGAGTTTGTAAATTTGAGCCTCTTCGTAAAACCCCTTTTACCCACTCAATTTACTGGTCAAGGTTATGTCCAGAAAATACTTCATGCCTTAGACCTTTGTATGAATTCATTCATACTTTGTCTTAGGTGACAGTTTAGTTGACAACATATGTTGTTCGATTAAACTTTGTTAAGAAACAATTAATTGAAGGTTTTTTTTCTTCAATTTTGATAATTGTTAGTAACCCTTTATTAGTGTTAAGGAATTAATTTCATTCTTTCGTTTGTAGAGTCCGCAACAGTTCTCGAGTTGAAACACTTTCAGACTTACTCTCCTTTCATGTCTGGAAGTTTGCAAAGTATGACATGTTCAACTTTTATACTACTTCATCCTACAACCTTTTAGGATGTTAATAAGTAGCGTACCTACTCTGAACTTGGATGTCAATGTCTCTTCAGTGTTTGAGATGTCTTAATGTTAATCATGTCCTACTTGACCGATTTTATGTTCCAAATATAAACATCTTTCTCAGGCATGCTTGCTCATCATTGCCTATTAGACTTTGAGTCTTGCTTTGCTCTCTGTCATGAGTTTTGAATCGAATTTCTCTTACAGAGTGTTTGAGTTTGGATTTTTAAGAATTTTGGCGTACCAAGTTTCTTACATCAATCATATCATCCTTTCGGTGTATGGTTATAGATCCTTGATGCCCAAAATCATTTTATCCTTTTGTGTGTGGTCCTTTATTGAGTCAGTTCTTAACTGTTTACAACATCTTTATGTTGTTCTCAATTTCTGGTATGTACTCTTCATACCGGACCTAGAAAGCCTGTTACTCCCACTTACTTTCTTGAAACCACGAGGTCCAAGATTCTCTTCACTCTTCAGGAATCAAACATATTTGATTACCTCGTTGACCCGAATATTCCAACTCTTGCCTGTTTCAATCCTTCGACGGGTTCCTGAAGCATGCGGGTTTCACCGACTTCTTAAGTCGTTAACCTTATACTTCTGTAATTTATTAGGGAGGGCGGTTTTGACTTTAATATGTTAGTCTGGACAAAATTAGACTGAAAAAGATCTTGTTCATAGTCTCTTGGTATGAACCTTTTCCTCTTTGTCTAGTTTTGGGAAACTCCAACGTTTCCATCCTTCTGTGCTTACTACTCTTGAAAACATATTTTCGTCGAATGAGTCTTACTCTATTGGAAAATTATCAAGTTTTTCAAAACTTGATGAGATATGGATTCCATAATTATTTTGGTCACATGTCAAAATCTAGAGTTGGTTTCCGTCTCTGCGCAGGTCTTTTATCTTCTGTCAGTAAGAGTTTAATATACTGAGTTTGTAAGATAAACTATTTTGACCTTAAGAGCTTAAGAACAACATTTGAAACACTCTCAATTTGAGATATTCACATTTTGAATAACTTTCAACTTCTTGAGAGTTCTCCTACGAATCACATTCGTTTTGTGCGGTAGGTAAGTAGAGTTAATCTATATTTACCTTTTATTTCCTTTTGCAAAATACCGCGGTTAACTGTTTCTAACAAATTTTGTTGAAAGTGTCTTGAATATGGGTTGAGATCGAACCCGGTTTACGACCCACCAACCCGCTTAAAAGGCAATGGTATGCGAAGCAGTGCGCCGAGGCAGAGCTGGACTCCGAGACAGAATTGAAATGCGGAAGCTAGGCTTATGTCAGTGATTAGTGTTATCCATGTATAATGTTGATCTTAGAGAGAGTCGGTGAGGCGGTGGGATTAGGGTTTAGTGGCTATATAAACTAAACCCTAAGGAGATATCAGTAGCAAATCTCACAAAATCTCTTGTGTAACTTGTTTGCTTATCATAGTGGAAATCATCGCACGCGTTGTCGCCGTAGAGTAGGTCTCACCTATCGAACCACGTAAATCTCTATGTTTTGTTCTTGATTGTTCTTTATTTCCTATTGCTTCTGCTTGATTACTCGTTATTGGTCACATTAAACCTCAGAAATGTGTATTTCTTGGTTATGAGCCAGGGTAAAAGTTTATCGGTTGTGCTATCCGTATGGGAAATCAAAGAAGTTTCTTACCAGTAGAGATGTTACTTTTGATGAGTTAGTCATGGTAACTCAAAAGGTAACGCATGTAGATGCTCGAGAGGGTGTTGGTAAACAGGTGGAGCAATAAAATCATGCAGAGCAGTTGAAGTTTGAGAAAGACACCCCAGAAGAGGTTCGACCTCAGGTAGATGAGCAAGCTGAGGTAGATGAACCAGAGCTGGTTCATTACAGTGTTGTGAGGAAAAGGGGAAGGAGAGACATTCGGGCACCGGAAAGGTATGGAATGGAAGATATGGTTCCATTTGCACTTAGTGTGGGAGAAAGCATTTATGGAGTTGAACCATGCACCTATGAAGAAGCTATGAGGAGTGACGAATCGAAGCAATGGTCCTTTTTCATGAATGAAGAGATTGAGTCTCTTCGTAAGAACCGGACCAGGGAATTAGCCGAGCAGCCTAAGGGTCAGAAGATTGTTGGTTGCAAATGGGTTTTCAAGATGCACGACACAAAGCATGGTTAGTAGCTAAAGGGTTTACACAGCGAGAAGAGATAGATTTCAATGAGGTATTTTCTCCTGTGGTTAAACATAGCTCTATTAGCGTATTACTTGTTATGGTTGTTTTGTATGATATGGAATTGAAGCAGCTTGATGCTAAGACTGTTTTCTTACATGGAGAGCTGGAGGAACAAATCTATATGCGCTAGCCATAGGGGTTTGAGATTCTCGGGAAAGAAGACCAGGTATGTTTGCTGACGAAGTCCTTGAATGGATTAAAACAGTCTCCTAGGCAGTGGTATAAGCGTTTTGATACGTTTGTGGTTATAAGCGGCTACGACAGAAGCAGGTATGATAGTTGCGTGTACCACAGAAAACTATCAGATGGTTCCCATGTATATCTACTCCTATATGTGGATGACATGTTGATAGCTTGCAAAGATATGTCGAAAATCCACATGTTAAAAGATCAGTTAAAGGGTGAGTTTGAGATGAAAGACTTGGGTGCCTTAAGGAAGATATTGGGTATGGAGATACGGAGAGACAGATCTGCTAGGAAATTGTTCTTGTCTTATAAAATGTACGTCGAGAAGGTGTTGGAACGTTTTGGTATGACAGAGGCAAAACCTGTCAGAACTCCATTGGCAGCACACTTTAAGCTTTCAGGAGAACTGTCACCGACAACTGATGAAGAGACTGAGTACATGTCTCGGGTGCCTTATGCAAATGCAGTAGGTAGCATAGCATTATGTATGCTATGGTGTGCACAAGGCCTGATATTTCACATGTTGTTAGTGTAGTAAGCAGATACATGGGCAAACCTGGCAGAGGTCATTGACAGGCTGTAAAATAGATATTGCGGTATCTGGGAGGAACTTCGGATGTTGGTCTGGTTTACAACAGAAGGGCTGACACTTTTGGTTCGGTAGTTGGATTTGTAGATTCAGATTTTTCGGGGGATCTTGATAGGAAGAGGTCACTGACGGGCGAAACGTTCACACTCTGCGGGAGTGCCATCAATTGGAGAGCAGTGCTGCAGTCGGTAGCAGCTCTGTCTACAATGGAGGCTGAGTACATTGCAGCAACAGAGGCGGTGAAGAAGTCTACTGCGACAACCAGAGTGCGATTCATTTGACAAAAATCAAATGTATCACGAGAGAACTAAACACACTGACGTCAGGTATCACTTTATCAATGACGTGATTGAATAAGGGAAGATCACGATTAAGAAGGTTTCTACGACAGATAATCCAGCGGATATGCTGACCAAGGCAGTTACAACTTTTAAGTTTAAGCATTACTTAGACTTGATTGGGATTTCCAGATGTTATCCCAAGCAGGGCTGGAGCGACGACGGCACAGAGGCGCTCAGCTATGATGGTGGCAGATTTAAGTCAAGAGGAGCGTATTCAAGTCAAGGTGGAGAATTGTTGAAATGTCTTAAATATGAGTTAATATCGAACCCGATTTACGACCCGCCAACCCGCTTAAAAGGCAATGGTATGCGAAGCAGTGCTCCAGGGCAGAGCTGGACTCTGAGACAGAGCTTGAATAAGGAAGCTAGGCTTATGTCGGTGATTAGTGTTATCCATGTATAATGTCGGTCTTCGAGAGAGTCGGTGAGGCGGTGGGATTAGGGTTTAATGGCTATATAACTAAATCCTAAGGAGATATCCGTAGCACAATCTCATGAAATCTCTTGTGTAACTTGTTTGCTTATCATAGTGTAAATCATCGCACCGTTGTCGCAGTGGAGTAGGTCTCACCAACCGAACCACGTAAATCTCTGCGTTCTGTTGTTGATTGTTCTTTATTTCGTATTGCTTCTATTTGATTAGTCGTTATTGGTCACATTAACCCTGATTGACATAACAAACTAGTATTAGAGCTAAGGTTTTGATGTGTCTGTGATGGCGAAATACGAGATAGAGAAGTTCGATGGAAGTAACGATTTTAATCTATAGAAGATTAAGATGCGAGTAGTATTAGTTCAACAGGGTTTGCTGAAAATGTTGAATGGGAAGGATGCACTCGCTGAATCACTTTCTGAATCACTTTCAGAAGCAGAGAAGGAAGATCTTATGGAGAGAGCTCATGGTCAGATTCTACTTTGTTTGAGCGATGAGGTCTTGCGGGAAGTAGCGACGGAAACTACAACCAATGGGCTATGGAGTAAGCTGGAGGCAAGGTATATGACAAAATCTCTAACTAATCGTTTGTACCTAAAGAAGAAATTATTTAGTTTACAGATGTTAGAAGGAGAATCGATGAAAGACCATAAGGATGAACTCAAGCGAGTATTCTTAAATTTGGCAATTATAGATGTCAAATTCGAAGATAAAGATAAGGCAGTATAAACTAAAACCCTAAGGAGATATCAGTAGCACAATCTCGCGAAATCTCTTGTGTAACTTGTTTGCTTATCATAGTGGAACTCATCGTGACGTCGTCTTCGTGGAGTAGGTCTCACCAATTGAACCACGTAAATCTCCGTGTTCTGTTCTTGATTGTTCTTTATTTCCTATTGCTTTTCTTGGATTGCTTGTATTCGGTCATATTAACCCCAATATGCATAACATCGTCTATAGTACGAGGCCCTTGCTTCAATTGTTGTAATTTTTGATACATTAACTTGGTGTAGTTATGTGGAAGAAAAATTGCGCGCATATATTTCTTCATCTTCAACCACGAAGTTACAGTGAGGGTCAAAATCGCGGGTCAAGAAGTCAAGTGGACCGGGTCGTTCATCGAAAATCATACCTTGACCTGTTAATATTTTTGCGGGCACCGACAACGTCTTTGGGTTCAACCTGTTGATGTGATGTGAAAACATCACATTTAGGTCACTTAACTTAGATGAATTAGTCCATTTTATGTTTCAATTCTAATAAGATATGTTTATATTCATGACAAGATACCATAAAAGAACTATGCAAGGAAATGAGCTAAGGAGACCCTAGAAGAGTTAAGAGAACTTAAAAGAATCTAAGAAGAGGTCCTTAAAATCTAGGAGCAAAAGGACCAAGTAAGGAGATAAAGACTCACCAAGGGTATTATGGGCATTTGCACCTAAGAGGGTCAAAATATAGTTTGAGAAAGTCTATGAAGTCTTGGGAACATGATTATCACTTTGGTGAAGACTAGAGATGAAAAACTTAAGAAATGAGCAAGTTAGGAGACAAGGGCAAAATTATCATTTGCACCCTTTGGTCAAGTTAGAGAGCCCACTATTCAAGTTAGAATTAAATGGAGTCATTGAATAAGTCAAAATAACTTCAAGAACTCAAGCTAGAGAAAGGAGTAGCTATAACTACTAAAGAAGGGCAAAGTGGTCTTTTGGGTAGGAAATAGAAATTAATGCCCTAACTTGGTCTCTACACTTCATCTTCTTCCTTATGTGCTGATTTTTAGAGAGAGAAAATGAATGGAGGCTAGGGTTTTGAGTTTCATGAGGATCAAGAGAGAGAAACTTAGATCTAGAGAGAAATAGCAAGGAAAACACCAAAAAGGGAGCAAAAGGGGCACTTGGACAACAATTATAGCACCGGGGCAGCAGCTACAATGGCTGACCAGCAGCTACAATGGCCGACCAGCAGCTTCATTGGGCAACCAACAGCTTGCTAAGGCATGGGACAACACCTAAAATGGCCGGAGAGCAACCCTTTTGGTTCCTTTGCTTGGTTTGCTTAAAATTTTCACTCCATTTGTTCTCCAAGGGTTTTTCTTACTCATTTTCCTCTTGTTCTTGTTTGGGGTGATTTAATTGATTATCTAGCTTAGTCTTGTTTGATTTTAGGGTTGCTAGCTACTTGTATGTGATGAACTCTAGAGAGAAATTAATTTATATGAGGGATTCATGTTATTAAACTTAAATTTGAGTGATTCCTTTTATATTTGATTGAATTTGTTTATTAATCTTTCTAGAGTTTGATTGCTACTTGTTCTTGCTTAATAAACCTAGGTAGAGAGAAATTAGAAATAGAGATAGTGTAATTACTTGTCTCACGATGTCTACACCATTGATTACACTCTCATTTGGGGTTGAATGCAATAATCTCTCTATGTGTAGCTAAGCCTCTTGTTGAGGATTATGATGAAATTTTGATATGCTTATGTATGTGGTTTTATTGGTTAGATGAGTATGTTTGATGTCTCTCTCACGAGGTTAATCGTTTAAGCTTGTTTCATGTCTTATGTCAAGCATATGTCATAGTTACTTTTTAATCGATCTTTCCGATTTTAGACTCGATGTTAATGGAATATGATGACCTTTTGACTAGTTATGATCATTAGGTATATCTAGCACTTAGAGCATCTAATTTAAGTCGAGATGACTCAAACTCAATAATTGACCCAATCAAAAATTTACATAGGTATATCTCGATGGATTCCCGAATCCTTGACCTCTCTCATATGTGGAATAAGACCCTAGCCTCCCAATAAGCTTTAGTTAATAGTTTAAGTTTAGTTATTTCCCTTTTGTTTAATTTCGATTCATGCCTAACTATCAAAAACCCCATTTATCTTTGTTCTTTCTATTTTTGTCTAAGTTAGCTAGTAACACTAACCCGTGAACGAGACCCTCCGATACACAAGTTACCTTCCTATCCTTGGATCGACCCAGGCTTTGCCGGGTTACTACTTGATACCTTCGCTTGGGTGTGCAACCTTTCTGGTGCATCACTTGTGACAAGAGAAAAAAACACACGTGACAGTAAGATCCCTGGGACACCGGGATGGCTCCAACCTAAGGGGGCTCTGACGGTCAAGTTAGTAAACTTGCAAATATTGAATACAAATAATAAACCAGAGTTTGAGCTATCGAGTTGAATTGTTATCTAAGCAAGATGATCGATAGGAGAGAAGGTGATACAACCGGGTGTTTGCTTGCCTAATTCTCTGGTTATCGAGTGAGATAAAGTGCTTGCACCCTTTGGTCGGTAGGAGTGACAGAAGGCAATCGTCCTCCTTGATAAAGTAGTTGGCAGGAAAGAGAAAGATCGGTCCATCCTCCTTGACCAGGCGATCACTTAAAGAAAGAAAGATCAATTGTGTTCCTTGATCAGATGGTCGTCTTCCTTGATCAGGTGATCATCTGGAGAGAGAGAGAAAGAGCAGCGCCTTCCTTGATCAGGTGATCTTCTCGAGAGAGAAAAATCAGTCGCCTTCCTTTATCTGGTGGTCGTCTGGAGAGAGAAATATCAGTCGCCTTCCTTTATCGGGTGATTGTCTGGAGAGAGAAAGATCAGTCACCTTCTTTTATCGGGTGATCTTCTGGAGAGAGAAAGACCAGTTGCTTTCCTTTATCAGGTGGTCGTGTGGAGAAAGATAGTAGAAGTCACCAGTTGCTTGCTAGTAGTTTAGATGATCGATGTGAGAGAAAGTATTTGGTTGATTGCGGGAGAGTTGGATGTCAGGTGTTGTTATCCGTAATTGGATGCCTCAGTCGATAGTTGGAGACATCCTTATATAATGCTTCGTGGTCCACTGTCTCCTTTGGGAAACTGTCACTTGGTGGTGAGTTGTTGTCTTGATTGCGGTAACGCATGAAGTTATCACCACGAATGCGGATATCGTAACTCACATCCAACGAATATGTTGATGATATCATTGGCCAACAATTATCTTGAATAAAAGTAACACCTCAACAGGCATATAGGACGAAGGTCCGCTTAGGAAATAACTACCAACCTTTTTGTGCAGGGTTGTCTTCTTTATCGAGGGTTGACTTTTTTGTTTAATGCGCGAGCCCCCATTGGTGCTTGAAAATTTATGATGCATAAAAAGTTCATCCATTGACTGACGACTGAAAAGTCAAGATCAAACCTGAAATCTCTTGGAACGACTAGGCTTAAGGCAGCAGGACAGCTAAACACCTGACGGACCACCATACGTTCCCCTAACTGGGAGGTTGGCCGAAAGAAATCAGCTCTGCACTGAACGCCCTTGGCATGGATAGATCAGCCCTGGGATCTCAAAAGGAATAAGAGGGGTCTCTACAGGTTCAGCCCATATCTTACGCCCAGAACTGGGGAGATATCAGCGTTGCGCGACCTAACGGCTTAATCCCGGACTTTCTAGAAAGATCTCAGTCGGCCTCACATCTTGAAGTGTTTAAGCCCGATTGGACTCCACGTATATATAAGAGGAAACTTCTCCTTTAAAGTCTATCACTCCGGCAAGATATATACAAAGTATCCTTAAACTTAGGAACTTTCACTTATCAAAGATCCGGGATAGACTCGAAGAGAAACCCTAGATACGCAAAAGAGGTAACTTCCCTTACGGTTTGATGGCCACCGCCTTGGCACCGACACTAATCACAGTCGGTCTAACTTCGCCTATAAAAGGCCCCCCACTTCGTCCTTCACAGGACACGATCTCTTGACTCCAGAAAGATCGCCCCATACTCAGAGTTCTCATAACTTTCCCCCCAAAAGGATCGATCAATTGCATTCTTTTACTGCAAAGAGCACCCTGACTGTCTTGAGCGTCGGAGCGGTTTTCGAACCCTTTGCAGATTTCCCGCCTCGGGAACAGACGAACAGGAACAAGGAACAAAGGAGCAAGGAGTCGGAGCAAGGAGTGTGGAGTAGAGCAGAGAAGAGAAGCAGAGCAGGGAAGCAGAGCAGAGAAGTAGAGTGATGAGACATAAAAATGTCTCATTTGAATCTCTTAACTCAGGTTAGTTAGTCCAGTTCGAGCGGTTACTCTGATGATTTGTTTGATTTTCTTTCTCAGGTCTCATTTACAGAATTCGATGCGAAAACATTGTGATAAAGACATACTTGAGGGGCATTTTTGGTCATTTTAATGACAAGGGTATTCTGGTCAATATTAGTGCTCATGTGAAAGTAGAGTCCAATACGAATCTATCGGCGAAAGCGGAAGTGAAATCGGAGTCCGGATGAAGAAAGTAGAGCAAGGCAAAGTTTGAGGGAAATCATTTGACCAAATGTCAACATGAGCGGTCAGTGACACGTGGCGCAGATCAGGAACATTAGTACGAGACTTTGGTACAATGATTGGCACGAGAGGGATACTATCGAGATCAAATCTGGGCTCGCAACAAATATCACGTTCTGAGGATCTAGTAGGTTGGTAGTAGCTTACTACAATAAAATCGCGCACATCTGGCGGACAGAGAGAGGGAAAGCAGAGATCGACGGTCAATCCCTTTGTCTCGGTAATCCGCATTGCACCATAGCCGTATCTCTAGTTGGATAACTCCAACAGCTAGCAACTCACGTCCATATCTTTAAGAAATCATCACGTCCATATCTTTAAGAAATCATCTTTATTACCATTTCTTCTCTTTGACTCTTTTGAAAACGTTGGAGGGAAGATAACAGAAATAGAAGGATAATGAGGATTTTATTCTAGAGATAGAGATGGAGATATATGTAGATTTATCTCCATTACTATATTCAGAAAGAAGGAAAGAAGAGAGAGAGAGATGGCGTGAGTTAGAGAGAGAGAAAGTATTTTTCTTTCTTTGATGGAAAGAGATCACAGAGAAATTAGGAAGAGCTTGGAATGATTTCCATTACTATATTGAAAGAGATATGAGAGAGATTTGATTATCTTTACAAAACAAAGGATATCTCTCGGCTGGGTTTGAAGGGATTTGATTCGGGTATTGATAAGATTATTAAGAGAGAGAATCAAAAAGATGATTGGTGATTGTCAAAAATAAATCAAACTGAACTTAACAAGATAAACTTAGTAAAAGAGATCAAGTAAAGAACACTCAGAACTGATTTTATTTCTAACTGAAACAAAGATAAATGATACGTAATTAACAAGTGCTGAAAACTACTACTGGACTGACTCTATTTATACTTGAGTTTCTCCTAAAAGAACTCAACTATTTTTGACTTAAGTCACATGACTCTCTCCAAAATTTAAGCAACTACTTATTGACTCCTAAATAAATGGAAGACTTCATAGAAGAAGGACTGACTAATTCAACAATCTGCACTATTTGTAACACCCCTCCTTAGTGCAGATGTCCATTAACAACACCAAGAGCACTTCGA
>BEHA01050214.1:600001-635699 GCA_002897215.1 Eschscholzia californica subsp. californica
GTTTTAGGATAAATAGAAGTGTCGATGAATTCCTTGGAGGCCTCCCTTTCAGCTGCGCATAGATCACCGAATTTCTAAAACCAAGACACCATTTTACAACGTCAAATTTACTATCATAAATTAAAATAAGCCATAATAACAATAAACTTATCCTTTAGATGGAAAAAATGATACAAGATTTGTATAACAAGATAACATGATATAAAATAGTTCACTTTGCTACAATAATATAAAGATTACCTCCCATAGCTTAATCTGATTTCTTATCTCTTTTCCAGTAGTTTGATCCAATTGTACGTAACCACAGTAGTGAGCAACATAGTTTTCAACATCTTTCAGAACTCTTTGAAGACCTGCCACACAGGGACGAATATCCTCTCTCTTCGTTCTTTCATATCTATTTTGCTTCCAAACATACACAAGATCACTAAATCTTTCCCTATAATTAGAAAAACAGAATTAATTTTTGTGTTCCTTGATTTACTCTATACAAATTTAAGCTTTATTCAAAACATATAAGTCACAGCCCAGTAATCAGGAAGTAGTGAAAAGAATAAGGCGGAGTTGGTGAAATATATGAACAACATAAATCACAAATTGAAACTTATGAATGGAAATAAACAAAACATCAAACTGAAACCCTAAATCATCACAACGGAACCGACAAGAGTTTGGACACAATCACGGATAAAATCTGGAGGGATAAAATCAAAGATATCCATACCTGGCATGTTTCAATTGAGGGAGAAAATTTCGGGTTAATTTGTCAAACTCTTTCTGCGCAATTTTTTCTTCATTTTTTCCGCACAGATTGTTTTTTGCTTCTTCATCTTCTTCCGAGTTTGCCTCCTTGTTTTTTCTTTTTCTCGAGCTGTCTGCCTCCATATGCTCCTCTCACAGTCTCAAAGGCGTTTCCCTTTTTCTTTGTTTCCTTCTTGGGGTTTCTTTCTTCTATAAGACCGTCTTCTTATTTATAGTGCTGAATCTGTAGGGCGTGTGAAACGGGCTGACCCATTCGAATAGGGGTGGGATATTGGCCCGGAAATCCGGAATCCGCCCACGACCGTCCGAGTCCGAAGAGTCCGTGACCGTCCGATGACCGAAGAAGACCGTACCCGCCCGCCCGAAACATCCTAACTGGACGGACGCGGGCAAAAGTCCCTGTCCGGTGGTCCGTCCGATTTAGCCCGCTTGTTTTGTCCGCCCGATAATACCCGCCCATTTGCCCTATCCGTTATACCCGCCCGGTTACAAATTGATTCAAAGCCGTTCAGATGTGTAAGGTTTGATCATAACCTTTAGGTTTAATTTAAGGGCTGAAAATCTGAAATAACCTAGAAACTTTATACGAATGCCTCTCCCTCACTCAATCTCATTCTCAGCCGCTCTCACTAA
Source organism: Eschscholzia californica subsp. californica (assembly GCA_002897215.1). Lineage (NCBI taxonomy): Eukaryota > Viridiplantae > Streptophyta > Magnoliopsida > Ranunculales > Papaveraceae > Eschscholzia > Eschscholzia californica. The sequence continues at coordinate 601,397 of BEHA01050214.1, forward strand.
ACTCTCTCTCGTCTCTCCTCTAAATCTGAAAATCTAGAATCAAATCAATAAACACTAGAATCAATAACCTCTCAGCCTCTCCCGTCTCTCCTCTCTCGATTACTCGAAGCTTTTTTTCTCTGAATCTCTCCCCTAATTATAAATACTAGGGTATATCCCGTGCCCTAGGGCACGGACACTTGAGAGGGAGATTTTAATTAGTTATTATTTTATTGAGAGAGAGATTTTTATTAGTTATTATTTTTTTGTATTACATTTTTGTTTATTTTCTCTTAAATTAGTTATTATTTTATTGAGAGAGAAATATTTTAATTTCTTTTTTTAACCCTTGAAATTTATTTTGTTTCTTTTTTTCTTAAATTAGAATTTTTATTTCTAAGAAAGAAAGGATTATTATCTTTTAAATAGGTAACTTTATTTCTACGAAAGACTATATTTTAAATTTTGAGAAAGACTTCTAGACGATATCTTTTATTAAAAAAAGACGTTTGTCCCAGTCATCGTTTTCCCTTCTGTTTTATTGTTACGAACACTTGTATCAATCAAATGTTACGAAATTTATTGTTATATTTTATTGAGAGAGAGAGATTTTTATGAGTTATTATTTTTTTGTATTACTTTTTTGTTTCTTTTATCTTAAATTAGTTAATATTTTATTGAGAGAGAGATTTTAATTTATATTTTTAACCCTTGAAATTTATTTTGTTTCTTTATTTCTTAAATTAGTTATTTTATTTCTAAGAAGGAAAGGATCATTGTTTTTTAAATAGGTAACTTTATTTCTACGAAGGACTATATTTTAAAATTTGGAGGGACTCTTAAACAATATACATAATTAAATAAGGATGTTTGTCCCAGTCATCGTTTTCCCTTCTGTTTTATATAATAGATTATGATTGAAATTTCTATTTTATTAAAAAAAGACTTCTAGGGTATATCCCGTGCCCTAGGGCACGGACACTTGTATCAATCAAATGTTACGAAATTTATTGTTATATTTTATTGAGAGAGAAATTTTTTTTATTAGTTATTATTTTTTTGTTTTTTTTCTATTAAATTAGTTATTATATTATTGAGAGAGATATTTTAATTTCTTTTTAACCATTGAAATTTATTTTGTTTCTTTTTTTCTTAAATTAGAATTTTTATTTCTGAGAAAGAAAGGATTATTATTTTTTAAATAGGTAACTTTATTTCTAGGAAGGACTATATTTTAAATTTTTAGAAGGGCTTCTAGACAATATCCTTTATTAAAAAAGGATGTTTGTCCCAGTCATCGTTTTCCCTTCTGTTTTATATAATAGACTAGGGGATGGCCCGTACCTCCGGCACGGGGTTCTCATGGAACATCTGTTGCGTTTGAAAATATATATTCGATGAATATAAACAAAAAAAATTGACTTATTTAAGTATTGAGATATAATACGTTCTAAAATGAAGCGAGTTTTTCAATATGATAAAGAAGATGTCATTCACTGTTTCACTTTCTTTAGTAGATATAACATTGTATGAATTAAAATGGCCAGCGCTTTGGGGAAAGCTAAATAGTTTCCGGGGTGTGAAATTTTAAAGGGAATATGCAAAATTTTGAAAAGTTTCCGGGGAAACATATTTTATGGGGAATATGGTTCAAAATAAAAATAAAAAACTCTCCACCTCACCTCTCTCCTCCATCTCATCTTCTATCTCTGCCACCTCACCATCTTCACCGACGAAGGTCGCCGGCCGGTCAATTTTCCGGCCGGCTACCTTCAAACATTAAAAAAAACAAAAAATCTCTCTCCTCTCTCTCTCTAAAAAAAAAATTTTTTTTTTTTTATTTTAAGACCTAGATCTGGTCTGTTCTTCAAGAACAGACCAGATCTAGGTCTGTTCGTGAAGAACGACCAGATCTAGGTCTGTTCTTCACGAACAGATCTAGGTCTGTTCTTCACGAACAGACCTGGTCTGTTCAGACCAGATCTAGGTCTTAAAGTAAATTTTTTTTTTTTTTATTTTAGAGAGAGAGAGGAGAGAGAATTTTTTTTAATGTTTGAAGGTGGACCGGGAAATTGACCGGCCGGCGACCTTCGCCGGTGAAGATGATAAGGTGAGGTGGAGAGAGAGAGGTGAGGTGGAGATTTTTTATTTTTCCCCCTAACAATTTACAAAATAAAATTGTCAAACAAAATTGACCAATTTTTGACCAAGTCTTCACACCCCAGAAACTATTTAGCTTTCCCCAAAGCGCTGGCCATTAAAATTATCATATAAAAAGATTACGTTAAACGAAACAAAAAAAAAACATTTAAGAAATTCCTAGAAGATAAGAAAGAACAAAAAATTCAAAATTTAGAAAAATCTAATTAATTGCATACAAATAATAAAATATTACATACGAAATAAACATTAAAAAGGAAATGTTTATATGTGTTTGCCTCAATCATATGAAGTAGCACCATAATCTAAAGACATTTTATATAAATCCAAAAAGTAACAAATGTAAAGGATAGTAAGCTAGAAGAATAAATATTTTATTCCTAACCAGAAGAATAAATTTAAATCCTTCTAAGAGAAATTTGGCGTCGTACAGTGTGTACAAACCCAAAAATAAAACTTTGTATTACTATTAGACACTTAAAACGAAAGAAAAGTACAAAGTCAACCATTTGAAAATATTGTCACGAAATTCTCGAATTCTTACTGTCTCCCTAATATTTGCAGCTTTCAACTTTCATATTCTCTGAAGATTCTTGGAAGATAGCAACGTTAACATAAAATCGCTCATATATTAACGTGAAAATTGAAGATGATAGATGAAAGTGAAATCAATTACAATCGTAGACCTTGTTCTTGCCTAATGTAATTTATTAGCACAAGATTTAGCTTATTGTTAAATAGATTTAGCACAAGATTTAGCTCATTTATTAAATAAGGATGTTTGTCCCAGTCATCGTTTTCCCTTCTGTTTTATATAATAGATTTATCTTAAATTAGTTATTTTATTTCTAAGAAGGAAAAGATTATTGTTTTTTAAATAGGTAACTTTATTTCTACGAAGGACTATATCTTAAATTTTGAGAAGGGCTTCTAGACAATATCTCTTATTAAATAAGGATGTTTGTCCCAGTCATTGTTTTCCCTTCTGTTTTATATAATAGATTATTTCTACGAAGGACTATATTTTAAATTTTTAGAAGGACTTCTAGACAATATGCATAATTAAATAAGGATGTTTGTCCCAGTCATCGTTTTCCCTTATGTTTTATATAATAGATGTTTAAGCTTTCTCTAGAATCAAATCAATAAACCCTAACTGAGTTTCTTATTTTCTCTCGATTACTCGAAGCTTTCTCTCTCTGAAACTCGGTTAGGGTATACTATACAGTAAGTTCTTCGTCAAAACTCCGAGTTTCATTTCCTGTTACAACGAACCGATTAATAAAAGGTTTGATTTTTTTCCCCTCAATTTATTATAAAGAAGAACAATCAGTATTGTAATTTACCATTCTTTCGTGATTTTTTGTTTTTTGGTTCGTAAGTGACGTTTGAAAATGTAAATCTTTAGTTCATTTTTTTTCATTTTTCTTCGATTTTTTTGTGGGGTTTATTTGAAGAACAGTAGAGGGTTTTTGTATATTTGTTATGGTTTCCATAATAACCTGTAACCTTGTGAAAACTAGGGTTTCTCATAATTAATGTAAGTGAGAGTTTGAAACAAAAAATGGTAGTGACATAGAGAGAAATTATTACTTTTGTTTTGTTCTTCTCTTCTGTTCTTTGATAATTTTTTCATTAGCTATTAAACAGATTTAGTTTGGAACAAAATTTGATTCATTTGTTCATCGGTGCCCGATCGACCGTTACCCGAGCTGCCCGACTTTGAAAATGGTCACGGACGGGCACTTTGTCGAGAAAAATCCGAAATGCCCGTCCGTTTTTGTCCGGATGTCCGAGTGGACACTTAATACTTGTGCCCGTTCCGCCCGGACCGGTTAAGTTAGTGCCCGTTTCCGCCCGTTCGGACCGATTCCCATCCCTACATTCGAATCAGGCGGAGCCTTGAGATCCGGTGGAACATTAGAGCATCTCGAATGCAAGACTCAAGAAAAACTCTAAAAATCTTATGTGTCAAGTGTGAAAAATGAATCTCTAAATAGTCTCTTTCCTAAGAGCATCTCCAATGCAAAACTCAAGAAAATTCCTATGTGTCAAGTTTCAATTGAGATTCTCACTCCTAGGTGGCAGTAATAGAGATCCTCAATTTTTTTGTGTCTCCAATGCAAAACTCTAAACTTATCTTATTTACTTATGTGACATAGTTATTTTAGTAAATAAATAATTAGTTATTTAGAAAATATAGAAGACTTGATTTCTATTGGTTGAAAATCAAATATTGATGAGTTGGACAATTAGAGATATCTCAAGAGGACACTCCGAAAATAGAGTGTCCTCTTGAGATATCTTTATTCAACCCTCGACACGTCATCTTAGAGATCCAAATAGAGTGTTGCATTGGAGAGGATTTTTAAGAAAAAACTCAAAAAATCCTAAGTGGCACTCAGAGTTTCAAAGCTTGAGTGTTGCATTGGAGATGCTCTAATTGGCCATTTAGAGATACTCTATTGAAAAACCTTCTCCAATTCAACACTCGAGAGAAACTCTAAAAACCTATATTTTAGTATAAAATTAATTGATTTGCTTGTGTGGCACTTAGAGATCCTCAAAAGGACACTCTAAATTTAGAGTGTCCTCTTAAGGATCTCTAAAATAACTATCGCCACCTCATTTTAGAGATCCAAGTTAAGTTTTGCATTGGAAATTGATTTTGAAGAGAAACTCTAAAAAATCCGATGTGGCACTCTAAGATTTAGAGTTTGAGTGTTGCATTGGAGATGCTCTTAATAAGGCAGAATGCCAATTTTTTTTTTAGAGATAATTCCTATATGGCCCCCTACTTTATGACCAACTTCCTTTATGACCCCCTTTTTTTCGTAAATTCAAATATGGCCCCCTATTTTCAAGTAAATGTCATTACTACCCTTCTTAATTCTAAATTTAAAACATTAAAAAAAAAAATTATTTCCACCTCACCCCTCTCTCCACCTCATCTCTCTTTACAACTCACCCCTCTCTCTCTTCCCAATTCACCTCTCTTCAACTCACTTCTCTCTTATCCGACAAGGTCGCCGGCCGAAATTTTTTTCGGCCGGCGACCTTCAAACCTAAAAAAAAATTCTTTCTCTTCTCTCTTTCTAAATTTTTTTTTTAAAATCTCTCCACTCTCTCTCCCTAAAAACTCCAGCGAAGGGGTTTCCCTTCGCCGGAGTTTTTTAGAGAGAGAGAGTAAAGAGATTTTTTAAAAAAAATTTAGAGAGAGGAGAGAGAATTTATTTTTATTTTTTTTTTAGGTTTGAAGGTCGCCGGCCGGAAAATAACTTTTTTTTAATGTTTTAAATTTAAAATTAAGAAGGGAAGTAATGATATTTACTTGAAAATAGGGGGCCATATTTAAATTTACGAAAAAAAATAGACCATAAAGGAAGCTGGTCACAAAGTAGGGGGCCATATAGGAATTAACTCTTTTATTTAGCCCAGCGCTTCGGGGAAAGCTAAATAGTTTCCAGTGTGTGAAATTTTAAAGGGAATATGTAGAATTTTAGAAATTTTTCGGGGAAATAAAAAAAACACTCCACCTCACCTCACTCTCTCTCCACCTCACCTCTCTGTCTTCTCCGATTAGGTCGCCTGCTGGAAATATTCCGGGCGGCGACCATGAAAAGAAAAAAAAAATTCACTCTCTCTCTAGAAACTCCGGCGAAGGGGTTTCCCTTCGCCGGAGTTTCTAGAGAGAGAGAGAGTGGGTGAATTTTTTTTTTTTTTTTATGGTCGCCGCCCGGCGACCTAATCGGAGAAGAGAGAGAGAGAGAATGGTAGGGAGAGAAAAGATGAGGTGGAGAGAGAGAAGTGAGGTGGAGAGAGAGAGAGCTTGCCTTTTTTTAATATGCATAATGCCAAATTCGGGCCCTGCAAATTAGGAGACATTTCACATTGTAAGACAGTAAGACAATAATAATATTAAAATGATAAATATCAACTAAATATCTATTAATGTCTATAGATATTCATGGATGTCTAGGAAAGTTTGTTTTATTGGTTTGGGACATTTCACAATGTATATTAATGTCCATAAATATTCATAGATGTCTACGAAGGTCTATGTTATTGGTTGGGGACATTTAAAATGTCCCCAAATGTCTGTGTTATTGGTTAGGGGCATTTCAAATGTCCCTGTATGTTGTGTTATTCATTTGGGACATTTCAAATGTCCCGAGATGCCTTTGTTATTCGTTTGAGACATTTCACATGATAACACAATAATAATATTAAAATAATAAGGTGTCTTTTGGCAACGCTAAAATAAGTTACTTTTTTGCTTATTTAAGCATAAATGTAAAAAAGTTAGTTTGGTAACGTGAAAACTCCCGGACTTCACCTAAGTTAAAATTTGACTTTCTTTTAAAGTTTATATTTCAGCTTTTGACTTTAAAGTTAAGCAACTTTTCTTCAACATATTCACGAAATTTACTTTGCCAACATTTTTTCTTTGTTTATTTTCTTTCCACCACCACAACTAAACTTCCACTGTACCACCAACTGCCATTATACACCTCCACCAGCATTGTATCTCAACCACCACCACCGTACTTCTACCATTACCATACATTTATCACCATTGTATCTTTCCACCGCTGTACCTCCACCACCACACCTCAACCACCACCACCACCATCACCACTGTATCTTAACCACCAGCACCGCTATTTGTATCTCGACCACCACTACCTCCAACGTACTTGCACCACCACCATACCTCCACTACCACCACCATTATACATTCACCACCACAATCCCATACCTCAACGTAAGTCCACCATACTTCCACCATCGTCGTGCCCCCAACAAAACCGTCCTCATACATCCACCACCACCATCACAACCATCGTACTTCCACCGCCACCACCATCATACCACCACCACCACTACTACCAATATCACCACCTCTTTTTCCAAAGAGTAATCATGAAAATCATAAATAAATTTCATTAGAAACATGTATCTTTATGAGAAAAAAATAGAAAAGTAAATACATTAGTAAACTAATTTTTTGACTTTTTTACTTATAAGACATTTTGTCTACAAACCAAATGTCTTGAAACGTCCATAATTTAGTCTATCGATAAATGTCTTGAAATGTCTCAAAATGTCTTGAAATGTCTACGGAAAATTTTATCTCTGAGTGTCCCCCAATGTCCCGAACCACTACCACCCCTAACTCATCAAATCTCACCCAATTGAGATTTATTCTTTCTTTTTTTCTTTCGAGCATCTCGCATGCAGTATGGACCAAAATTCATCATCAAGGACTCCCCTAAAACAAATGCAATGGTCGAAGGACACTCCTTTAAAAGGACATCTCCTTCAGACCAAAAGGATATATCGTTCAGTCTCTTACTTATCCTTAGAACAAGTGCAATGCCTGATTCCCATGTCACTCCGCATCTCATCTGATACGTCATATCTTTTCACTTTCTTGATTTGGAAAACAACTAACAAAACAAATGATTAATCTCATTTATCCATTTGAGCTTGACCACGTAATTTTCAGTTTTTTCTCCTCAAGTGGCCTAGAGATATTACCCTAACGTAGTCAGGAGGAGATAATCCAGTCTTGTACTCCCACTTAACTTTATGTCTATCGTGTTTCATCTAGTGATTGACTTGAATACCATATTCCTATAGTCCATGAAACTGCGCTATTAGTAAATTCTCACATGCTAGTCTTCTTAAGTCGTTGTTGTCCATTTCAACGATCTGGACTAAGGGAATAATAATGAATCTATTCTAAGTTCACTTAGTAGGGTTTCATTTACCAGATCACGTATCTAATAAGCGCACTTAGAATGCTTCATTATTTTGGACTGTCAATTAAATACTAAATATGATTTAATGAAGAAATACTTTATTTCATATATTGAATGTAAGTAATTTATTACTTATAGTCTCTATGAACCAATTACAATTTTAAAGACTTTCTTCAATGCGCTTTATACCAATGGCCCTTGTATAACTCTCATGTTTTGGCCGAGGTAGTGGTTTAGTTAACAGATCAGCTACGTCGTTATCTGTATGCACTTTGCAAATGACCACATCCTGTCTCTCTGTGTTTTTTCTTATCAACTGGTACTTCCTTTGGGTATGTTTGGACTTGTGATGTGCTCTTGGTTTCTTGGCTTTGACAATTGCTACATTGCTGTCACAAAACAGAGTTATTCTTTTTTCGACGCTAGGAACTGCTGATGTCAAAAAATGACCTTCTGTTATATCAGCATGAAACAGGGAGTTGATGCATGACAACCTCCGTTATGATTGAATATTCTGTTATGTGAGTTAGATTCCTCCGGTATTCTTGCTTCCAGCTTCGTTTCTCTGCTCTTGTTCCTTGCTCCTTGCTTCTGTTCGTCTATTCCCAAAAAGGGGGAAAACCTGCAAAGGGTTCGAAAACCGCTCCAACGCTCAAGGCAGTCAGGGTTCTATTTGCAATAAAAGAATGACTATTAATCGATCCTTTTGGGGGCGATTTGTGAGAACTCTGAGTTTCTTGTGATCTTTTAGGGTTCAGAGATCGTGTCCTGTGAAGGATGATATGGGGGCCTTTTATAGGCTTAAGAGGCGGCGGCGATTGTCGTCGAGGAAAGTTTTCCCTTTGTGTTTATCTCGTATATAGGATAGATGAAAGTTCCTAAGTTTAAGGATCTTTCACCGATATCTTGCCGATGTGATCTTTTGGAAGAAGTTTCTTCCCTTTAGATGCTTAAAGTCCAAACTTGCTTAAACACTTAGGGGTCTGTAGCCCACTGAGATCTCCTTAGATATTTCGGGATTAAGTTGATAAGTTGCTAGCGCACTTCTGCCCCCCCCCCNNCCCCCCCAGTTCTGGGCGTGAGGCATCAGCCAAACCTCTGTGGACACCTCATTCCTTTAAGAGCTCCAAGGCTGATCCGTTCATGCCAAGGGCGTTACAGGGTTGTTTTTCGCTAGCCGACCTCCCAGTTAGGGGAGTGTGCGATGGATCGTCAAGTGTCCAACTGTCTTGTTGCCTTAAGCCAGGTAAACCCAATGGACTTCGGGTCTGATCTTGACTCTTCAGACGTTAGTCAACGTCTGAACATTTTATGCATCATCATGAGTCCCGCCACTCCTTAGTCGAAAGTGATGAGACTGAGGAGTAGATGTAACTCGTGTTTTTTAAACATTGAAGACCCTAGAGATAGAGGGTTTACCTGGACCAGAGCTATTTTGTAAAACTTGGTCTTTCTTTTTTATCTTCCGGAGCTGCACATCCTGAGCTGATTTGTACTAAGCTGTTCGCGGTGCTTTATGAAATCTTCTTTATAATCGGTATTGATTGAGTTTTCTTCGCTTACCTATTTTTTTCCCAAGACTACTCCTAGTGTTGTTTCCTCAGAGACGAAGTACACGTCTCTCCTTTTGCGTGACACGTCTGGGGTTTTGCCTAAGCAATTCATTTCTTTTCCATGCGCGATTTTGTGACGTCACAGATATGATTATCTGGTTTCGTGTTTTCGGCGTTAATCCTTTGATTATCTGCGCATGCCAGTCCCCTTATCATGCGCGTGCACCTAGCATTCCGCAACTATCGGTGTTATGACTGTATCCTCGGTGAAAAGCGCACCACGCGGTAATGCCCCTGGCGCTAAACTCCTCTCTATCGTCGTTAGGTTTGAGCAATTCTACTCTTCCTTTTGACTTGAGTACCTGCAAAATTTCCTCTACGCCTTTTGTTAATGGGGTGTATGCGGTGAAATCGGGTCTTGACCTCCTATCTGGTCTCGCTCCCTGGAAGGCTTCGCTTCCTCCCGCTATTTTTCCTGGATGATTCTCCTTCGTATGGGATGTTGGCAACTTCTTTCATCCTCCAATAATCTTCCTCCTTTCTTATAAATTGTTGGACCTTGTCTATTACTTCCGGGAGTGTGCATGGTCGCTGGCTGGAGATGTCTTTTATGATGTCGTCTTGCCTGAGGCTCCTTTTCAAAGCGACGAACACGACTTTTGGCTCCAAGTCGGGGATCTGTACCATGAGATTCCGAAACCTCTATCAGTAGGTAGCAAGGGATTCGTTCCTTCTCTGGACCACATTGAACAATTCGTCAGTATCTCTTTTGATCGCGGTGCTATGATGAGTCATGAAAATGTCTCATCTGGATCTCTTAATTTAGGCTAGTTAGTCCAGTTCGAGCAGTTACTCTGATGAATTGTGTGTTTTTCTTATCCAGGTATCTTCTACGGGATTGAGCTCGAAACATGGATACAATCGAGAGAAAGACACTCCTGAGGGCATTTTGATCATTTAGAAATTATGGTAGTCTGGCTATGTGGTCAAGTTTGGTGCTCTAATGAAAGTAGAGTTCAAGACGAGTCCAACGGCGAAAACGGGAGTCTAATCGGAGTGTGGAACAGTAAAATATTCAAGGTCAAAGTTTTGATCAAAGTCAATTGATGGGCCTAAAAAGTTTCCTAAATAGGTCTACACCCGCAAGTGCACGGGTGTCAAGTTGTAAAATTCCGGTAAGACCGGTTCGTTCCTCAGAGACTAAGTCGAATCTCAATTCTAATCTTAAAACTATTAGGTTTTCAAGAAATGATTTGATGGGTAATATATTTTTTTGAAATAATAAAAAGATAAATAGTAATTCAAAATTAAATAATATTAAAGTTGATATTCAGATAAAGGGAACCTAGGGTTTTCGAATCCGTTTTCCTAACAATTCTAAGGACAAATTAATTTAGTCTAATTCGATTGTTCTTTGTATAACTCAGGTTTTCAGTCCATGGATGGTCTAAAAACCCGGAAGATATTATCGTTAAAATAATAAAAACTGTAATAAATTAATCATTAGAATAATTATTGAAACTTCATCTAAAACCCTAGATAGAAAAATTAGTTACTCATAGGCATTATGTAAAAAAAATTGGAAAATAAAGTAAAGAATCGGAGAGAAAACACCTTTTTTCGCTTTTTTTCCTTCTGCGCAGCCAAACAGAACCTTAGGGAAAGGATTTCCTGCTGATTTTCCACTGTTCTGCCAAACGCGCCCTCTGGGAAAACGATTTTCTCGTCTTCCCGGAATTGGTTTCCCTCTGGGAAATTTATTTTCTCACCTTCTTCAACCTCCTGTTTCTCTCTCTAAACTTTATGCTTCTTTCTCTTTGAGTATTCTATCTCTCTCTCACAAAGTAAACAGAAAACAAAAAGAAAAGAATCAAAACAAGATGAAGATAGTGATTTATTAAAACTGAATCTCTTGGTTCTGTTTTTCTCTCTCTCTACAGTAACTCTCTTTCTCTCTCAACTCTTTCTATCTAACTCTCTCTTTACAATCTCTCTTTCTATCTTGATAATCTTTTCTCTCACTAAAAAGGATTACAAACAGAAGAAGAAGAAGAAGAAGAAAAATAGATGATGATCAATGGATGGTACTCTCGGTTGTCTCTCTCTCTAACTCCATTTCTTCATCCCCAGCCGAGAGCTCTTTACATCACTCTCTCTCTCTCTAATATAGTCGGTTTTGGTTGAGCTACCAGAGGAAAACTCTCCAGTCGAGATGGTGATTTTTTTTCGACCCCAAACCGAGATGATCACCTTGTTCCTCTTTCTCTGTTTTATAGAATAAGAAGAGAAATTGCCAGCTCTGCCTTTCTAAAAATCTCACAAATTCAATCTCTCTCTCTCTTCTGTCAAGATCGACCATAAGAGAAAGAAAAAGATGTCAATCGTCTCCACATTCCTTCTCCATAAAATATCCTTCTTGATTTCTCTTTCTAAAATATTTCTTCTCAAGAATAAAATCTTGGATGGTGATTTCTCTCCAAGAAAATATTTTGATCACAGAAAATTCTTCTTTATTTCCCTGTCTTTCCATAGCAAACAGCAACCAAATCCCTCTAAAATCCATATTTCAATCAATCCCTCTATTTTCAGTAAGTATCAACAAGTTATTTCTTTCTCTAATAAAATTATCCAGCCATCCCTCTTGAAAGTCTTGGCTCATCATGACCAGGGAATATATTCTCTCTCCTATCAAATTAGTTATTAGGAGTAGTTAATTTAAAAACAACAATTTGAGGGGAGAGAATAAAGGAAAGACCGTGCATTGGCTGCCCACGTGTTATCACAAAACGTGTTGGCTTATAGGGGTTGATACCATGTATTGCGGTTGAGTATAATAAGTTGCATCACAATCTCAAGTGCAGCCATCTGATCTGATTCACTCCTGGACGCCACGTGTCACAGAGATATCCGTGTTGACCTTTGGTCAACTAATTTTTTGACCCAAACTTTGACTAGCTATAATTCTCCCATCCAAACTCCGATTGGACTTCCGTTTTCGCCTACGGGTTCATCTTGGACTCCACTTTCCATCCGAGCACTAATACTGATCATGAAATTAGAATCACAAAATGACCAAAATACCCCTGACATCAATTTCTCCCGATTTCATCTGTTTTTCACCCTGAACTCCGTAAAAGACACCTGAGAAAGAAAATCAAGCAAATCATCAGAGTAACAGCTCGAACTGGACTAACTAACCGGAGTTAAGAGATTCAAATGAGACATTTTCACGTCTCATCATCAATTGATCAAAGACAAAGAGGGACACGTGGTGTAAGCAGGTCACGTGTGGGCGGACTATTTCGGTGGGACGCAAGGCATCGGAGGAGGATACTCCCTTCCACGCAGAGCAGGATCCAGTGGCCGAAATTAATATTGCACACCTGGGTCCATCTGAAGCTGTGTCTCAACTTATCGACCTTAGCCGAGAAACACAGAATCGTTCCAGGCTGACAGCACATCTTTACTCGATTGGGGCCCACCTTTTAGGTAACTAATTCATTCGTTTTCCCTCATATTTATCTTCTATAAACAGAAGGCGTTTGAGAATGAAAGAAAGAAAGGAAAGTCTCTATCTTATCTTCTGAATAATGAAGGAGAAAGATCTTTTTACAGAGAAGATTGTAAATAGATTGATGAAGAGAAAGGCAAGATTGGGATTCGATAATCTTAGAGAGAGAGAGAGAGAGAGAGAGAGAGAGAGCCGATTAGATGAGGATTCGGCTATTGCTTATCTTTTCTTTTGGAAACAAGATATTGTCTAAGAGATGAAGAAGGTAAGAATAGTATAAAGATCCGGCTGGATCATATAAGAGAGAAGAAACAGAACCAGCACATCATCTCCTATTTTGGGCTCTCGGCTAGAGCAGGGACTGGAACCACCATCACCTATCCTTCTTCTTCTTCTGTTTGTAATCTTTTAGTGAGAGAAAGAGTAATAAGAGAGAAGGAGAGAAAGAATTGTAGAGAGTGAGAGTCATTTGTAATCGGAAAATAGAGAGAGAGCTTAGCTTGTTGAATTCGATTTTCTGTTTTGATAATTTTTCTAGAGAGAGAAAGAGGTGAGCCTCTGTTTTATTGTATTTAGTTTTTTCTTAGTGAGAGAGAAAGAGAAATATAGAGGAATTAAAATAACAGAAAGAGAGATAGAGAGAGATTTCAGAAAGTGAGAGAGAGAAAAAGAATTGGGGAAGAGGAGAAAATCTGTGGGAAAATTATTGTCCCATTGATAAATCATTTCTAAGAAGACGAGAAAATCGATTTCCTTATGGCTCTGTTTGGTTCATCGGGAAAAATATTTTCCCACCTACTGGAAAATATTTCCTTAAGGCCCTGTTTGGTTGCAAAATCAGTAAGAAATCCGACTTTTTCCCACTTTTCTCTCATATTTTATATAATTAAACTTCCATCTCTCACCATGAGTAACTAACCTATCAATCTAGGGTTAGGATGAAACCTTAGTATCGCGTAAATGTCTGACTTTTTCAACTCATACCAAAGATCTTCGAAGTACCTTTAAACGAAAAATTGATTTCTCTCATTTAAATTCATGATATTTCTTTCATTAACTGTACTTATATTTTGATGATTCATGTTTAGACTAAGTGTCTTTAATGTCTCATGCTTAGGATTTGATAGTTAATAGTTAGATTATCGCTTGAATATTTATTTTTTAAATCAAAACATTATATTTTGTTCTAGAAAGTCGTATTTTCCAAGGATGATAAAATTGTCTCTCCTTGAGTTATAGAAGATCGAGTTGTCATTAATTAGGCAATAGTTTACGCATATTTAGGTGGATTCGGAACCCTGGACTTTCTCCACATTGAACTTCTCTCTACACTTTATTTTCCCGTCATTTTGAATTATTTATTATTTTTCCCACCACAACATCTTACACCGAAGTAAATCCAAATTAGTTATAGGAGTCAGAATAGATTGACTTAGTCTCTGAGGAACGAACCGATCTTGCCGGAACTATCACTTGACGCCCGTATACTTGCGGGTGGAGACCTTTTAGGAACAACTTTTTAGGCCCATCAAGTTTTTGGCGCTGCTGCCGGGGACTAGGTTTAAAATTTGTTCTAATCTTGGAAAATTTTTATTTTTTGTAAGTTTTGAATTTTTGGATACTTTGACTTGCTTCTCTGTTTTGTGTGTAGAACAATAAGGAGCTGAAGAGGAGGCGCAACAAGGAGGAGGACATCAAAAAGAAGAAATTTACAGTTTTTATTTTATTTTTTGTATTTATTTTGGCGAGAGAGAGACTTTAGACTTTCTGGATTTTATTTTTGGATTAAAGTTTTGACCCTAAATTAGAGGGCTTTAAAATTGTAACCGAAAATCAAACGGAGACTCGGGTTCAGACACTTAAGGGAAGAGTGGCCCGGGTCGTCTACAAAGGTTATCGCCCGTCTTGAACGAGAGGTAATGTCTCTGACCACCCACGAATCCCCTGTCAGTGGGTCCTTGTGTGTGTTTTTTGTGCCTCATTGATTTGACGAACTGCTTAGTTTAATCGTCTTTAGTAAGGGCACTAATCCATTAAAAGATAAGAGTCGGATTTCATCGCCGATCTCTTTCCCATTTAGGAAACAACGCTGTGAATCCCAACCCTCACTTAAACTAAAATCTGCTTTAGACATCAACTTCTAAGGTATCGAGCTCGTAGTATCTTCGAAACAATTCAGGGACTTAATTTTTATTTGGGCATTCCTAAAAAGGAAGTGTCACTCAATTCTTTCACGGGTCGCCTCGAGAAGGGGACACGTTACCCAAGGTTGGACGGCTCTCACAACGTTCATCGTGGGCTGTCTCCAAGAATTGTTTGACCGTATTACTTTGACGGAGTAACCCTCATAACAATTATAGTTCAAGATTTGTTACGGAGTAGGAGCTGTCTAGATTTTTAAGGTGAATCTGACCAACTTGTCTGTCGTCTAGATTTTGTTTAGTTTGCTTGGTTGAGTCAGCTTGATTATGGTTGTTTTCCTTCTAGGATCTTTGATGGGCCTAGAAGGTTACCCTAAATAGGTCTACACCCGCTAGTGCACGGGTGTCAAGTTATAATAAAGTCCGGTAAGACCGGTTTGTTCCTCAGAGACTAAGTGAAATCTATTCTAAGACTTGGAAGTAACTCGGTTTTTCTTTGAAAACTGTTTTGGTGATGATAAAATCAAAAACTGAAACAAAATAAATAAAAATGAACTCAAATGGGGGAGGAGTCTAGGTTTTAGGAATTCACCACATAAAATCACCTTTAGAACAAATAATTATCTAATTAATTCTCTTTCTTTATAACTCAGAATTTCGGATAATAAACTATCCTAATTCCGGGAGATGTTTTCGGTTAAAAATGATAAAGCATAACATTGTAGTTGTTTGTTTCGAAAGATATATCTCTAAACTATTATCCATCAAATAATAAGTATACACCATCAAAGGATCTAACCTAAGCATGATGTATCAAATCTAAAAGCATATATAATGAAAAGATTACATATTTTAACAAACTAAACAACTTAAACTTTGAAGCACAATTAAAAGAATTAATCAAATAGTTATATGTCGTCTCCAAAAGTTTAAATATGGGTTTCATCCTAGCCCTAGAAGGAGAATTAGCTACTCATAATAAAAGATTAAATTAAATATGACAAATGAGAGAGAAAATGGAAGAAGAATGAAACTTTCTCACTGATTTTCCCTGTCGCAGCCAAACATGCCCTAAGGGAAAACGATTTTCTCGTCTTGCCGGAAATGGATTCTCTGTGGGAAAATGATTTTCTCGTCTTCTCCAACTCTCTTTCTCTTCTTACTCTTTCTGTCTCTTCTTACTCTTTCGGTATTCTACTTCTCACTAATAGAAACAGTGAAGTAAGAATAACAAAAGTCAATCCAAATAGAAAAGAAAGAAGAAGAAGATTGAACACTGTTTATTTTATCTTTCTCTGTAATTTCTCTCTTTATCTCTCTCTCTCTTTCTCTCTACAATCTCTCTTTCTCTCTCTGTAACTTCTCTTTCTTCTCACAAAAAATACAGAAATACAAAGAAAAGAAAAGAACAAAACTGGATGATGATGATGATAATAAAAATGATGAACTTTCACCCCCTCTCTCTCTCTAATATTTCTCTTTAGTTGAGCTACGAGAGGTCCCCCAAAACCGAGATGAATTCAAATGATGATGAGTCCCCTGATATATAAGAAAAGAAAATCGAATCTCAATCAGTAGCAATCTCACTTCAATCTTCTCCTTCCTATACTCCATTATACTCCTCTGATTTCATATCTCTGGCAATCCTTCTGTCTCTACTTTCATCAATATCTCTCTACTATTTTTATTCTTTAGAAGATAGAGATGAGATCAAGAGAAAAAGGAATAATCAGATTTCCTTCCCTGTAGAAGAAGCTCCAGCTCTCTCCCCTGTTTTTATTCAATCTTCAAGAAAAATATTCAATCTCTTTCTATCATTTTCAAGTCAACCGAATCTTCCTTTAATCTCTGTAAGGATGTCTTCACTTCCTTTCTTTGTAAAAGAATTCCCAGCTCTCTCTCTCTCTATACAAATATATTCGGATTTAAGAGAGAAAGTAGATGATGAAGTATATACTCTCTTCTTTGAAATCTTGATCAATCTCCAAATCTGTTTTCCATGTTTAGAGAGATAAGAGAAGATGAAACCTTCTCTGTTTCTTTATAGAAAATAATCTGGTTTATCTTTCTCTCTCTATTAATCTGTTTCCTTCTTTGAAATTTATATTTCCAGCTTTCCATATTCAAAGAATCTCCAGCCATTTGAAATCTTCTAAATCCATCTCCTAAAGATAGAGCTGCCACCAATAGAAATCGAATCCAATCTTCATCAATCTCTCGTCATTCCTCCTATGTTTAAAAAAAAAAAAATCCTCTCAATCCATTTCTATCTCTCAATCCAATATGACCCACGCTGCCCAATAGTCTACCGAATTTCACCATGAGCGTTGGACTGTCCGCCACGTGTCTCTGAAGATCAATATTGACTTGATTTTGACTTAAACTTTGACCGGTTCTAGTTTGTTCATCTGGACTCCAATTCGACTTCCGTTTTCACCCACGAGCTCGTCTTGGACTCTACTTTTTACCTGATCATCAATATTGGTTAAAAATACCAGAATCTCCAAATGACCAAACTACCCTTTTGTGCGTCTTTCTCTCGATTTTATCCGTTTTCGCGCTCAACTCTTTAGAAAACACCTGAGTAAGAGAAACAAGCAGATCATCAGAGTAATTGCTCGAAATTGACTAACTAGCCCGAGTTAAGAGATTCAGATGGGACATTTTCATGTCTCATCAATCTTCGTAGTGCTTCCTCGGTTTTCGGTTTCAAAAAAAAAAAAAAATTGAGAGAGTCCTTGGTCATTGGGTTCTAGTTTATGCCCGATAGATATCGTGATAAGAGAGGTCGTTTCATTAGTAGAGAAACTCATTTAAGTAATCTTCTAGCTAATCTCTCTTTGACTAATACTATGGGTGAAAATCTGAACCAAGCCATGGGTGGAAATCAACCTATGACACTCAGGGAGTACATGAACCCTACTAGAACTTGGCAACCATCATGTATACAGTTACCCCACTGCGCAACTCACTTCGAGTTGAACCCGAGCATTATTCAAATGCTCCCAATCTTTCGTGGGGTTGAGAATGAAAACCCCTACTACCATGTTAGGGATTTTAAAGAAATCTGTGGAACTATGAATTTCCAAAATATGTCTGATGAAATTTTGAAACTTAGGTTGTTCCCTTTCTATCTGAAAGAGAAAGCAAAATCTTGGTTGTATGCCTTACAACCTCATTCCATTACTAAATGGGGAGAATTAAGCAATTTGTTCCTTTTGAAATTCTTCCCCAAACACAAAACTATCACTATAAGGCAAAGTCTTAACAGTTTTGTGCAGCAAGAAGGAGAGTCTCTCTATAAATATCTTGAGAGATTTAAAGAACTTGAACTACAGTGTCCACATCATGGTTTTGAAAAAATGAGACTGTATGGGCCAAAATACGTCACCAGGAGTGCCCCAAGAAATTCACGATTAATGGGCCTACTCGGTGACCAAGCTCATGAACTAGTGGCTAATGGGCCCGACCCATTTATCTTCGGGCACCCCGAAGCAACACCAAGAAGCACTTCCATCCCCAGAGGAAGAAGTCCGCCCTCGCCTCCTCACTAGGCTGAAATATGTAAGCACTTCCAGCCCTGGAAGAAGAGGTATGCCCTCGCCTCCTCAGCAACCCAAGTACGAAAACACATCAAGCTCTGGATAAAGGGGTCCGCCCTCAAATCCTCAACGGACCTCCTGCCGTATATCCGTTGGAGAAACGTTACAGTCATTCAAGATGACAACATCCCGGATATATCTGTTAGGGGTAACAAAATCCAGATTAATGGTGACAACTCATGCGTTACCACCACTAAAGAGGACAACTCATCACCGAGTAACAGTGGATCGAAGACTCTATAAAAGGACCAAGAAGAAGATGATACGGATCATCTGATTCAGGGCAGACACATCGAGTACAGACTCAACATCGTCATCGAATTCCCGACTAAAACACTCCATCATCTGACAACCAAGGGAGGTCGACCATTACTTTCTCTCTCCTGGGCGACCAAACAACCAAGGGAGGTCGACCATTACTTTCTCTCTCCAGGGCGACCTGACAACTAAGGGAGGTCGACCATTACTTTCTCTCTCCTAGGAGGCAGGCCTTCCACATTTCACCCACGTGAACATTTATAAGGTCAGATCTTAAAGTTTCCCACATACTTACGATACATACCCCTGGAAAAGGCAAACCACTCCAGGGCTGCTTCACTCAAGGACAGACATCATAGGCTGTCATATTCTCTTTCCAATCAAGTAAGTCATCCGTAGAGAACGAGCTCCGGCCACTCTACGAGCTGTGCCTAAGCTCCGACCGTTATCCAACCAACGGTAACATTCCAAGGATATCACTCTCTTACGTATTACTTCTCTTGCAAGCTTACTGACTTGACCGTCGGAGCCCCCTTAGGCCGGCACCATGCTGGTGTTCCCTAAGACCTCACGGTCACGTGTGTTGTTGTTTCTTTTGTCATAGGTTGAGCCCAAAAACGTCGTCGGTGCTCGCAAAATTATTAACAGGTGGAGGTTCGACGGCCGGTCAACGACCCGGTCTAGCTGACTTCTTGACCCGCGATTTCCTACCCTCACAGTTTGGCGCTAAAAGAAGAGGGCCGACTACTAATTACTGAGCTTACCCCAAATGGCACAAGAGATGACCAACACTCCACTCGACGTAGCATCCCTACTTGCAATGTTAACATCTCAGATGCAAGAGAACACGCAACGATTCAAAGCTTTGGAAGAGGGGACATCTTGGTTAGAGCCGAGAATCAATTATTGTAGGAAAAAATCACGGAGCTGTCTGTAACCGTACCACCTCGAAGACCAGTTCGTCCTAGGCAGACAGAGCCGAATCCCGAAGAGCGAGCTGGGAGGGCTACCGAAGCAGGAGACATACTTCACCGACCAATCCTTCGCTCGACAACTCTGGAGCAGTCAACCAGGACGGAAGTAGGCGGTACCTCAAGCCGACCAGTCACTCAACCAGACTTTTGGATGACAACCAACATCCAACAACGCAGACCACGGCTGCGCCTCACTCCTCTGCTCTTCCTCCTATATATACTGTACCTATGTTACAGGCTAATGGGACTTACATCCCTACAAACCCGTACTCCCCTAGAGATAATTCTCTAGAGCAGAGCTGGGTTAAAAGGCTAGCAGACCTAGAGGCTTTACTTACACGTATACCTGGGGTTCTGACTCTATTTAAGAAGAGTATGCCCCAAAGTTATGCTGACTCACCATTTGTAGAAGCCATAGCTCTCATCGAAATGCCCAGCAAGTTTTCCTTCCCAAATATGAAGATGTACGATGGTACGTCTGACCCAGCTGACCGCATTGCATCTTACAAGCAACGTATGTTTACAGCTGCTATACCAATAGACCTAAGAGAGGCCTGCATGTGTAAGATCTCCGGCTCAAGCCTCGTTGGCCCAGCCCTGCAGTGGTATACCAATCTTTCTAACAACTGTATCTCGTCTTTCGCACACTAACCAATACTTTTGTTGAGCAGTTCGCCAGTAGCAAGAAGATAGAGAAATTATCTGGCGACCTACACCGAATACAACAAAGGAGAGGCGAGCCTCTTCGAGAGTACATGGGAAGATTCAACAGGGAGAAAGTGTTTATCCCATATTGCAACACAGAGACTGCTGTGGATGCCTTCAGGAAAGGACTCTTACATGACGGAGAGTTGTACAAAGAGCTGACCAAGTTCAACTGTACGACCCTTGATGACGTACTATCCAGAGATTGGTTGGAGATCATGTGGGAAGAAGACAAGACCCACCGAAACAAAGGGTATCCCTATGACGACCAATCTAGTGATCGACGATCCAGGGGACCCAATCGTAGGATGCAAAACAGAGGCAACAGAGACCCATACACAGCAAGGCGTCCAAACCCAAGGGAGAGCAGGAGACCTCTAGATCCTCCATCCAGACGAGCTGACGAAAAGGTCCACGCTCCTCCCAGGGCAAGACTTCCAGAGTACAACCTCAATGTTGAACCCAGCGAAGTAATAGCCGTAATGAAAGGTATGGGCAACACCGTGAGATGGCCAGGTAAGATCAAAACTCCAAGCGACAAAAGAGACAACTCCAAGTGGTGTGAGTTTCATTCAAATCACGGACACACCACTGGAGATTGTATAGCCCTGCGATTGGAGGTAGCAGAGCTCTTAAAAAGAGGGCACCTCACGGACTTGCTAACAGATAATGGAAAAAGGACGCTAGCACTTAGGGACGAACAAATGAAGGAGCCAGAGCCGCCAATCGCAACAAGGACATGCTCGATGATCACTAAAGGTTCGGAAGTAAGCGGAGTCAGGCATTCACCCGCCAAGAGGAGCGCAAGAATAGCTCATAGCGTTGCAGCACACTCAACTGATGCTCCATCACCAGCTTGTACTGATCAGATCATCAGCTTCGTAGAAAACGAAGTTACGGGGCTCGTCAACGCTCACCATGACGATCTCGTCCTATCTGTTACAATTGCTAACGTTCTGGTAAAGAGAATCTTAATTAATAATGGATCATCCGCTAATGTACTGTTCCTACATGCTTTACAGGGTATGGACTTAGACGAGGCAAGCATATGTCGTCGGTCAACCGTACTCATTGGCTTTAGTGGTGAACAGAAGCAGACGTTGGGGGAAGTATCTCTACCTGTCTATACTGGAGGACTTAACTTGCGAACCACATTCGTGGTGTTGGACTCTCCGTCGGCCTACGACATGATCCTGGGCAGACCATGGATCCACGCAATGAGAGCAGTACCTTCAACATTCCATCAGGTAGTACAGTTCCCTACACCTTGGGGAGTCAGGGAGATTAAAGGAGACCAAGGGGCCTCTCGTAATTGTTATAAAATACAGTGAAATCTCCCAAGACCCCTTTATAGTAATTACAAACTAAGCAGCCACATAGTGCTGACCCTGACCAACCTAGCATAGAGGATCTGGATGAGGTACAAATCCATCCGGACTACCCATACCATAAAGTACATGTAGGGTCTAATTTAAGTCCTACTCTTAGAAAAGAGTTGATAGACTTCCTCACTACACAACACGACTGTTTTGCTTGGTCACACGCTGACATGACAGGCATAGACCCGTCCATTACAACACACAGACTGCGAGTCGACCCAGACCACTCGCCTGTTCGGCAAAAGAGCGAAGGTTTGCACTTGAACATAACAAGGTAATAAACGAGGAAATAGAAAAGTTGCTAGGCATAGGATCTGTCATAGAAGTCCACTATCCTGACTGGTTAGCCAATGTTGTGGTCGTAAAGAAGAAAAATGGGAAATGGAGGGTGTGCATTGACTTCACTGATTTGAATAAAGCATGCCCAAAAGACTCATTCCTTTACCTCATATAGACATGCTAGTAGATGTAACTACTGGCCATGAGCTTTTCAGCTTCATGGACGCCTTTTCGCGGTACAATCAAATCCTTATGCACCCCGAAGATCAAGAAATAACCTCTTTCATAACAAAGAAGGGTACTTTTTGTTATAAAGTTATGTCGTTCAGACTAAAGAATGCAAGAGCTACTTATCAAAGATTGGTGAACAAGATGTTTGCCAACATGCTTGGCGACACAATGAAGGTATATATAGATGATATGCTGGTCAAATCCTTGGAAGTTGCACAACACATCAACCACTTGCAGCAGGCCTTTGAGGTTCTAAAGAGGTACAACATTAAGGTAAATCCAAATAAATGTTCATTCGGTGTATCTTCAGGGAAATTCCTAGGATATATAGTCACATACAGAGGGATCGAGGCCAATTCGGACCAGATACAATCGATAATAAACATCCCTTCTCCCAAGTGTGTGAAAGACGTGCAAAAGTTAGCAGGAAGGGTAGCAGCCCTGAGCCGATTCATTTATCGGTCGTTCGAGAAATGTCACCTCTTCTTTGCTACTCTGAAGAAACCCAAAGACTTCAATTGGACACCAGCTTGCGAGGACGCACTACAACAACTAAAGCAGTACCTTACTTCACCTCAATTGCTTTCAAAACCTAAGTCAGGTGAGCACCTTTACATTTATTTGGAAGTATCTGAAACAACTGTCAATGCTGTCTTAGTAAGAGAAGAGAACAGTAAGCAACTCCCAATCTACTATGTCAGTAAGTCCTTACTTCATGCCGAAACTCGGTACCGCCAACTAAAAAAGCTGGCATTGGCTCTGGTGACGGTCGCTAGAAAGTTGAGACCGTACTTCCAATGTCATTCCATTGTGGTCGTCACTGCCTTTCCAATGAAGAATGTCCTGCACAAACCAGACGTGTCTGGATTTTGACTAAGTGGGCGGTCGAACTAAGTGAGCACGACATCACATACCAACCAAAGACAACGATCAAATCCCTGGTATTAGCTGACTTCATTGTCGATTTTACCCCCGACTCTCTAGTGCAGGTGCAAAAGGAATTGCTCTGCCTCACTGATCCAGACCCTCGATGATGGACCTTGTCCGTAGATGGGTCGAGTAATATGAACGGAGCTGGTCTTTGTGTCATCCTGACCTCCTCATAGGGGGACATAGTCCAACAAGCGATCAGGTGCGAATTTAAAGCAACTAACAACGAAGCAGAATACGGAGCTTTAATTGCAGGTTTAACCTTGGAAAAAGAATTGGGGATCCAGACCCTTGATGTAAGGTCTGACTCTCAACTAGTGGTCAACCAACTTCAAGGTACGTACCAAGCCAAAGATGCCAGGATGACAGCGTACTTGGAGCATGTCAAGGAGATGCAAAAATATTTCTACGAGATAAAATATGAACAGGTACCCAAAGCTGAAAACGGGCACGCTGATGCCTTAACAAACCTTGACTCTTCCATCCAGACAAAGGTAGCTCAGGATATACCCCTGGTCCTGCTCCAATGGCCCGCCGTCTGGAAGAACCCGCAACCAGAAGTAGCAGCTACGGACATAGCCGACACTTGGATGAGTCCTGTCATAAAGTACCTGACAAATGACAAACTTCCGTCGGACAAGAACGAAGCCAGAAAATTAAAGGCGGGAGCAGCTCGAGTCTGCATAGTTGACGGTTAATTACTCTGGAGATCTTACTCAGGCCCTTACCTTAAATGCATCACTCCAGATGAAGGTAAGTATGTTTTAAAAGAATTACACGAGGGAGAATGTGGCAACCATTCTGGCAGTCGTAGCTTAGCCAATAGGGCTCTGACCGTCGACTATTACTGGCAAACCATGAGGGCTGATTCAATCGATCATGCCAAACGATGTGACAAATGCCAAAGGTTCGCCCAAACTTCTCACCTCCCTCTAGAAAAATTAAATTTCATACTATCACCTTGGCCTTTCATGAAATGAGACATGGACATAGTGGGGAAACTTCCCACTGCTCAGGCCAACGTGTGTACATGTTGGCCATGACCGACTATTTTTCCAAGTGGATCGAAGCCGAAGCCTTCCACCAAATAAAAGACAAAGAGGTCATGAGTTTCGTGTGGAAGCATATAATTTGCAGGTTTGGAGTGCCTAAGGAGATAGTCACCGACAATGGATCTCAATTCATTAGCTTCACCTTTCAAGACTTTTGCAAAGACTGGGGTATAAAGCTCAGCTTCTCAACCCCAAGGTATCCTCAAGCCAACGACCATGCCGAATCCTCTAACAAAACTATCATGAATTTTCTAAAAAAGAAACGAGAAAAAGCTAAAGGAGCATGGGCAGATCAACTACCAGCAGTACTATGGGCTTATCGAACAACTGTGCGGACACCAACAGGTGAAACCCCTTTCTCATTAGCTTATGGTTCTGAAGCTGTGATTCCAGCTGAAACAGAAGTCCCTACCGCACGGTACCAGTGGACCGAAGAAGAAAGCAATTGGGTCGAGCTTAACCACAACCTCGACACGATTGACGAGCTAAGAGATAGAGCTGTGATGCACCCGAAAAGGTTGCAAACCCAAGCGGAGGTATCAAGTAGTAATCCGGCAAAGCCGGGATCGATCCAAGGATAGGAATGTAGCTTGGATATCGAATGGTCTTATTCGTCAGTTTAGATATCAAAGGCTTACTTAGACAAAAGCGGAAATAAATGAAGATAATGTGAGGTTTATAATCGAATAAGCAATAAGAGAATAAAGTAAGTAAAACAAACTAAAATATCAATGTAAGAGGGCGAGAGAGATTTGAGAGAAGAGTTCGGAGGAACAAGAGTCGGGAACAACAAGTGAGAGAAGTGTCGAGGTCCGGGAATCCGATGTGGTGAACCTACAACTATGTACGGTCTAATCGAATGGATTGATACAAACCTAGTCTCGATTCCTAAGGTGGATGTTCATAAGCACTACGTATGTCCGGAGATAATACTTAGTCAAATAAACTTCCTAAACGAATAAAACCGAATCATCGATCACATTGCCTAATTGATTAACTATGCGAAGTACTTGATAAGACACATGAAAAAACGATTGAAACAAGTAATCGAAATAAGAGAACATCAATTTATTATCAAACACATTAAATTATCACAAACACAATCACAAATTCATCAAGATTTCATCCCTAGACCTCAACAAATTGATTAGCTACTCATGTTAAAGCAAATATTGAGATTCAAGTTAAAGAGTAAACCACACACATGATTTCTTAATTTTGAAACACTAGAAAATCTCATTAAATTGATATGAGTAACTTAACACAAACTAATATGCTTTTGGAGTGAATAAATCTATGAGTAGCTAATAGTTCATGATAAATGTTATGACAAGTCTCTCTCTATAATCACTTTCTATCTCTCAAATGAATCACAATAGTACCTAACAACCTTAATACCATACAAGGCTAAGATAGATAGTCAAATAATCATAACAAAGAAGAAATACAAGAGAAATGAGTGAAGGAAAGCCTTATGAGAGTCAAGGGAATGAAGCTCCAAGCAAAACCAACAATTGGGACTTCAAAAGCTGCTGTCCAAAAGTGAAGCTGCTGTCTAAAACGAGTTGGAGCTGCTGTCCAAGAAATGGAGCTGCTGTCCAGACGAATTTGAGCTGCTGTCCACACGAAATGGAGCTTCTCCACCCAAAACAAGTTGATTCCTGGCAACTATAAGTGATCTTCCTTCCTTCCCTTGCTTTTTCTTCTTCCCAAACCCAAGATTTCCAAAACCCTAGCCTCCATCCTCTCCTTTCTCTCACTAGAAGCCAGCACTTCAGAAGATGATCCAAAAAATGAGGGTTTTCCCCTTTTTTCTCCAAAAATAGCCCAATGACAAAATTACCCTTGGGCTTTAAGTTCCATAACTCCTTGAGGGTGCCTTCACGATTTGCTAGTCCTCGAGCAAATAAACAAAACAATAAAGTAAAATCCTAACTCACTTTCGGAGGAATCCCGGTTGCATTTAGCGTATGCAACAGGCCGTTAAACCCCTAGGTTACCCCTAGTGGACGAGTGTCGTCTCGTGAGGGTTTCCATTGAATACACCCACAAAGTTCTAGATTTTCAAAAGACATAAGAGTCCAACTATCGATGCAAATAAAGTGATGAGCAACAAGTGAGAGACTTAAGTATGCCAAACATATGAATCAAACCAATAAACACAAAAACATGTTAAGAGTCCCGTCACTAATAGTTTTATCCTCAAATGCAAGTGTCCCATCATCATAAGTATCATCCTAGTCTAAAGTAACAAAACCTTGTTTCCTATCATAACACATTTCGCCTCGACTTTGGCCTCACGGTCATACGCTCTTAAACATGAAATCACTCAAAAACGAATCATAATGGTTTACTCTCATGTGTGAGCATGGAATAAAGTAAACTCAACACATACAAAAATCAAATGAGGATATCAAGTTCTAAAACGAAATGATCTTTTAGGAATGGAAATAACCACTAACGGAATGGGGCAGCTCACTCACCCTTCTCACCCACTTCACCCTCTAATAATGTCTCCTAAAGGTAAACAGATACAAGTGATGGAATGGAAGATGTATGAATTCCCGGGAATGTCGACGCCTTCAATGATAAAAGAACACTCAAACAACCTTTAAACATGACTTCTTGCATTGAATACTTTATTTTCCACAATAGTCAAAACACTTAAAAGTTCACATGAACTTTTGCACAAAAACAACTTCCTTTCTTTTTCCTTTTTCTTTTTTCTTTTCTTTTCCGATTTCTTTCCTTTCTTTGTTTTTTTTTTTTGTTTTTTTTTTTACACACATAACCAAACACCAAAACAAAAATACAAACTAGTATTCTCAACAAATCACTTTTAGTTTCACACTTTGCTTTCACATTCTTTCTTCTTTACTTTTCATGCCTTCATTCTCGGGAGTAGTATGATGAATGGATGGTGGAGTATCCGTTTCCCTAAAGTTGACACTATTATCGGGTTTCATGGACTACAAGAGTAAGGTTTATTCGCTATCCTGATGTCACTCCTAGTGGCTAAGGAAGTTGGGCTCATGAGATCGTCTAAGCTCTTTTGAAAGTTGCGAAGTTGAGTAGCTCTTCATTCTACTCGGAATTAGCGCTGAAGAGTACACTCAAAAGCAATAGAAAGGCTCAGATATCTCACATGGGTTGAAGTTTCCACTAATGACTATTTTAGGTCACTTAGAAGTGTTCCTTCTTCCTTAAGATGCTACTCACATGATAAGACACCAACACCAAAGGACTTAACATTCATGAAAAGACTAGAGCATGCATAAGATTTATCAAGAAAGAACCACATGTATCAACATACTTAAAAATACCACTAGAGTCATACCAAATCTACCCAAAAATTTTCAAATTTGGTCAATTTGTTGAAACCTCGTGTCTTTTGAAATCTAAGGTCATGATGTTATGCGACCAAAAGGTCGTATCCCCATCCCCAAACTTAAAACTAACATTTTCCTCAATGTTCTAAGCATATGTTCACTAAAATATAAGAGATACAATAAGTTAAAGAGAAGAGTGGAAGGATATTACCATAGTCGAAGGAGATAAAAGATAATACTACCAAGACTTGTGTATTCGAGTTCCAAGGTGATGATGAGCCCAACGTGATGTAGATTGTTGCGGAAGCGTAAAAGTAATGGAATCCACCATTGTTAATAAACTAAACTAACGAAATAAAACTGATAAAATAACGATAAACAATAAACTTGATTAATAATAAACTTGGTTGATAATATTCTCTGATCTGATTAACAAAGACAGACTGGACTTCTCTTATATAGAGATTGTATTTTCCTAGATAGACTCGAATAAAGAAAGAAGATAACTACTAAGGAAACTTTCCTAGATTGCTTGGACTCTAAACATGGAAACCCTAAATACTAAAATTTGGAAACTACGTTAATATCGCAACTTGGCCGTTAGGCTCACTAATCTCTTGGCCGAAGGGCCCATTAAGGAGATGGCCTCCATCATACTCCCCGTCCGAGAACGAACTTGCCCTCAAGTGAGACTTAACAATGCGATCCTTAATTCCCACTTTGCACGAAAGTTGGCGAAAATCTGAAGAAGACAATGATGGACCAAATCACTGACATAAATCTCATATTTCAAAGAATCTCGCAAAAACAAATGTAGGAAAGAAACTTCTAACAAATTGCAACATCTCCCGTCGTCTTTTAGTTTGATGAAGAAGACCACGAACACCACATAATTCACTATGGAAAAATTAACTATGAATTTCATCATCCACTTCATCACTTTCTCTGTTTCGTCCTTCTCAATAATAACTTGGATTATCTTCCCTCGTTCATCTTCGTGAAGTTTATAAACTCTAAGAAACCTAATATCGAACAGGTGATAGGCATCAACTTCTACACCTATGTTCATTGTTTCTTTGAGAAAAGAGTCTCCTAGAAGAGGGAGCATGAACTTCTTGGTATTAATGTCTCGTGAAGGAAAATCACTTTCGTCTTCTTCCTCGGTCATTGATAGAATTTTGTTCCGTTTGTCAAGAACTTCTTCAATATCATCGATCCCAGTGACCAAAGTAACATTGGAGAACTGTCTACTTGATTCAATCATTATTTCAGCATATGAGAAATATTCATCCAAGGGTAGAAAAACATACCTGAAGATACTTTTCAATGTCGTCCAATCGTCTATGAATTTTTTCCCT
Source organism: Eschscholzia californica subsp. californica (assembly GCA_002897215.1). Lineage (NCBI taxonomy): Eukaryota > Viridiplantae > Streptophyta > Magnoliopsida > Ranunculales > Papaveraceae > Eschscholzia > Eschscholzia californica. The sequence goes on from BEHA01050214.1 coordinate 630,603, forward strand.
TCGTCAATGAGTCTCCATTCCATTGCATTGAATTGTTCATAGATTCTTTCGGACATATGTTGTTCCACGACAAAAACCTTATCTTCGACATGTATATCTTGATTTATGAACCAATCCTCCATTTGTTGAATCCAAAAATCTATATGGTATTGACCGTCGAAGAGAGGAATTTTGGAAACGTTATTAATTTTTTCTTGATCTTTTCGATCAACGTAGAATTGTTTAGAATCTCGAAAGGGATCCCAATCTAAACGTGAAAAAATTTTCCAACACTCAAGGAGAGATGTATCTATGAAAAAAATTTCATCTTTTGTTCCCAGATTTTTAAAGCTCTGAATACCAGCTGATGTAGATTGTTGCGGAAGCGTAAAAGTAATGGAATCCACCATTGTTAATAAACTAAACTAACGAAATAAAACTGATAAAATAACGATAAACAATAAACTTGATTAATAATAAACTTGGTTGATAATATTCTCTGATCTGATTAACAAAGACAAATTGGACTTCTCTTATATAGAGATTGTACTTTCCTAGATAGACTCGAATAAAGAAAGAAGATAACTACTAAGGAAACTTTCCTAGATTGCTTGGACTCTAAACATGGAAACCCTAAATACTAAAATCTGGAAACTACGTTAATGTAGCAACTTGGCCGTTAGGCCCACTAATCTCTTGGCCGAAGGGCCCATTAAGGAGATGGCCTCCATCACAACGCCATCCCCAAACTTGGAACGAACCACGTCCCAAAAGTATACAAATTGAGAAACGCTCCTGACACGTCAATAATAGAATAAGAATGAAGCATAAGCATGACCATATAAAAATGACCACTCACGCGGGATGACCCGATTGCATCAAGCTATGCAACTAGCCTTTGAGTCTCTCGTATGCACGAGAGCACGAGTTTTGTCTCGTGGAGGGTTCCCAGAGATGATACCCACAAACATCGACTCCGAGAGGTCTGACTATGAGAGGGGGGTCAACCCTGATGTACAGGATTGACCAACATGAGAGGGAGATTGATCCTGGTAAACCGGATCAACCAATGGGGTAGTCTCAACCTCCGGGTCTTCAAGGTCCAAAAATGGCTTCAACCGTTGGCCATTCACTTTAAAAGAATTGCCATCTTTGGGATTCTCGATCTCAACGGTACCGTAAGGGAACACGGTCTTCACAATAAATGGGCCAGTCCAACGAGACTTGAGTTTACCGGGAAATAGATGGAGCCTAGAGTTATAGAGAAGAACTTTGTCTAAAGGTTCAAACGTCCTCCTAAGAATTCGTTTATCATGAAAGACCTTCATTCTACTCTTATAAATCTTGGCACTCGTGTAGGCCTCGTTCCTAATCTCTTCAAGCTCATTAAGATCGAGCTTCCTCCTTGCACCTGCTTTGTCTAAGTCAAAGTTGAGCCGTTTTATGGCCCAATATGCCTTATGTTCCAACTCTACTGGTAGATGACATGCCTTGCCATACACAAGGCGGAAAGGGGACATTCCTAAAGGGGTCTTAAAAGCTGTTCTATATGCCCACAAAGCATCGACTAGTCTTAAGGACCAATCTTTGCGATTCGGGTTTACCGTCTTATGCAAAATACGCTTTATCTCCCTATTAGACACTTCCACTTGCCCGCTTGTCTGAGGGTGATAGGGGGTAGCCACTTTATGCGTTATTCCATATGTCCGCATCAAGCTTTCAAATGGTTTATTGCAAAAGTGACTACCTTCATCACTAATAATAGCCCTAGGGGTGCCAAATCGAGCAAAAATGTGTTCTTTCAAGAACTTTATGACCACCCTATGACTATTATCCTTGCACGGGGCTGCTTCTATCCATTTAGATACATAATCAACTGCAACTAAGATATACACATAACCAAAAGAAGAAGGGAAAGGGCCCATAAAGTCAATAGCCCAAACATCAAATAACTCAACAATCAATATAGGGTTAAGGGGCATCATGTCTCTACGGGTCATGCATCCTACTCTTTGGCATCTATCACATGCTTTGCAAAATCGATATGCATCCTTAAAAATTGAAGGCCAATAGAAACCACATTGCAAGATCTTAAAGGCAGTCTTCTTACCAGAGAAGTGACCTCCACATGCCTCAGAATGACAAAAATTAAGTATACCTTTTTGCTCCCATTCTGGGACACATCGTCTGATAATCTGATCAGGGCAATACTTAAACAACAACGGGTCATCCCAAATGAAGTTTCGCACCTCGACAAAGAATTTCTTCTTGTCCTGAGCACTCCACTGAGAAGGCACATGTCCTACAGCAAAGTAGTTAACAATATCTGCATACCAAGGACACTGTGACGCTAAAGAGACCTCAAACAACTGCTCATCGGGAAATGTCTCGGTCACTGGTATAGCCTCTATAGTGCTATGGGTAACAAGCCTAGACAAATGATCAGCTACCACATTTTCAGACCCCTTCTTATCTTTTATCTCTAAATCGAACTCTTGCAAAAGAAGAATCCATCTAATCAATCGTGGCTTAGCATCTTTCTTGGATAAAAGATATTTCAGGGCCGCATGGTCTGTGTATACCACAACTTTAGATCCTACCAAGTATGAACTAAACTTGTCTAATGCGAAAACAACTGATAACAACTCTTTCTCCGTGGTGGAGTAGTTGAGTTGTGCCTCATTAAGAGTTTTACTCGCATAATAAATGACACATGGTAGCTTGTCTTTTCTTTGGCCTAACACCGCACCAAGGGCATAGTCGCTGGCATCACACATCACCTCGAATGGTATAGACCAATCGGGTGGCTGAATAATCGGTGTCGTGGTCAACAAGGTCTTAAGAGTATCAAAGGCCTTCATACATTCATCACCAAATACAAAATCTTTCTCTTTAGACAAAAGAGCACATAAAGGCCTAGATATCTTGCTAAAGTCCTTGATGAATCGTTTATAGAACCCTGCATGTCCTAGAAAAGACCTAATGTCTTTCACACTCTTAGGTATAGGCAAGTGCGAAATCAATTCTATTTTGGCACGGTCAACTTCTAGTCCACTAGATGACACCACATGACCTAACACAATTCCCTTTGAGACCATAAAATGACATTTCTCCCAATTCAATACAAGATTCATTTCAATGCAACGATTCAACACACATTTCAAATTATGCAAACACACATTGAAAGAATCACCAAAGAGAGAAAAGTCATCCATAAATACCTCTAGGTACTGGCCCACCTGAAGGAGTTGAAGGAGATGTCCTTCGACCAAGGTGACAATGCGAACAATTTGTCGGATAGGACAATTGATGTGGAAGATCATCAAGTCCGATTGATTTAGGGATCGTAGAGTTGTAGCTAGAGACCAACTACGATCGTCGAATTACGAAGTAATTCGCGGCTAACTTCGATCGGATCCTACAACGGGTTACACATAAGAGTGACAAATTGATCTAGGATATGACTAGTGGGAGTGAGATATAATCATGGGAGTGTCCCATAAACATATCTCATAGGCCTAAAAAGGAATTAGGCAAAGATAGTACAAAAGGGCCAAAAACAGGGTTTTTGGGCCTAGACCGGTTCGGGTACTTCTAGGACTCGGATTGGGCTGAATTTTGGAGGGTTAGTAGCTGATATAATAAAAATTATATCTGCCAATTTTCGTGGTGTTTGGACACCTCCTCCTTAGGTAATTGAGAAAATACCAATAGTTGCTATTTTCGACTATTTCCCTAAATCTTATTCTAAAGGGTGTTTTAGGAAACCTAAAAGGAGGTGGATTCTTATTAGGGTTCTATATAAACACTCTTAGGGCAGAGAATAAGGTGTGGAATTTCTCTCTAAGCTTTCTTACTCTACCACATCAAGTAGAGAGGAGAAAGTGAGCTAATTCCCATTAACAATCTATCTAGTCAAGAAGAAAGGAGTTCTTCTTCCAACCACCATTGGTGTGCTAGCTATACAACAAGGTGGGAGATCAAATTGATTGCTCGTGTCCCAAGTAGAGGAGCTACACTTGAAGCTCTTGGTCTTCTTCAATCAATTCAACTAGTTCGAGGGAAAAGCGATTAAGGTAATCTACTATCTCCATTAGATTAATTACTAGTTTTGCATGTGATCCTGGGAATACTAGTGTAGACATTAGATGTCATATTTCCGCTATAAACACTAGTAGAAGGGTGTAAAACCCTACAGTGGTATCAGAGCCTCTTGCAATGAACTAGTTTTTGCTAAGAATCGAACTAGTTCATATTAGATATGATTGATAGTTTGATAAATTAAGTTTATAAAAGTATTTTAAAAGTGTTTTAAAATTATTTAAACTCACAATTTGATAATATTGAATGGGATTCAATGAATTTCAAATTGAGAATCAAATTGATGATTAAAAGTGTCTTAAAAGACTCAATTTCATTGAATTTCAAACTAATCCATGCTTGATTATGTTGATAGTTATGTTTAAAAAGATTTTAAAACATAAAATTTGATTAATTTTGAATTGGATTCAAAGATTTTTCAAAATTGATTTCAAAATTGTTCTTTGAAAAATTTCAAAAACCTAGATTTTGATCCAAAATTGGTTTGATTAAGAGTTGTTTTTAAGTTTTGGAAACTTTTGAAAAACAAAATTTTGGAATTTTAGAAGTGTTCTAAAAAGAGTAGTTTTGACTTTAGGAAGCTCTCAAAACAAATTTGGAAAAATTTAAAAGTTTCTAAAAGTTTTGAAAAATTTTAGAAGTGTTCTAAAAGGAATTTCAAAAATTTAAGAAAAGTTTTAAAATTGGAAAATAGCAACTTAAAGTTGCATAAGAAAAAAAAAAAAAAAAAAAAATTTCTTTTTGGAAACTAGGGTTTTGAAAAACCCTAGTGTCCGGCCAGGAAGCTTCCTGGCCGGACCAGAAGCTCCTGGATGCGTCCTCTGGACGCGTCCAGAGCAGCTGCTGAGGCGCGTCTTGAAGACGCGACCAGAGCAGCTACTAAGGACACGTCTTGAAGACGCGACCAGCAGCTGCGAAGGAGCTTCCTGGACGCGTCTAGGACGCGTCCAGAGCACTCGACCAGACGCGTCTTGGAGACGCGTCTGGGAGGTTCTGGGTGTCTCGGACTAGTCCGAG